>ML662496.1:5802551-6010901 GCA_007570785.1 Antilocapra americana
TGTGTTGTTCCAAGTCCAGTTCTAACTGTTGCTTCCTGACCTGCATATAGGTTTCTCAAGAGGCAGGTCAGGTGGTCTGGTATGCCCATCTCTTTCAGACTCCTCCACAATTTATTGTGATCCACTCAGTCAAAGGCTTTGGCATAATCAATAAAGCAGAAATAGATTTTTTTCTGGAACTCTCTTGCTTTTTTGATGATCCAGCAGATGTTGGCAATTTGATCTCTGGTTCCTCTGCCTTTTCTAAAACCAGCTTGAACATCTGGAAGCTCACAGTTCACGTATTACTGAAGCCTGGCTTGGAGAATTTTGAGCATTACTTTACTAGCATGTGAGATGAATGCAATTGTGTGGTAGTTTGAGCATTTTTTGGCATTGCCTTTCTTTGGGACTGGAATGAAAACTGGCCTTTCCCAGTTATATGGCCACTGCTGAGTTTTACAGATTTGGTGACATATTGAGTGTCAGCACTTGCACAGCATCATCTTTCAGGATTTGAAATAGCTTAACTGGAATTCCATCACCTCCACTAGCTTTGTTTGTAGTGATGCTTCCCAAGGCCCACTTGACTTCACATTCCAGGATGTCTGGCTCTAGGTGAGTGATCACACCATCGTGATTATCTGGGTCATGAAGGTACTTCTTGTATAGTTCTTCTGTGTATTCTTGCCACCTCTTCTTAATATCTTCTGCTTCTGTTAAGTCCCTACCATTTCTGTCCTTTATGAAGCTCTTCTTTGCATGAAATGTTCCCTTGGTATCTCTAATTTTCTTGAAGAAATCTCTAGTCTTTCCTATTCTATTGTTTTCCTCTATTTCTTTGCATTGATTACTGAGGAAGGCTTTCTTATCTCTCCTTGCTATTCTTTGGAACTCTGCATTCGGATGGGTATAATATTTCCTTATCTCCTTTGCTTTTCCCTTCTCTTCTTTTCATAGCTATTTGTAAGGCCTCCTCAGATAGCCATTTTACATTTATGCATTTTTTTTTCTTGGGTTTGGTCTTAATCCCTGTCTCCTGTACAATGTCATGAACCTCCATCCATAGTTCATCAGGTACTCAATCTATCAGATCGAGTCTCTTAAATCTATTTCTGACTTTCACTGTATAATCATAAGGGATTTGATTTAGGTCATACCTGAATGGTTTAGTGGTTTTCCCCACTTTCTTCTATTTAAGTCTGAATTTGGCAATAGGGAGTTCGTGATCAGAGCCACAGTCAGCTCCCGGTCTTGTTTTTGCTGCCTGTATAGAGCTCCTCCATCTTTGGCTACAAAGAATATAATCAATCTGATTTCAGTGTTGACCATCTGATGATGTCCATGTGTAGAGTCTTCTTTTGTGTTGTTACAAGAGGGTGTTTGCTATGACCAGTGCATTCTCTTGGCAAAACTCTATTAGTCTTTGCCCTGCTTCGTTCTGTACTGCAAGGCCAAATTTGCCTGTTCCTCCAGGTGTTTCTTGACTTCCTACTTTTGCATTCCAGTCCCTTATAATGAAAAAGACATCTTTTTTGGGTGTTAGTTCTAAAAGGTCTTGTAGGTCTTCATAGAACCGTTCAACTTCAGCTTCTTCAGCGTTACTGGTCAGGGCATTGATTTCGATTACTGTGATATTAAATGGTTTTTCTTGGAAAAGAACAGAGATCTTTCTATTATTTTCCAGGTAGCATCCAAGTACTGCATTTTGGACTCTTTTGTTGACTATGATGGCTACTCCATTTCTTCTAAGGGATTCCTGCCCGCAGTAGTAGATACAATGGTCATCTGAGTTAAATTCACCCATTCCAGTCCATCTTAGTTCACTGATTTCTAGAGTGTCCATGATCACTCTTGCCATCTCCTGTTGACCACTTCCAATTTGCCTTGATTCATGGACCAAACATTCCAGGTTCCTATGCAGTATTGCTCTTTACAGCATCAGACCTTGCTTCCATCACCAGTCACATCCACAAGTCGGTGTTGTTTTTGCTTTGGCTCCATCTCTTCATTCTTTCCGGAGTTATTTCTCCACTCTTCTCCAGTAGCATATCGGGCACATACCGACCTGGGGAATTCATCTTTCAGTGTTCTATCTTTTTGCCTTTTCATACTGTTCCTGGGGTTCTCAAGGCAAGAATACTGAAGTGGTTTGCCATTCCCTTCTCCAGTGGGCCACATTCTGTCACACCTCTCCACCATGACCCATCTGTCTTGGGTGGCCCCACATGACATGGCTTAGTTTCATTGAGTTAGATGTAATGTCTTTTCATTATTGAGTTATAAATGTTCTCTATATATTCTGGATAGAAGTTCTTTACCGTATATGTGATTTGCAAATATTTTCTCCCAGATTGTCTCATCTTGTCATTTTCTTAACAGTGTCTGCTATTGTTGCTATTATTAGTTTTTTTAAATGTTATTGAGACATAATTTACACACCAGTCTAAAGTGTATACTTCAATAGCTTTTAGTATGCTTACATATTTGTGCAATATCACCATAGTCTTATTTTAAAACATTTTCATCATCCTCAAAAGAAACATCATCAGGACTTCCCTGGCTGTCCAGTGGTTAAGACTCCATAATTCTACATCAGGGGACACAGGTTAGAAAAAAAAAATTATACCCATTAGTGGTCATTCTTCATTTTGCCCTCAGCCTTCCTCCTGGTACTTGGGAATCTACTTTCTGTCTCTAGAGAATTACCTGTTCTGGACATTTCATATTAAATGAGCCATACACTATGTGGTCTTTTGTGACTGACTTCTTTCACCTAGTGTAATCCATGTTGTAACGTATATCAGTGCTTCATTCTTTTCTTACTGATGATAATATTCTGTTATATAGCTATGTCACATTTTGCTTATCCATTCACCAGTTGAAGATTTGGGTTGTTTCTACTTTTTTTGCTATTATGAATAATACTGCTACAAACATTTATATACAAGTTTTTGTGTGGACATTTATTTTCATTTATCCTGGGTAGATATCTAAACGTAGAATTGCTGGGTCAATATGATAACTATACTGACATTTTGGAGAACTGCCAAATAGTTTTCCAAAGTGATGACACCATTTTACATCCCCTTTGGCAGTATAAATGGCTTCCAGTTTTTCTATTTGTCTCACCAACATTTGCTATTATCTTTTTTATTTTACTCATTCTAGCAGATGTAAATTTGGTAGCTGATTGTGGTTTCAATTTGCATTTTCCTAATGACTAGTGATGTTGAGTGGGGCTTCTCAGGTGACTTCAGTGATAAAGAATTCTCCTTTCAATGCAGGAGGCACAGGAGATGCAGGTCCAATCACTGGGCCAGAAAAATCCCCTGGAGAAAGAAATGGCAACTTACTTCATGGCCAGAGAATCCTATGGACAGAGGAGCCTGTTGGGCTACAGTCAACAGGGTCACAGAGAGTCAGACACTGCTGAAAGGACTTAGCATGCACACACCCAATGATGTTGAGTAACTCTTTATTTGTGTATTCACCATTTGTATATCTTTGGGAAACTATCCATTGAAATTCCCTGCCCGTTTTCTAATTTCATTATTTGTTTTAATTTTTAATTTATTTTATTATCATTTTCTTGGCTTTACCACACATTTCTTGGTTTTTCTTGTGAGATCTTAGTTCCCCTATCAAGGATGAAACCTGAGCCCCCTGTGTGGGAAGCATACAGCCCCAACCACAGGTCCACCAGGGAAGTCCCTCATTATTTGTTTTTATTGTTGAGTTACAAGAGTTATTTTATATTCTAGATAAAAGTACCTTAGGAGATTAACAGCACTTTAAAATTTTTTTGACATGGCAAAGTTTTTCATTTGGGTGAAGTGCAATGTATTGGTATCTTCAAAAATGAGCTTGCTTTTGGCATTGTATCTGAGAAATCTGCCTC
Organism: Antilocapra americana; assembly: GCA_007570785.1. Classification (NCBI taxonomy): domain Eukaryota; kingdom Metazoa; phylum Chordata; class Mammalia; order Artiodactyla; family Antilocapridae; genus Antilocapra; species Antilocapra americana. The sequence goes on from ML662496.1 coordinate 5,806,432, forward strand.
ATTCAAAGTCACAAAGATTTTATCTTATATTTTCTTCTGAAACTTTTATAATTCTAGCTGTTAAATGGTCTATGATTCTATATTGAGGTCTTTCATATAATTTTCCTTTTTGTATTTTGTGAAGTAAGTTAACTTTTCTGAATGTAGATATCCAATTCCAGTGCTTATTTGTTGGAAAGGCTACAGTTTGCCTATTGAATTGTGTTTGCACCTTTGTTAAAAAACCAATCACTTTAAATGTGAGGTTTATTTCTGGACTCTCGATCCCATTCTATTGATCTGCATGGAAATTCTTGCACCAATACTACACTGCCTTAACTACTGTGACTTTATAGTACATTTTGATATCGAGTGGTATAAGTCCCCCACCTTTGTTCTTTTTAAAAAGTGTGTTTTGGCTATTCTAGTTCCTTTTCATTTCCATATGAAAACTTTGGGATCAGTTTGTCAATATATGCAAAAAAGAGTGCTGGGATTTTGATAGAAGTGTTGAATTTACATTTCAATTTGTGAGAGAATTTTGATGGACAAGGAAGCCTGGCATGCTGCAGTCCATGAGGTCACTAAGAGTCAGACACAACTGAGCAACTGAATTGAAGTGAACAAAATTGAATCTTCCTACTCATGGACTTGGAATGGCTTTCCATTTATTTAGATCTTCTTTAATGTGTTTTGTCTATATTTTGTTGTTTCTAGTGTTTGTCTTCCACTTCTTTTCTCAAATTTATTTTCCTACATATATTTTTGGTACTATGAATTCTGTTTGTGAATGGAGTTTTTTACTTAATTTTATTTTTGGATTGTTTGATGTTAATATATAAAAATATAATTGGTTTTGGTGCATGGTTCTTGTATTTTGTGGCCTAACTCAAACTGTTTATTAGTTCTGATGGTTTGTTATAGATTCTTTGAGATTTTCTATATACTATATTGTGACTGAAGACAGTTTTACCTATTCCTCTCCAACATGAACGCATTTATTTATTTATTTAAGTAGTAAAAGGAGAACTTGCCTTCTTCCTGATCTAAGGGGGAATGGATTTCCTCTTTCACCATTAACTGTAATTGTCCCTCTAATTGGCTTAAACAAGCCCCAAGCACAGTATTGGACCCAAATATTTTGTAAGCTGGGAAACATTAGAGGCTGGAAGGAGAGATAGAGAAGCAGAGGTAGAAAGAAAGGAGAGGGAGAAAAAGAGAGAAGGATGGAGAAAAATACAGGTAGAAGGAAAGGCATGAATGATTCTTCTTCTGAATGGCATCAGCAAAGCTGATTCTGTCAATGGATTGTAACCAAGAGGGCATGGAGGGCTTGGACAGGAAATGATAAAATCCAAGACAATGCCCAGTGGCATTCCATCAGCATACAAAAACAACTTTATCTCAAGATAAGAATAAGTGCTATCTTAAATTGAGAGCTGGGAAAAAGAGGCTCCCTGAACTGGCATTATCTGTGTGGAAAATGCTGTTGGAAGGACTCGGACAGGATGTAGACATGCATTAAGGGAGAGCAAATCCCTTTGGTATGAAAGCAGAGCTTGAAATATTACATTAGCCAAGTATACCAGCTCCCCTGCCCATTAAATATTCATGCTAAAATCCCTGTCAGTCAACAGGAACAACCTTGTCCCTCTCAAACTTACTAAAGAGAATTGTGTATGTTATTCAGCAAATTTTAAGGAGAAAGAGACTTGGCTTTTTTGTCCATGATGATGCCAAAGATGCATTTGGAATTGAAAATTGAACTGCTCCTTTCCCTGCCTGTCCTTTGACAAAAATGTGTCTGGAAAGTTAGGGGGTATGATTGGTTGGTTCTCAAATGTAGACAGCGTGGGAATCAACTGTGGACCTAATTGAAATGCAAACTCCTGGGCTCCCACTGTTCCCACCCACCACCATCTGATTCAGTAGGTTACTGTGGGGGGGGGGGCGGTGCAGGGGGGCATGAGGGAGGTGGCGGACACATTTTGATGTATGTGGTCTGCAGGCCATTTCTTGCAAAACACTGGGGTGGTAAAAGGTGCTGGCTTCTCAGACAGCCGACATGGTTGCATGACCTTGGAAGTGTTACCTAACTTGTAAGGACCCAAATTTTCTCAAACCTGAAGGATGAAGATAATAATAACACCTCCATCCTCAAAGGGCCGTGGTAAGAACAGGATGAGATAATGTGGGTGAAGCACCGATACGAAACACTCGACAAATGGTAGCTGTTGTCATCTTGAATTCAAGCAGAAATGAATTCTCCAATTTGTAGTGACTACAAGTGCAACAGCAGGAATGTTAGGCTCCACTGCACCTCACAACCCTGAGATAAATTGAGATGTAGCAAAGAGTTAAATATGCCCAAAGGTCTCTGGCTTGGCTCAGTGGCTGATACAGGAAGCCATACTTCCCACAGAGAGGTACTGGCCGGACCTGTGAGGCCAGGATCAGTGATCTATTGGCTAAGTTGACTTTACAAAACCCTGACCACGGGGGTCTGTGTGACCCTAGTCTCCTTTCTCTGCCTCTGTGGTGAAGAGCCTGCAGGGAGTGTTAGCGGTTCAGGAAGCTGTGCTGTGTGAAGGAAGGCACACTGACCCAGTTTCCTGTCCTGCCTCTCTCACTTGAACGACTGTGCACATGTCAGGTCATTTCTGTCAATGTGCGTTTCCCTATCTCCTAAAATAAGGGCAGGTCAGACACTTGTGTGTGGGCGCTGGGGTTTAGCACTCTGACACGCAGCTTCCCTTTTGATTTTCACGGGCTGTGGATTCCACAAAGCAGGAATTCTCTCCTGATTCACCTGTGAGCAGACTGAGCCCACAAAGGTGAAAGGACTTGTTAGAAATCACAGAGTGAGCCCTCAAGTCAGCCTGATTCTCCTAGTCCTCCCCATTACTTTACTCTGCCCTTGCTGCCTACCTTCAGGGGCAGCAATAGGAATAAAGAAGCTTATGGATGTGAACGTTCTTGGCCCGCTTTGTGATATGAAAACACTGTGACAGGTCCTCATCAGCTGGAGTCTATCATAGGGAGCTTTGGACTGACAGGCCAATGTATTTTAGAGAAAGTAATATCAATATGATAAGTGCTTAGTATATTGAGAATTCTTCAGAATTCTCCGCCAAGTTTTATATGGCAAATGTATGCTTTTCTCATCATTGTCATCTTCCTTATTACTAACAATGTCATTTATAACACTACACTGGCATACAGTGTCCTGGGGCTTTTTCTATCATGCTTTACATGGAACATCATGTTTATTTCCACCAATATCAAGCAAGCATTAAAAAACATCTATGAGAAAAGTACCATTATTACATATTCATTGTATAGAAGAAGCAGCCGAGGAACAGAGTTTAAATATTTGGCAATGGTTTATGTGCAACAATATATTAGCTGAGATACATTTGAGTAGTTGACAGAAAGTTAAAGTTTGCAGCCACTTAAAGATGGTAAAGAATCTGCCTGCAATGTGGGAGACCTGGGTTCAATCCCTGGTCCCCGGGGTGGGAAGATCCCTGGAGAGGCGAATGGCAACCCACTCCAATATTCTTGCCTGGAGAATTCCATGGACAGAAGAGCCTGGCAGGCTACAGTCCATGGGTGGGGGTGGGGGGGGGTTTGGGGGTCGAGTCGCAAAGAGTTGAACACGACTGAGCGACTAACACTTTCATTTTCTTTTCAAACGTTCATTCGTTTGAATTTTGCCAATTTTCTTTTCCTATTTTACAGGTTTTTTTTTTTTTTTTCCCAGAGCTGAAACATTTTTCTAGGTCCTGAGGAATTGTGCCTATAATGTCTTTGCATAAGAAAATCCTGTGAGCATGGACATGGGCTTTACATAACAATGAGAGAAGGCTTGGAGACTGGGCAGATGGCACGCTGGTGCACTCTCATGCAAAACAGGATGCCACTGATGGAGAAGCTCCCAAACTGAATCCATGGGGAATCTGTAAAAAATACAGATTCTTAGGCCGAAATTCTCCCAAGTTGCAGACGGCTTCCCCTACCCCACCTCTCTTTGAGTGGACTGGCTCATTTTCCCAAATCTCTGTCTTAGCAGTCACTGTGCTTTGTCCTTCTTTTCAGGGAAGGCTCAGGAGCAGAAGCTTCAGCCACTCTCTTTCCTTAAACTCTATTATTCCTTCTTTCATTATCTTTATTGGGTCTCACTGACGTTATTGCTCCATTTTTATACTGCCAAATGACAAAACAAAAACAACTTAGTTACACATGTGATGCCCTTCATTCAAGAGAAAACAGTCCACGGACTGTAGGAGTACAGTGCCTTACAAGCAGTGGAACAATCTCCCCAAGGGATTTTGCGCAAGAACAGGTAGAAGCAGCAACTAGGAAACAGGGCATGATTGACTAGGTCAGGGATTTCCTTACAAGGCTAGCAAGTCCATTTTCTAGGGCAAGGTATGCTAGCTAAGGAAAGCCCTGGTGCTCAGCAGTGAAGAATCTGCTTGTAGTGAAGGAGATGTAGGTTCAATCCCTGGGTCAGCAAAATCCCCTGGAGGAAGAAACGGCAACCCACTCCAGTATTCTTGTTTGGGAAATCCCATGGATAGAGGAGCCTGGGGAGGGGGGGGGGCTGCAGTCCATGGTGTCGCAAGAGTCCCGCATGACTTAGCAACTAAACAGCAACAATAACAACAAGCTGGCTAAAGTGGAGCTGCAGGACCTTGATTGGTGTTTCCTGTAAATGGAGGGTGACTTAGGTTTAGATTTGTGGTGTGAGCTGGGCCACTGGGGAAGCCTTCATTTAGTGAGTCTCAAATGTGAGTTAGCTTTATTAATGTATACTGTTATGTAAGCATAGCCTGAAACCACCCTTCTGGCAAGGTTGCTGCTCTCAAGTCCCTGTGTTGCAGGAAGGGGGAACGCTTCCAGGGCCCGAAACTGGGCTCTTGTCTAACACTCAGAAATGAATTGTCCAAGGAGACACATGTGCTGACAAAGCAAGAGATTTTATTGGGAAAGGGCACCCGGGTGGAGAGCAGTAGGGTAAGGGAACCCAGGGGATCAGCTCTGCTGCGTGGCTCACAGTCTCGGGTTTTATGGTGATGGAATTAGTTTCTGGGTGGTCTTTGGCCAATCATTTTAATTTAGTGTCTTTCCTGGTGGTGCACGCATAGCTTAGCCAAGATGGATGCTAGCGAGAGGGATTCTGGAAAGTGGACGGACACGTGGCGTCTCCTTTTGACCTTCCCTGAACTCTTCCGGTTGGTGGTGTTTTATTAGTTCCATATTCCTTATCAGGATCTCCTGTCATAAAACAACTCATGCAAATGGTTACCATGGTTCCTGGCCAGGGTGGGCGGTTTCAATCAGTATGCTTTCCCTAACACCTGCAACAGAATTCCTGGGGATGTCTTTAGAGTCACACCTCTCTTGACTTTACTCTGCCTCTGAAATCCACATGTCCTTCCTGTGAGCTCACCCTCTGTCTTGGGTTTTTGTCTAACTCCTCTGGGGTCCACACTCTCCCCATTGCCTCCTCGGCTTCTCTCTCTTGTCTAGCTTTCCACCCTTTGACTACAGGCTTGGCGGGGACCCACCTTCTCTTGTTTCCAGCGGGATGTAGACCAGGACTGTGAGGCAGGTTCTATGGTGGTGAAATACTTTAGATCAGGTGCAAATTATAGTTCCCACCTGGAACAGCTGCCCTCAGAGCTTACAAGTTTTGTCAAATTATTTGGTAAGGAAATTCCTTGATGTTAGCGGGTTTCTTCAAACTATCCCCCTATGACATTCTGAAATAAATTCCTGAGGCATGTAGGCACAGCAGCAGTGATATGTTTTGGTTCAGCTAAGTATTTGTTGGGTAGATGGGAGGAAGGCAGAGGGAGCAGGGAAAGAAAAATAATATTTACTGAGCTGTTATATAAGCAAAGAAGGAGATTTCAGTGTATTAAAAGTACCATAACCTTGCAAGAGACATATTATTCATGTTACGTAAAAGTCCTGAGATTTAAAGAACTTGAATACTTTGTCCCAGGTCAAACTATACATGAGTAACTGGACCAGAACTAAAAAGCATACTTTGGAACAGGCTCCAGAGTCCTCAATCTTTCCATGGGATCACAATTCCTGAGAATACTATATATGATCTTTTCAGCCTTCCTAGGTTATCCCATATGTCTGGAATCCCCAAGATGAAGTTTTAGGAGTTTAAATTTCCCCTATACTGGACTTTGGTTTAAAATTCCCTTTCCTTCTGGCTCCAGAAACCCCAAAAAGAGATCTTTCCTTTTTGAAATAGAGCTTCTCCCTCATATTTGTGATGTTTGAGACAATGCATAGCATTTGCCTGGTTCGCAAGCAGGAGTCACTGAGTTCTGCAGAGATCACCTGGGATGGAGTAGCTTGGCGTTTCCTGCTGAGGCCTGGATTGGAGCCCATGTTCTGCCACCGGCCAGCTCTCCTGAGCCTCCACAGCTCTGTGCTTTAGGTCACTGCAGTTGGCTGCAGAGTCTGTTATGGATCTGCTTTTAAATGCTTCTGATTGGGATTTGGGATTTTATAAAAGCTGAATCTGGCAGTTCCTGTTCTTTAGAGAAGATTTGTTGTGTCGAACCTTCCATAGATCAGAAAACTTTTTCACACTCCAGATTTGTCCATCATTAACCAAATGAAATTCATGGAAGAGGCTCAAGATTTTAAATGAAAGGAAAGAAAGGGCAAGTCAAACAGTAATACTAGATTGGGCTCTTGCTTTTAGCAGATAATTCCCAGTAATCACATAAAACAAGAATAAGATGCCACAGTTATTAAATGCCCTGAGGGTCTTGCCTTTAATTCCCCTTTCCTTAAAAAGTTATCTGTTCCATATGCACAAGCCACTTCCCACCATCCCCCACTCCCTCCATCACCAACCCCTCCCCATTGCTAGAGAGATTCATTTATTCAAGGATTTATTTAGTGTCAATCAACAGCCCATCTGCCTTGTACCAAGAAAAAATTTTAAAAAGCAAAATATGGTCCCTTTCTGTTCTTTCAACACAGGAATGAACACCCTTCCCCCACACTCGTCACTCAGCCTCCTTTTTCAATTATTTCTGTGTGTAAAGCAAAGAAATTCTTTGCTTCACCTATCCTTCCGAAGCTCATCAAATCTAGGTTTTATTTCTAGGATTTCTAGGCCCCTAAAATTCACTTTTCCAGAAACTCAAGTCTTTGAGGAGTGAGGTTGCATCCAGGCTGCCATTTTTTGAATCAATCTCTTTGAGAGCTTTTTCCAATGTGTGAACTGTTTTCAAAAGTTTTTGTGACTCTTGATCAACACCAGAGTGCTGTCTGCCAGAGGGGGCCCCCAGGAAAGGTTCTTTTCCTTTTGGGGGGTCGATTTGCATGAATATTCGTCAAGAGTTTAGCAAATTAAAATGACAGCCACACTAAGAGGTGATTAAAACCAGAAAATGGATTAACAAAGGCTACAGGTGAAGTCCATGAAATAAGTGATTTTTGATATAACAAAAGAGCTAGTTTCCACATTAATTTCTCTGCTTTTTCTAAACTGACCAGAATAGAAGCTTCTCTAAGCCACATTTTCTTTTCTGTGGCTTCTGCATACCTGGGGTACTGAATTCAGAGTTCTGATTGTGAGTGAGCTGGTGAGAAAAACCTGTTGTAAGAAATAACGCCCTTGTTTCTCACATAGCATCAGTGGCACGGAGAAGCATTTACCTTTCACTAGATATGTGTTGGAAATAGCAACAGAGAAGGTAGAAGGTGTACTGCTCTGTCTCAGGACCTCGAGACATTCAAAATACTTGTATAGCCAAGACCTGGAATAAGACCTCACTTTGGTTCAGAAGAACTTACCATCTAGAACCATCAGAGCCTTTTCATTACTAAGGTTGCAAGGAAAATCTGAGAGGAGCACAGATGTGAAAACAGGTGTAGTATCAGAACAGACACTGGAAAAGATGGAGGCTAGGAGCAGGGCAGCCTGTGGATATACAGGAGAGAGCAGAACCGTTATTATTTGTGTTTGCAAGACCTGGCTGGCCTGAGGACTACCTGCATCAGCGATTTCCAGGAGGCTTGTTTAAAATGTAGATGCCCCAAAAGGACTGACTCAGAGTTTCTGTGGGTGGGACCTAGATTCCAGAGTTTATCTTTTCAGGCATTTGTGATGTACCTTGAAATTTGAAAATCATTCCTTTAGAGCTGGTGGAGCCAGCCTTACCTGTTACAGATTAGAAAGAGATCATCTTTCATTGGTTCTAGCAAGAGAATTTACAGTTGTCCCTCAGCGTCTGTAGAAGGTTGGTTCCAGACCTTCCACAGATACCAAATCTGTGTGTGCTCAAGCCCCTTATACAATATGACATAGTATTTGCATATAACCTACACACATTCTCTCATATACTTCAAATCATCTCTAGATTATTTATAAACACCTGATACAGTGTAAATGGTATGTACATAGTTGCACATGCTGGCAAATCCAAGTTTTGTTTTTTAGAACTTAATGAATTTTTTTCAAATATTTTCAACCTGTGATTGATTGAATCTGTGATGCACAGATTCAGAAGGCCAAATGTACCTTAACTATAGACAGTCTTATGTGGGTGCCTAGTTAGCAACCTAGACAGAATCACTGGGGCCCCCATCTAATAAGCAGATGGTGCCCACATGGAGAATACAAATTCTGTCCAGCCCTTCTTACATTTCTCCTTCTCCATCTCCTTGTCTTTTTTCTTTCTATTGTATACTGTAAAGTAGTTCCTAGATTTTTGTTTTTTACCAACCAGTAAAATAGGAAAATAGACAAAGCCAAAAACATTTTGGTGATAAACACAGAGCTGCCTACTTTTAATTTTGCCAAGGAAAGACATTGAAAAATAGCTATCACATATCTGTACCATGCTTATAGAAAAATTTTAAAAATTAGCACTAATTTCAAAAAGGAGAAAGGATATGTCAATTAGTTTATGAAATTCACTGTGTTCTCATTACTTTTCTCTATGTTTCCATTTTCTAGGAATTACTGGTATCTTTTAACTGCTTTCTCCAAGAGCAATGCAACTTGACTTGTCAGAGTGAATAGAATGAGGGGACAATTAACTAAGAATTGCTTTATTTGCCTGGAAGCTGCTGCTGCTGCTAAGTTGCTTCAGTTGTGTCCAACTCTGTGCGACCCCATAGATGGCAACCCACCAGGCTCCCTCATCCCTGGGATTATCCAGGCAAGAATACTGGAGTGGGTTGCCATTTCCTTCTCCAATGCATGAAAGTGAAAAGTGAAAGTGAAGTTGCTCAGTCGTGTCCAACTCGTAGCGACTCCAAGGACTGCAGCCTACCAGGCTCCTCCGTCCATAGGATTTTCCAGGCAAGAGTACTGGAGTGGGGTGCCATTGCCTTCTCCGTGCCTGGGAGAGGGAAGAACATTTGAGGAGGTGTGTTCAAGCTGTTACTGAGTGCTAGGAAGAGTCATTTTCCAGAGATGAGATAGTGGGAATGTACGCACGGGAGTTGGGAATGCGAAGTGTGCTGGAAGATAGGAAAGCTGGTGGGTTTCTCACACTTAGATTGGAGAAGAGAGAAGTTGAATACAAAAAAGATCTTACCAATTATATTGATTGATCACTCTGTGCTGGGATACCAAACTCAATTATGTCCCATTTAATTTTCACAGCAGTCCTATAATATGGAGTTTACCTGACAAAAAGGTAAACTGAAGCACAGAGGGATTAAATTATTTGTCTAGGGTCACAACTGCATGGGCCTGAAAAATATTTCTAGATCTTCATCCAAAGCCCATAATCTTTCCTTGTACTAACTTTTTCTCTTGGCCTTGAATGACAGGATATTATGGTTGGTGCTTACATGCAGCACTTCCTATGTGCTAAGACCTGCACAGAGCACCTTACATCCATCCATTTGCTCTTTAGAATAAGTCAATGAGGTGGGTACACTTGTTACCATGTGCAGATAAGAAACTCGCCTAGAGAAGTTCATCCATTTACAGAACTAGATTTAAACCTAGGACTGTGATTCTGGAGCCCAGGCTCTTAACCACTCCATGGCCTTGAGGTGGGGTCACACAGTCCAGGTACCATGTACAGTAATATTTTTTCCTGAATGAAGTCAGTAGCAGATCAAAGAATTCTTTGTTTCTTAGCTCTTTATCTGTCACATACTTCCCTCACTTCTCCCCCACCCCAAACATACAACTGGAGTGCATTTGCTTGATAAACAATATATACCAGAACTCTTTTAGCTCAAACAACTAGCTGTGTTCCCTGGCTAGGAGTAGTGACGGAGACCTGAGTAGGATCCCAGCAATGGTGAAGGCCCCCTAAGTCAGCAGGGGCAGACTAGGGCTTTGGTGAAGTTGGTGGGGATGGAGCCAAGGAGAGAAAGATGAAAGTTTCATTGACAGGAACCAAAGATAGTTCCTGCAGTGCTGATACTGGGAAGGGAGTCTCAAATGCAGTAGCCAATCCTTATGTTTTTAAAAACACCTCATACTAATCCTTCCTTAATTTCACAGGGACTTCGGTTCTATCAGGGCTATCTATACACAAATGGGCAAAGCATTCAATGCAAGTCCACAGTTTTCAGGACAAGTTTTTAACGTTTATTTGAGCACTTATCACATTTCAAACAGAGGGAATACTGAAGGGTTTGGGGGATATTTCCCCCCAAGGGTGACCAACCACATCCTAATTGTCCTAATTTTAGCTCTGGAAGTCCCATGGCCAGGAAACCCCTCACTCCTGGGATACCAGGTTGATTGGCCACTCCAACAGATGGCTAACACAATGTCTCTGTTCTTAAGAAGCTCACAGTTCAGAGATGATGGAAGAAAATATATAAAACAATCATGACCGTCCAAAGGTTTCGGTACGGTGTTTCATTCAAGAGGAAATGGCAGTTTGACGTCTTTTCTGTGCCCACTAATGCTATAATAGTCAGTGATTTTCATTCGTTATATACTCTGAGCGTTAGCTCATTTGGGGGATTACACTGTGAAATGGAAATCATGGCAGAATTTATATTCAAGCAAAATTTTGTTTTTGTCTAAAATATACTATCTTTTTTCCCCCTGGAATAAATTCTTGCACTCTGTTAGTGATCCAATCTTTATGATTTTTTGCTTCATTAGTCTGCTGAGTATGTACAGGCATTGGCTACACTGTAGTGGAAATATAATGCAAACCATGTGTGTAATATAAAGTTTTCTAGTAGCCACATTTAAAAAAGGAAAAAGGAATAGATGTAATTAATTTTAATGGTATATTTAATTAATACATTAAATATTATTTTAATATGTGATCAATGTTAAAATTGAGATTTTTTTTTTTGGTAATAAGCTTTCAAAATTCAGTCTGGACACATTTAAAGTGCTCAGTAGTCCTAAGTGACTAGTAGTTAGTTTTGCATGCCACAGGGCTATACAAAGTCATGTATAGAATACAATTAGTTTGATAATTAAAGTCAAAACTCTTTGCCTAAATTAACGGACTATTTTGAAGTCCGTTATTTTGAAGAAGTGCTTACTTCTGCCTAGGTTTTGGACTCCTCAATAATATGGACCGTCCTGCCACTGGTCCCTAGGTTCCTACTGAATTGAACACAAATTCTAAGCACAGGAGCAGAAGCACATCTAAAGAAGACCTGTAAGCGGGGAACTGCGTGTTCTTTCTTAATTGAGGGAGCCTTGCTGAACACATTGCAAAGACACTATTCTTAGGTCTGATTTCGAAACAACCCCAGGTGTTTTCAGTTACGTCCAAGTCCAAGGGGTATCATGAAGTTTGCAAAACTAATATAATTTACATTCTTGGATTTATAAAAAGCAGTTATTGTACGTGCCTCATGGTATACTCTTGATGGGAAGGGGGGAGAATTGTGAAACCCAGCACACAATGAGCCAATGTTGTAATTCCCCAAAGGCTGCAAAACACAAACAAAAACAACGTGACAGAGATGATAAAGACACTATGAGAAAACATTGAGTTGGTGTTTGGAGAACCCAGTCCTCTCTCTGCATGCTCTGTTAAATGACATATCTCCTCAATGCCAAAAGAACACTCCACTTTTCCTTCGATTAAAACGTTTTTTGACACTCTCCTTGTTGGCTATAAGCATTTCTGCTACTTTTGCTCATTGAACCTCAAAATGACTGCACTCACCCTCCATTTTTTCATTATTTATTCATTTTGCAAACATTTGCTGAGGCTTCCTATGTTTCCAGCATTGAGCTAGGCACTGGGGTTGAGGGAGGAATTACAAAAATGCACAGCATCTAGTAGGGTGAGATCAAGAAGCAGAGTTGCAGAATGATTGTTTGTGGAAGCAAGTTCTCACAAAGCGTTAAGTGAACCCAGCTAGAGAGCTATGAGGTCAGTTCTGGATCTGGTTGGGTAAAGGATTAGCCTGGGCAGGGAGGGCTGTGTGGAGCAGTATTACTTGATCTAGTTGGAAGGGTGGGGAGGAAGTGGAATAAGCCTCTTAAAGCAAATAGCCTGAGCCAGGGGAATGAGTGTGTTGAAGTTCTCCCAATTAACAATGTTGTTGCCAGTCAATGTCTCAGCAGCCTGTGGTTGGACTGGGACTCTCAAAGGTACCAGAAGCAGACAGGGCAGGAATGATCCTGGATGAGAAACAACTTTTATTGACTTCAACACATTTTTCTCCTCAGTTGGCTTTGACCTGTCATTCAAAGTAATCTCAGGGAAACTTTGGCACCATTCCTCCCTTCTTTTTATTTAGGAAGAAGTTATTCATCCAATAATTTTGAACTCTTACTAGATACCAGGTGTGGACTGGGACGACTGCTGCAGCTGCTCGGTCGCTCATTCCTGTCTGACTCTTTGCGATCCCATGGACCACAGCCCCCAGGAGCCTCTGTTCATGGGATTTTCCTAGCAAAAATACCGGAGTGGGTTGCCATTTCCTCCTCCAGGGGATCTTCCCAACTCAGGGATTGAACTCATGTCTCCTGTTCTGCAGGTAGATTCTTAACCATTGAGCCACCAGGGAAGCCCAGACTGGGACCAGACATAGGAAAATATGGCATAATCCTTTGCCCTGGAGCTAGGGGGTGGGGGAGGCCACTTGAAGGCGCACATATTAGGATATGGTGTCAGATATATTCTGGAGGGGCTTCCATGGTGGTTCAGATGGTAAAGAATCCACCTGAAATGCAGGAGACCCCAGTTTGATTCCTGGGTCGACAAGTTCCCCTGGAGAAGGGTTAGGCTACCCACTCCAGTATTCTTGGGCTCAGATAGTAAAGAATTCACCTGCAATTTGGGAGACCTGAGTTTGATCCCTGGGTCAGGAAGATCCCTTGGAGAAAGGAATGGCAACCCACTCCAGTATTCCTGCCTAGAGAATCCCATGGACAGAGGAGCCTGGCTGGCTAAATACATGGTCTTGCAAAGAGCTGGACATGATTGAGTGATTAACACTTCAGTTTCCATAGCTCCTGGGAATTGGGGCATGACATATATAGTAGACACTATATAATTTTGCTTGGATTTTGAGGGCCAAGAAGAACCGCCCCCCCCCACCATTGTCATTCAGTAATACTGGGACAAAATGCATGACTGGAAGCTGATGACCTGTGTTCTTACTCTGCAGCAATGATGTGTGTGTGTGTGTGTGTGTGTGTGTGTATGTGTGAAAAAGAGAGAGAAAGCTAGAGCCAGTCAAGTACATGTCAGAGTGATGAGAAGGGGTCCATATAGCAGAGCCTATTCTCCGATCAGAACTTCTTTTGGAACTGGACTGTCCTTAGGCATCCGTTTATCTTTTTTTTCAAAATTCCTCCCTCAATGACTAAAAAGTCTGAGCTCTAGACACATATACTGATGCGTCATTGAGTGCTGTGTGCTTATCCCATGTTTCCCTGGCTCCCTGTGTCCTTCTTTCCATCATGCTGCCATCTGACTAGCTCTGTGAACAAGCAGGCAGCATGGCTCTAGACACAGGAAGACCTTATTGGAGTTCACTTTGAGCAAGTTCAGCATCACAGGCCAAAGCCCTGTGCTTTGTTGGGATGCCCTGCATCCTCGCTTATGGCCCCACCCACTCCTGTCTAGAGCGTCTCCACAGCCTTCTTCATCAGGGCAGTATCCCAGCACTGGCAGTCAGGGGACGCTCTGTCACTGTTGACTGGCTGAGTGGCAGAGATGTCACTCCATCCACCTCCAGTCATACAAACCCAGACAGAGGTCACCAGAAGCTCTTGGTGGCAGCAATAGTGGCAGTAACACCTTGTATTCTGATGGCTCTTGGCTGTATCCAAATCCATTGACCTGCTTGGCCACATTCAACCTCAGGTACCCTACAGGATGAACATTAGCCTGAGAGTAAAGGAAACTTGAAAAATTCTGGACTTTTCTCTGGCACTTTCATTCAGCCCCACAATGCCTGAAATACCAGTAAGTTGCTGTATGTTGTATAAACTCTGAGGGAATGGCATCATTAACCTCAGAGTAAGAGTGATTCTCAAGTACATAATATTAAAGGGGCTGTCTTTCCCACTTTTGTCTGTGGAACTGAAATTTATTCAACTGGAGTTTTTCCTGGATACTCAGCCCAAAACTTAGGGCATATTTGGTGAGTAAATGCAACTTTCTTACAAGCCTGTTAGTCTGAGAATGTAACATAAGGTGGGGTTTATGCCTTCCTCAGAGAGTCTACTTCCTCACAGCTGAGGGGAAGGGCCACATCTGTGCTAATCAATTCTGCAATCCCAGGATCAAGGATTTTCAGTGGATGAATAGATGAATGTATGGATGCATGGACTGATGAAAATTCAAAGACTATGCCCACGTTAGAGAAGTTTTGAGTTCTCCTTTGTCGTTCCGGTTGAACTTCATGTGTGTGTGTGTGCAGGCTCAGTTGTGTCCAGTTCTTTGTGACCCCATGGACTGTAGCCCACCAGGTTCCTCTGTCTGTGGACGTTTCAAGCAATAATATGGAATGGGTTGCCATTTCCTACTCCAGGGAATCTTCCCGACCCAGGGATTGAACCCACATCTCTTGGGTCTCCTGCATTGGCAGGTGGATTATTTACCACTGAGCCACCCGGTAAGTCTGATTTCTTCATAGAAGAGCATTAGAATGAGCAGGCAAAAAAAAAGACTGAATTCATGGATACAGAGAGCAGTTTAAAAGGCCAGATAGCAGGGAATTTCTCCACACACACAACAAAGAATCTAGGGGAAAATAAATTTTGAAAATACACATGCATTTTTTTTTCAGGACCAGGTACTTCATCTTACTTTATTCTCACAAAAATATCCTGATAGGAAGAGCAAAAATTAAGTGGCTATTTCCCTGTGTAGTTTATTTTACTGAGGACATTCCATGCATCATCTCATTTAAAATTCACAGCTTAATCAGGCCAACACTATCAGTATCTCCGTTTTACAGACGAAGAAACTGAAACTGCAGGAGATGAAACAACATGTGACAGTTTCAGGAATCGAACCTAATTCCAAAGAATATGTTCTGCACTCTATGATTTACGCAAGGAGGTTAATTTGATTTTCTTTTAAAGAGATGAAGAAACTGAGCCTTATGAACTTGAGAATTCTACTCAAGCCAGTAAATAGTAGAACCAGGACTCAAACTTAAGTTGGCTTTACTTTAAATCCTGTCCTCTTTTCAACTCTCCAAACTCTCTTCTTCTTTGATGTGCTCAGTGGCTTCGAGGCAGACCACCAAAAGTGACTTTAGATGAACACAGAAAGAATATTTTTGACCTGAAACTTGGAGATGGTGTCTGATATACATTGAAAGAAAAAAACCCCAAACCAAAGAAACACCAAGATTTCCCTAACAGAAAGTAGAATCAGCCCCCTGTCAGATGATTTTAATTAAACATTATTTAAATTAAAAAAAAACACTATTTTATTGAACAAGCATTTCATGCTCTTGGCATAAAACTATATGAAAGGATGTATAGTGAAAAATAGTTCTTCTCTCCCTCCATTACCCAGTTGCCCTCCCATGGAACTACTCAGAACCCAAATACTAGTGGTATATGTGTGGGGTGCAAACCTGACTTCTCTCCACCCACAGTCCACACACACACTTGCCTAAGAGTGGGAGGAAGGGAGAGAGAGAAGGAGAGGATGAAGAGATGGAATGAATGGCATTTGCCCCTACTGGCCGCCACAGGAGACAGGAAGTTAGAGGCCAGTGTAACTATTGGAAGGATACTGGGTCCTTCTCCCTGCCCATCTCCTCCCCCTCCCCAACTGCTGCAATAGAGCCCATCTAGGTTTGTTCCAGTGATGAACTTAGGAGCATCCAGAGGCCATGCCCCTGGGCACTGGGAATGTTGGCATGCTCCTGATTGGCTGTGAGTCACCTCGAGCCCCAAGCCTGTGGGACCCAGAGGAATAAGAAGGCTGAGGCTGTGTGATAATAGTAGCTGACCAGCTGGGTGGGAAACAAGTCCCTTCTGGGGACATTTTGGTGCTGTGAGCTTGGGTCACACTTTTAAATGAGTGGAGGTGATCAAGCAGTAGACACAGGCCTGTGATAACATTACCACCCAGTGAGTGCTTGTTGTAGGATGCTATGCACTGCTGACTATGTGAAGCATCGCCATTTCCTCATTTCAGCCAAGCATGTTGTTATTGTTCAGTTGCTAAGTCGTGTCCGACTCTTTGCAACCCCGGGGTCCATAGCCCACCAGGCTCCTTTGTCCATGGGATTTCCCAGGCAAGAATACTGGAGTGGGTTACCATTTCCTTCTCCTGGGGATCTTCCCAACCCAGGGATCGAACCCATGTCTCCTGCATTGGCAGGTGGATTCTTTACCACTGAGCCATCCACACACGCACAATCAAGCCCGTGAACTCCTCAAAGCAAGATCGCTTTGGCTGGCCCAGTTATTGTCTTTCTGAGGACTGGTGAAAGTAGAGGACAAAAATAAGTGGGGAAAAAAATAAAAGAAAGAGGTCTTGCCTCATTTTCAGATTGTGTATATCCTGACAGTAGGAATGCTTGATCCCTATAGATGCAGTAGAAAATATTCTGTCAATGTCACTGGTTGCTTCTGCTGTTTTTGTTTGCCAACCTTGAAGAAGCCCTCAAGACAATTTTATCCAAATCCTTGGCATTCATAGATGAAGAAACGGCAGGTGGACTGAGGGTATAGTGACATGCCCAAGGTCACACAGTCAGTACCAGCATCACCCAGCCAAAAAGACCTACTAGAGATCCATCCAGCTGGCCAGTGGACGGTGTGCACCCATACTTGGTCACAGGCTAGCCAGAGTGTTCCCCACAACCCTGTTAGTACTTGCCAGCGTGTTCATTGTCTCTGAGGTCTATGGCTAGAAAATCAGGTTTTTCAGGTCTAAAAACACTACAACCCATTCTTCACTTCCCCAGCAGTGCCTCAGAGGCATCGGGAAATCTATTTATGATAGTCAAACTCTGTGAGGTTGATTTGTAATCAAGGAAGCTAATAATTTACACGGGGGATGCAGTCTACCCCAGAATCTCTATACCTGGTAGTAGGCCTCTTTGTGAAATTGAAAAAAATAAAATAATAGGAAAATTGCCTGATACAGCAGGAAGAACAGGCCTACTAAATTTATTCAATATTGGGCCTTGGAAAATCTACTGTTATCCTTCTGGCTTCTTTTCACAGAAAGAGTTGCATCTTGGGTTTGAATTTTAGCTCTGACATTACTGGTTGTGTGACTTTGGCTAGTTGTTTGACCCTTCTGAGACTTCATCTCTCCACAGGTCCAAAGGGGTTACCTACTAAATATACCGTCTACTTCTCTTGGATGGTGCTGGATGCTCTGAGATTTGGGTTCTGAAATACTGTTAAGTGGATGATAATTTTCACCTTTCCTTGTCTCAGTTCAGTTCAGTTCAGTCGTGTCCAACTCTTTGCAACCCCATGAACCACAGCACACCAGGCCTCCCTGTCCATTCACCGACTCCTGGAGTACGCCCAAACCCATGTCCATTGAGTTGGTGATGTCATCCAACCATCTCATCCTCTGTTGTCCCCTTCTCCTCCTGCCCTCAGTCTTTCCCAGCATCAGGATCTTTTCAAATGAGTCAGTTTTTTGCATCAGGTGGCCAAAATATTGGAGTTTCAGCTTCAATACTAGTCCTTCCAATGAACACCCAGGCCTGATCTCCTTTGGGATGGACTGCTTGGATCTCCTTGCAGTCCAAGGAATTTTCAAGAGTCTTCTCCAACACCACACTTCAAAAGCATTGATTCTTCAGCACTCAGCTTTTTTTATAGTCCAACTCTCACATCCATACATGATCACTGGAAAACCATAGCTTTGACTAGATAGACCTTTGTTAACAAAGTAATGTCTCTGCTTTTTAATATGCTGTCTAGGTTGATCATAAAAACATATAATGCAGTGAGTCTTCATCAAGCCAAATTCACTGAAACATGTGATGTTAAAATGACCTTTGTTTCACCAGACGGTGGTGATAAGAGATTATCTTTTTAAAGATGTTCTTACTTAGCTGTAGAAGGAGCTGGGCTCTCGGTCTAGTCACACAGGATTTGTACCTGCATTTTTAGGGCTATTGGATTAAGCGACTGCAGAAAAATAAAGTGGTATATACCCTCTTTTGCTTTTAGGTCTTCTGCTTCGTTAGTGATTTCAGTGAATATAAGGATAAAAACTGAAATTCCGAAAACAGAAAATTTTAAATTCCTGCTATTCAGTCTCAAATTTATAATTTGTCTCAAGAGAGAATGTTTGCATTTGGTGGTACCCAGTTTTCTGTGGCATTTTCTTCGCTAGGTGCCTACCACATCTACCTTTGTTTGCCTTTATATGAATACTCCAGTGTCTGGTGACCTAGGTTTTATGTGAGACTATTAATGGAGATTCTTTTGCCATCTGATCCATCTCTGGTGGTTCAGACAGTAATGAATCTACCTGCAATGTGGGAGACCTGGGCTCAATCCCTGGGTCAGCAAGATCCCCTGGAGAAGGGAATGGCAACCTACTCCAGTATTCTTGCCTGGAGAATTCCAGGGACAGAAGCTACAGTCCATGGGGTCACAAAGAGTCAGACACAACTAAGCAACTAACACTTACCACTTATTTATTAATGGAGATGCCAATATTATGACTGAACTTGGTTGGAGTCCCTCATTTCTGTTGGGAGTTTTGTCCTACAGGTTTGTCCAAGAGAAAAGAACTTCGGATACAGCACAGCAACATTTCAGTCTGCTCATGGGTCAATAACTTCCCGAACCAATGGGAGTGGGTTGGGGTGGGGGGGTGGGATGAAGCTGCTGAGGAAGGCTTTATATGAAGAGAAAAACGACAGTGAGAGGAAGGAAGGGAAGGCAGAGGGGATAATTATTTGAGTGAGGCAGGCTCTTGAAATAAAAAATCCATATGGCCCTCTAGAGAAAAAAAAAAATCAGTTAAAATTTGTGAGCTAGATTGTGAGCGACACCTGTTGTGTTTAGAGGCAGAGTTATTTAAGTAGCAGCACCCTGGACTCCATTTCCGGTGCACACAAGCTGTTATTCTGCTCTGGAAACTTGAGCAGAGAAGGGAGAAGGAAAAAACTGTCTGGGTGAGCTAACTAAACCCAAGTTTGCATAGAGGAGGGGACATGTCTGGCTGCTGCTGCAAGCCTCAGGTAACTGGTAACTTCCATAAGGTCACCCTGGGTTGGGACCCTCATTTCATTCTTCATCCTTTTAAGACAGGCATCTGGTTGGTTCCCTTCAGTGTTGTTTGTTGTCATTATTATCGTTTAATCCCTAAGTCATGTCCAACTCTTTTGCAACGCTATTGACTGTAGCCTGCCAGGCTCCTCTGTCCATGGAATTTCCCAGGCAGGAATACTGGAGTGGGTTGCCATTTCCTTCTCCAGGGTTTCTTCCTGATCCAGGGATTGAACCCAATTCTTTGGCAATGCAGGAGGATATTTTTCCTGCTGAGCCAGTAAAGTGAAGTTTTCACCCTGTTCACAAGCTTACAAAAGCTTTTTTGTAACCTATAGTTATAGACTGTAACTGTTTTGATTCTTGTGAGTCATTTCATGTAAATCAAAGGAGGCTGAAAACACAAGCAGGGCCCCTCTGGCAGCTTTCTGGGCTGTCCTGTCCTTGCAACAGCTGCCAAGGAAGGCTATGCCAGAAATCTGAGGGTGTTTGCAAGCAAGGTTTGGGGAGATTCATGAAGGATATAGGTCCATTGTAGTGATAATTGGAAAGTCTTGGTGATATTTTGTGGTGGAGGTGGTGGTGAAGGCAGGTTTCAGTCACTGATGTGCATAGGAGGTGAGGTTAGTTCCAGCTGTGTGCTCAGAGGAAAGGAAAGTTTAGGGTACCATCCTCTTTCATCTGCACCAGCCTCTTAACTAGCTTTCTTGCCTTGGTGGTACCAAACCCACTCTGCTGGCTCACAAAGTTGATTGTGTGTGTCTCATCCTGACTCTGTGTTTGGCATGTCAAATTGATAAGCTTGAAACTGGCCTTGGTGGGGGAATTTACTCTACAGATTGTCAGGTATCAGAAATCAAGGCTTTTGTTTTTCCCCAAAGATCCAATTCATCAGCATAGCACTTTGCTGCTTCCATTCCTGTCCCCCTATATTCATTTCCTTCTATACTATAGTGTTTCATCAACAGATAGAGCTGACTGTTGACCCCTGTGGTTTGAAACATCCACCTTAGGAAGTCCCCTGGCAGTGCAGTGGTTAGGACTCCACACTTTCACTAGCGAGAGTACAGCTTCAATGCCTGGTTGGGGAACTTCTGCAAGCTGTGTGGCACAGCTAAAAAAATTAATAAATGAAATAAAACATCCAGGGTCTTCTGGTTGCTCTGAAAAGGCCCACAGTCTTTATCTTAGCTTAGAGGCCAGTCTGCACAGTCTGGCCCCTACCAGTCTCTCCTGCCTTTTTTGTACTAGGCTTCACCTCACTTTATGTGCTCCATCAATTCTTCCAACAGAACTTCTCACTACAAGTTCCAAGCACAAGCTCTTTTTATTGCCATGTTAAGAGCTATTTGTTGCTCACCAGATATTCACAAACTTGATGACATTTCCCAGCCCACTTGCAGTTGGGTGGGGCCATGTGATCAGTTCTGCTGAGTTAGCTGTGAGTTGAAGTGACACGTAGCAGAAGAGTTAGGAGCTGATGTGCCATCATCCAGCTTTCTTTTCTACAGCTGCAGTCACGGAGGCCATATGTTGAGACAGCAGAACCACAGGCTGGAGGAACCTGGTTGCTGAGTCAGCACATGGAGAACAGCTGTCTTTAGAGAGCTGCCTGGTTGTCTGTGCATGTCAGGGAAATAAACATTTGTTCTATTTAGCCACTGAGATTCAAGACAACTTCATTACCACAGATAATTTAGTCTAGCAGTTCTCAAATATTTGAGTCTCAGGATCTCTTTAAAGTCTTAAAAATTATGGATAATCCTAAAGAAGCTGTATTTATGTGGATAATATCTGCAATATTTCCATGTCACATATTAAAACTGAGACTTTGAAAAAAATTTTAAATATGTACATATTAATTCATTTTAAAATAACAACAATAAAACCATTGTTTAACATAAATAACAAGTTTTATGAGAAATAGCTAGCTTTCAAAGGAAGCTAGGAAGAAAGATTCTATTTTGCTTTTTTGCAAATCTCTGAATTAATTGAAGAAGACTGGATTCTCATATTACCCCTGCATTCAATCAGTTGCAATCCATTCTGTTGTGTTGAGGTACAAGAAGAAAATCTGGCTGCACACAGATAATGCAGTTTCAAATAGGTGTATTTTAATAGCCTTTTCTGATGATTGTGAATATTCATTTTGGATACTACATCAAAATTTGAAAAGTGGTAGTTTTTAAAAAGCTAGTCATAGCATGGACTCTGCAACAGTATCAATGAACTTTTCATATTCTGTTAGCATTAAAATCCATTAGAGTATCTTGAACTTTGAATGAATCATTCAGCCATGCATGATTTGGTGACCTTATGCACTAGTTACTTGGGAAAAATTGGTTCACTGAGTTACACAGATATTCCAAATGTTGACATACTTCATTATATAATATGTTTTAAAATCACATTAATTAGTATCATCATTTATCACACCAGAATCTTTAAGTATTAGGAAACTGTCAAGCTCATAACAGTGGCTGCAAGTTTTCTAAAATTCTAATTTTTGTTTGAAAGCTTGAATTTTATCTTTGGCAACAAACACTGTCAGTTATTTTCCTTGAAGTGACAGATTCACTTTATTCATTCTCAAAAAAAAAAAAAGAAAGAAAGAAAGAAAGAAAAACCTGCCAAGAACCCAAGATGGAATAACCATAGTTTGTCAGTAGTTCTTTTTCAAGTAAAACTGTGTTCCATGATAAAAGCAGCCAGTTCCATTTACAACTAAAAAAATCAAACAAGTGCTTTTCCTCTGAATAGCCATGGGATTTCTATATGCAGTTAGGAGTGCTTTGTGCATACCCTCCATTTGTCACAGTGACTGTTGAAAAGATGTGTACTCAAGGGTAGTGATTTAATAAAAGAAGTCACTTTTACTGCTTAATTAAAGGTATTTCTAAATAAAGCTGACTCCCCCCGTCCCCACAAGTGCATGGAAAAAGAAAGCAGTGGCTGTGAGTATAGTCTGATGCCACTGCCTCAGGTTGTGCTGAGGGCTCAGCAGTGTACCCACCAGTGCTTTTATATCATCAGAGCAAATGTCAATCCAGCTGAAAAGGGGCAATAGCATCTTCGTATATTTATAAATTACAATAGTGGCCTTGAGGAACCTATGGAAGGATCTCTGGTACCCACAGTAGAATGAGGACTGCACTTTGAGAACCCGAAATCCCGCCCATCCTCAGTGATTCACTCCTACTTTTCCTTCTGGCTAGAATATAGCCCCTCCCCACTCATTACCAGGCCAATCACATTGTAGATATGATGGCCAGGTTCACGACCAAACGCTCAGGGATCCTTCTTTGACTTCCTAGGTCTGTTTCCCTTTTAACATTCTCACATGCCTCATATACACCTCCACTGGTGCTGTGCTGTGTCGCTCAGTCGTGTCCAACTCTTTGCAACCTCACGGACTGCAGCCCGCCAGGTTCCTCTGTCCATGGGAATTCTCCAGGCAAGAATACTAGACTGGGTCGCCATGCCCTCCTCCAAGGGATCCTCCCAACTCAGAGATCGAACCCAGGTTTCCCACTCTGCAGGCGGATTCTTTACTGAGCCACCAGGGAAGCCCATTCACCTTCATTTACCCCAATAGCCATTTTACATTGACATCTGTCTTCCTTGCTAGATTTTAAACACTGAGAGAATAGGGATGGGCTTTAGGGACTCACTATTATATTTTCAGTGTCTGGCGTGGTGTCTGGTACATAGTAGGACTCAAATCTTAGTTGACTGAATAAATGTTCTGAAAAAATCATGTGAAAAGGCTTAGTGGAGGCTTCTGTTCGTTTGGGACTAACTAGAATGACTCTGCGACCTTGACTAAACTTTCACTCACCCAGGTTTTCCCACAAACAGGTTCCATGTTAAAAGATAGCAGGCCTGTGACTGGTACCTAAAATATCTACGATCAGCCGCTTCCTGTTTCTGAAAAAGTCGTGTGTGTGTGTGTGTACAAATGTAAAGACATTGATAATATTTGGCAATGTTATGCAGTTCTATGTTTTTATCTCCTCCCATGGAACCTTCAATAAGAGTTGCTAATAATTAGGAAGCTGGTTTCAGTACTAATGCATTTGCTTCCGCTTCCCTGGTGACGATGGGTCATGATCATTTCTTTCTCCTCCTTTCTCCCTACAGTGTCCAGCCCAGCACCTGGCATACAGAAAACACTCAGTAAATGTTCATTAAATTGTCATATGGTGAGAAGGAAAGCAATGTGGCAGAAAGAAGGAAAGGTAAAGGACTTGGGTTGGAAGCTGCCTGAGGATTATTTAACCCCACCATCTCCCCTGTCCAGGAAGACGTTTATGTACAGCCTGAACGTCTGCTGTTGGGGCTGCTGTTGGCCACAGTTAGCAGCTCTTAGACCCATCTCCTTTCTATTCTGTATCCAAGATGCCCAGGGCCAAACCACTCCACCTTGCTGGAGAAGGGTAGGGGCCACTCCCATGCCTCTCAGACCATGCTGTACATTAGGTCCTCCCAGCAAGCTTGTGGAAAAATACCATCTCTCTAGGGAGGGCCCCAGGAATCAGTATTCTGAACAACTTCCCTTGTGATTCTGGTACTCAGCCAGGATACAGACCCATAGAGCCAGACAAGAAGGACACTCAAGTGCTCATGGGGCTCCCTCTACTTTCATGGGAATAACTTGAAAACCAGGTAATGAGTCCCTGAGAAATTAACACATGGCTGTGGGTCACCAGGATGGCTGTCATGGCTGGAGGAGAGTGCCTGGGACTGGAAGCAGCTCCACGCCTGCCTCCTGAGCCTTGGGACCACCTCTGAGTGGCCTCAGGCTCCTGCTGCTTAAGTCCGCCTTGTGTAATCAAATCCACTTTTAAAGCACTGTGGTCTCAAAATCTGTTCTTCACACCTTCCAGTTACTTGAGCCAGAGGCAAGTGGAGTGGCATGATGCTCTACAAAGACAGGTGTGCGATTAAGTTCTGCTTATAGAGAAATTCCCAAGGGAAGCCACATGCTAACAGTACTGGGAGTAGGACTTATAATAAGCTCTTGTTTATAGTTCAATTAGAGTTCAATAGCTCAACAACACCCTTCTCTCACTTCTGCTCCCCACTCTCCCACTCAATGGTTTCCT
Source organism: Antilocapra americana (assembly GCA_007570785.1). Classification (NCBI taxonomy): domain Eukaryota; kingdom Metazoa; phylum Chordata; class Mammalia; order Artiodactyla; family Antilocapridae; genus Antilocapra; species Antilocapra americana. Next base: position 5,831,185 of record ML662496.1, read on the forward strand.
CTAATAGGGTTCTTTAAATGATTCTCTAAAGGTGAGGCAAGTCCACCACCCAGGTCCAGTTATAGTTTTAATGGTGTTTACACAGAGTAGCTCAGCTTGTTAGACCATCAAGCCTCAAGGACCGGCAGAGCATCTGCTCAGGGCTCTGTTAAATTAACCTTTAGTCCGATCGTCCTAATTGACCCAGTGCTTCACTCCCAGGGCATTCTAAGCATTTAAAAGCATGTAATGAAAGATCTGACTAGCCTGTGACCACAGCGGTTTAAGAGAGCTGCTACAGTATTCCTTTTGAATTAAAAATTTTTTAGATTTGCGGGGAGGAGGTGAACATAAATGAATTAATTTGGGGAGGGATTAATCTTAAAATTTTGTGGACCAAAATGTATGAACATGAAAGCACGTGTTTGGTGCTCAAGGAAGGCTTGCTGCAACACTGACGAGCCCTTCCCTGGTCAGTATGTTAGGAGAAGCCTGTACGCCTCCATAGCTTTCATCAATAGAGGGACATGTGGTGACATCAATGTGTCAGCAGCTGTCACCTTGCACAGCAGAGGTGCATAGACATCAGAGAAGCATCCCAGGCTTGGATTGGGCTCCAGCTTTGGCCAGTTTGCCAGCCAGAGCTGAATGGAGTACATGGCATAGGATCTGGAGTGGCAGTCTGTGTGTCTGTGTGCTCCGTTGTGTCCAACTCTTTGCGACCCTGGACCATAGCCTGCCAGGCTCCTCTGTCCATGGAGTTTTTCAGGAAGAATACTGGAGTGGTTTGCCATTTCCTACTCCAGTGGATCTTCCTGACCCAGGGATGGAAACTGAGTCTCTTGCATCTCCTGTATTGGCAGATGATTCCTTACCACTGTGCCACCTGGAGACCTGGATTAAAATCTCAACTCTCACACCTACAGTTTTGTGAGCCTGGTCAGTCTCATAACCTGGTTAAGCTTCCATGGTGACTCACTATTATATTTTAAATATAATATAATATTATATAAATATAATATAAATGCCCTGTAAAATGGGCAGGATACTGGTATTCACCTCCCAGGGATGCTATGAGGATTAACAAAGATAACACATGTACAGCATTTGGCATGCAGAAAATTTACAATAAATGTCAGCCAAACAAACAAACAAAAAACAAAGCAAAACAAATCAAAACCCAGTCAATCAACAACCAAAATATGACAAGAAGCCCTGAAGAGCCACAGAAATCTTTTTAGCTACTTGAAACTGCCACTAACCCCTTTCACCCCATCCCCATCTATGAGCATGCTAATTGCAGTGACCTCAAAGAAAAGTATACTTAGTATGTTAGAGTATATTATATGTTATAGGGACCTAAAATTCTAGTGCCCGTGGTAAATTCAGGACAAAACTGCAAAATAAGAACTGGCCATTGGATAGCTGCTGCTCTTAGAGGAGACTTCTGCAACCCACGAGTGTCAATAAGTGCCCTGTGTTTTTAATTTTCTTGGCTGGTGCCACACAGCATACAGGATCCTAGTTCCCCAACCAGGGATCAAACCCACATCCTTTGCACTGGGAGCGCAGAGTCTTAATCACTGGACTGCCAGGTGAGTTCCTGAGTGCTCTGCTTTCTGAGCACACAATCAGACTACATTTCCCAGCCTCCCATGCAGTTATCTGTGGCCACCCGATTGAATTTTGGACAATGAAAGCAAGGTGGGCCCCTTCTAGGCCTGGCCTGCTGAACCCTCCCAGGTGCAAGATTTGCTCTCTTTTCATTTGCCGGCTGAATGGAGAGAACACTAAGGATGACAAGAGCCACAGAAGAGGGCCAGCCCAGAGGGAAGGCCCACCTCCTGCCTATATCGGGTTGTGACATAAATGAGAAAAATTCTCACTGCATCAAGCAACTGATACTTGTGGTGTGGTCATAACAGCTTGCCTTTCCTGATGGGTACAATGAGCTTTTCTAATCTTTAGCTGATCTCTTCAGGGTGGGTAAAGCATCAGATAAGCAGGAGAGCCATTCCAGGTCTTGGCCCGTCCCACCCACTTCCTAATGGACATAAATGGTCTCAGAGAGCTGAGGGTCTGAAAAGGAGGTCAATGAGTCCTTCCTCTCCAACAATGACACAATTGCCTCTGTGCCTGAGTAGAGACTTGGTTGGGAAAGGCTCTTTGCTAAGCCCTTAAGGAGAGATGCCTGCTGCCCTTTCCCTTCTTTTCCTGGAGTTTGACTTGTGCTACGCCCTGCAGCTCAGCACTTTGCAAAAGCTATTTGCTTCAGTCACTTAAGCTAGTTCAGTGACTTTGAACAAGTCCCTTAACTACTTCAGGCCTCAGCTTCCTTGTCTGTACAGTGGGAATAATGATTCACCTACCAAAGAGAGTTCTTGTAATAATTAGAAATAATCACAGTGCCTGGAACTGGTCGTCACACAACAACAGGGTGTTGCTTTTAAAGGTGTGTGCTGGAGACTTGGTACAGTCTGCGAACATTTGTTGAACTCTCCATGTGGGACCCAGAGGCTTGTGGGTAGACAGAGCTCTCCCCTCAATCCACTTATGCCCCAGTCCTGACACCCCCTGACTTCTCCCCACCCCTCCCGCATCCTCAAATATACACATGGGCATGACTTGGCAATATGAAGTAGAAAACAAAGAAATGAATAAAATTATACACCGTGGGTAAAATGCAAATATATATATAAATTGTTTTATATATATATATAAATTGGGTGGGTGCAGAATTTTACTTTTTATAGTTCTATTTGATTTTGTTTTGTTATGATACAGTTGTTTTACCTTTATAATTAAAAGGAAAAAATATGTTTTACTTGCTGCAAAAAAACCCCAGAAAACAAAGAAATGAATTTTCAAAGGGACAAATTCAAAGGGTATATGGGGCTATACTTCTGCTCTTTCCCCAGGTTGTTACGTGGAGTCAGGTATTCCTTCCTTAAGGAATTTCTCCCTAGTCCAAAGGTTGGCAGAATTCCTTGGTTAGACCCTCAGCAGAGAGAGTCAAACTCCAGAGAGCTTTCAATCAGTAGAAAAACTAAGTCTTCAGTTACACTTTAAGCCTGACTCCTCTGATTTAAAGGAAACTGGGGAGAAAAGAGAGGTCCAATATAGGAATATACTACAGTTTGTTTATCCATTCACAAGTTCATGGACATTTAATTGCTTCTACTTTTTTGGCCATTGTGAATAATGCTACTGTGACAATTCATGTAGCAGTCTTTGGATGGGCATATTCTTTCATTTCTCTTTGCAAATATCTAGAATTGCAATTGCTGGTCTATATGGTAAATTGTTGCTTAATTTTTAAAACAAGTGCCAAGTTGTTTTCCAAATTGGCTCTGCCATTTTACATTCCACAAGGAATGTATGAGGGTTCCAGTCTTTCAACATCCTTCCCAAACTTGATATTATCTATCTTCTTTACTATAGCCATTCTAGTGAGTGTGTAGTGTGCTTTACCTTGGTTTTAGGGTGCATTTCCTGTATCTAATGATGTAGAACATATTTTCATGAACTCATTTGCCATCTGTATTATCTTCTTGGTGGGGTGACTGTTCAAATCTTTCTCCCCATTTTTTATGGTTTAAATATGAAATATAATATTTTAATTCTTAAGAGAAATACTAGATTAATATCTTACATCATTGGAATAGAGAATTTAAAATTATAAATACAAAAACAGGAAATCATAAAGAAAAATATTAGTATATTGGATTATATTAAGGACTATGTTTCACCAAAAGTATTATACAGCTGAAAAGACAAACTATATAATAGGAGAAGATATTTTCAAGGTGTATAAATAATAAGAATTAGCACCCAAAAATATAAACAGCATCTACAAATCAATAACAAAAAGAAAAGCAACATATTCCATTAAAAGCATTAGAAAAGAAAATAGGAATGGTGAGTGAACACTAGAATATATTCTCAAAATCATTGGTAGTTCTGCATGCAAATTGAAATTACAATGAGATACCATGTCTCCCCATTTTTAATTGAATTGTTTATTTTCCTACTTGATGTGGACTTGCTGTATCCCTCTCCACACCAGTTTATATATTGAAAACCAAACCCCTCAGTGTGATGGTACTTGGATGTGGGGCCTTTGGGAAGTTGTTAAGTTTAGATGAAGCCAGGAAGATGAGGTTGTTGTGATGGGATTAGTCCCCTTATAAAAATACACCAGAGAGCTGAGTATCTTTTTATCTGCCATGTGAGGACCTGGTGAGAAGGGACTCCTGCCACGGAGGCAGTCTGTGTCTCTGCACATTTGGCGCCGCCTGGGTCCCTGCAAGCCAAGCAGCTGCACCACCTTCACACTCAACTCTCACTGGGGCAGAGCTGCCACAGGCAAAAAAAAGTCTTGTGTTTATGCACGCAGGGTCACTTCGGTCCTGTCTGACTCTTTGTGACCCTGTAGACTGTGGCCTGCCAGGCTTCTCTGTCAGAAAGCGGGTTCTCCAGGCAAGAATACTGGAGTGTATTGGCCAATACTGGTTGCCATACCCTTCTAGAGCACTATATTTCCTGCTTCCCTAGCCGCCAACCCCCCTGAGTACCTGGTTCTGCCAGAACCCCTGAGACCCAAGCAGCTGCACCACCTCCACACCTGGCCCTCACAGGGGCAAACCCAAGTCCTCCAGGGCAGCCTCAGGAGCTAAACCCCAGTGGACCATCCACATGCAGAGGTGGAAATAAAACCACAATTGAAACCCAGGGGCAGTGTGGTTAAGGAAGAAGACCCAAAACCTTCCCACCAGCTGTACAAGCTGCAGATTAAATCCACACGATCAACTAAGTAGACTCTGTGTCTATGGAATATATAAAAGGACATTGAGAGCTCCCACAAAAGAAAACACTCTAGTTCTGATAGCTGTAGACATTGGAGGCAAGAACACACAGGAGCAGGACAAGACTAGAATTTGAGCTGCCCCACAGCAGGTCCAGAGATTAGCACAATGTTGGAGGGCATCCTAGGGAAAGATCAAACCTGAACTTTTGGTGTGGGAGCACTGACTCCAAGACCCTAGACTACCAGAGAACTAACCCTAGGGAGTATCAAATAGTGAGAACTCACACAAAGGAAACCGCTTGAATACAAGACCTGGCATCACCCAACCACTAGTAGCACCCCGTGTAGGATGCCTCACTAAACAACAAACATAGCACCCCATGTAGGATGCCTCATCTAAGCAACAAACAAAACAAAAATACAGACCCAATCATCAGTAGACAGGAGTACCACCTCACTCAGCTTTGCCCATCAGAGGAAAAGAAACAAACGAAAACTCAGCACAAATTTCACCCTATACGAAGCTCACACAAACCACTGGACCAACCTTAGGAGAGCAAAAACCAAAAGGAAGAAAGAATTCAACCTTCTTCAAGGAAGAATTCAACTTTCCTTGAAGGCGGGGTAAAGGAGACCTCAAATACAATAGCTTAAAAAAAATGAAAAGGCAGAGAAATACTGCACAAATGAAGGAACAAAATAGAAACACAGAAGTCCAAATAAATGAAGAGAAAATATGAAAATTACCTGAAAAAGAATTCAGAATAATGATAATAAAGATGATCAAAAACCTTGAAAACAAAATGGAGGAAATGCTAGAATCAACTAACAAAGACTTAGAAGAATTAAAGAATAAGCATACAGAGACAAACAACACAACTACTGAAATTAAAAATACTCTAGAAGGAATCAATAACAGAATATCTGAAGCAGGAGAATGAATCAGTGAGCTGGAAAATAAAATGGTGGAAATAACTTCTGAAGAACAGAGTAAAGTAAAAAGAATGAAAAGAGCTGAGGACAGTCTCAGAGACCTCTAGGACCACATCAAATGCACCAACATTCAAATTATAGAGGTCCCAGAAGAAGAAGAGAAAAAGAAAGGGTGTGAGAAAATTTTTGAAGAGATTATAGTTGAAAATTTCCCCAACATGGAAAAGAAATAGTCAAGTCCAAGACGCACAAAGAGTCCCATATAGGATAAACCCAAGGAGAAACATGCAAAGACACACACAAATCAAACTAATAAAGACTAAACACAAAGAAAGAACATTAGAAGCAGAAAGGGAGAAGGAACAAGTAACATACAAGGGAAACCCCATACGTTTAACAGCTGATCTTTCAACAGAAACTCTGCATGCCAGAAGGTAGTGGCAGGATATATTTAAAGTAGTGAAAGGGAAAAATCTACAACCAAGATAACCACACCCAGCAAGGATCTCATTCAAAACTGATGGAGAAATTAAAAGCTTTTCAGACAAGCAAAAGTTAAGAGAATTCAGTACTACAAAACCAGCTTTACAACAAATGTTAAACAGACTTATATAGTCAAGAAATACAACAGAAGAAAAAAGATCTAAAAAATCAACACCAAACAATTAGAAAATGGCAATAGAAACACATATATCAATAATTACTTTGAATGTAAATGGATTAAATGCTGCAACCAAAATACAGATTGGCTGAATGGATACAAAAACAAGACCCTTATATATGCTGTCTACAAGAAAGCCACTTCAGACCTCAAGATACATATAGACTGAAAGTGAGAGAATGGAAAAATATATTCCATGCAAATGGGAAGCAAAAGAAAGCTGGAGTAGCAATCCTCATATCAGACAAAATAGACCTTAAAATAAAGAAGATTACAAGAGATAAGGAAGGACACTACAAAATGATCAAGGGATCAATCCAAGAGGAAGATATAACAATTGTAAATATCTATGAACCCAACATAAGAGCACCTCAATACATAAGACAAACACTAACAGACATAAAAGGAGAAATTGACTGTAACACAATAATAGTAGGAGATTTTAATACCCCTTTACACCAATGGACAGATTATCAAAACAGAAAATTAATAAGGAAATACAAGTCTTAAATGACACATTAGACGAGCTGGATCTCATTGCTATCTTCAGGACATTCCATCCAAATGCAGAAGAATTATACCTTCTTTTCAAGTGCACTTGGAACATTGTCCATGATAGATCACATCTTGGGTCACAAATCAAGCCTCAGTAAATTTAAGAAAATTGAAATCATATCAAGCATCTTCTCTGACCACAACACTATGAGACTAGATATTAATTACAAGAAAAAACTATAAGAAACACAAACAAATGGAGATTAAACAACATGTTTCTAAATAACCAACAGGTTACTGAAGAAATAAAAAGGGAAATAAAAAAAATTCTAGAAACAAATGACAATGAGAACACAATAACTCAAAACCTATGGGATGCAGCAAAAGCAGTTCAAAAAGAGAAGTTCACAGCAATACAATCCTACCTTAAGAAACAAGAAAAACATTGAATAAACAATCTGACTTTACACCTAAAGCAACTGGAAAAAGAAGGGAAAAAAACCAAAATTAGTAAATGGAAAGAAATCATAATGATCCAAGCAGAAATATATGAAAAGGAAATGAAACAATAGTAAAGATTAATAAAACTAAAATCTGATTCTTTGAGAAAATAAATAAAATTGACAAACCCTTAGCCAGCTTCATCGAGGAAAAAAAGAGAGAAGAATCAAATCAACAAAATTAGAAATGAAAAAGGAGAGGTTACAATAGACAATGCAGAAATACAAAGGATTATAAGAGACTATTATGAACAACTATATGGCAATAAAATAGATAACCTGAAAGAAATGGGAAGATTCTTAGAAAAGTTCAATCTTCTAAGACTGAATCAGGAAGAAATAGAAATTATGAACAACCCAATTACAAGCACTGAAATTGAAGCTGTGATCAAAAATTTCCCAAAAAACAAAAGCCCAGGACCAGATGACATCACAGGAGAATTCTATCAAACATTCAGAGAAGAGCTAACGCCTATCCTTCTAAAACTCTTTCAAAAAATTGCAGAGGAAGGAACACTTCCAAACTCATTCTATGAGGCCACCATCACCCTGATACCAAAACCAGACAAAGGCAACACACAAAAAGAAAACTACAGGTCAATATCACTGATGAACATGGATGCAAAAACCCTCAACAAAATTTTAGCAAACAGAATTCAGACACACATCAAAAAGCTCATACACCATGATAAGTTCAGTTCAGACGCTGAGTCGTGTCTGACTCTTTGCAATGCCACAAACTGCAACAGGCCAGGACTCCACTTGAAGAAAGTGGAGAAAACCACTAGACCATTCAGGTAGGACATAAATCAAATCCCTTATGACTATACAGTGAAAGTGAGAAATAGAGTTAAAGGGCTAGATCTGATAGACAGAATGCCTGATGAACTATGGATGAAGGTTTGTGACATTGTACAGGAGGCAGAAATCAAGACCATCTCCAAGAAAAAGAAAGGCAAAATGGCTGTCTGAGGAGGCCTTACAAATAGCTGTGAAAAGATGGGAAGTGAAAAGCAAAGGAGAAAAGGAAAGATATACCCATTTGAATGCAGAGTTCCAAAGAATAGCAAGGAGAGATAAGAAAGCCTTCCTCAGTAATCAATGCAAAGAAATAGAGGAAAACAATAGAATGGGAAAGACTAGAGATTTATTCAAGAAAATTAGAGATACCAAGGGAACATTTCATGCAAAGATGGGCTCAAAATAGGACAGAAATGTTAAGGACCTAACAGAAGTAGAAGATATTAAGAAGAGGTGGCAAGAATACAGAGAAGAACTGTACAAAAAAGATCTTCATGACTGAGATAATCACGATGATGTGATCACTCACCTAGAGCCAGACATCCTGGAACGTGAGGTCAAGTGGGCTTTAGAAAGGATCACTACGAACAAAGCTAGTGGAGGTGATGGAATTCCAGTTGAGCTATTTCAAATCCTGAAAGATGAAGCTGTGAAAGTGCTGCACTCAATATGCCAGCAAATATGGAAAACTCAGCAGTGGCCACAGGACGGAAAAGGTCAGTTTTCATTCCAATCCCAAAGAAAGGCAATGCCAAAGAATGCTCAAACTACCACACGATTGCACTCATCTCACATGCTAGTAAAGGAATGCTTAAAATTCTCCAAGCCAGGCTTCAGCAATATGTGAACTGCGAAATTCCAGATGTTCAAGCTGGTTTTAGAAAAGGCAGACGAACCAGAAATCAAATTGCCAACATCCGCTGGATCATCAAAACAGAAAGATAATTCCAAAAAAACATCTATTTCTGCTTTATTGACTATGCCAAAGCCTTTGACCGTGTGGATCACAATAAACTGTGGAAAATTCTTAAAAAGATGGGAATACCAGACCACCTGTCCTGGCTCCTGAGAAACCTGTATGCAGGTCAGGAAGCAACAGTTAGAACTGGACATGGAACAACAGACTGGTTCCAAATAGGAAAAGGAGTACGTCAAAGCTGTATATTGACACCTTGCTTATTTAACTTCTATGCAGAGGACATCATGAGAAACGCTGGGCTGGAAGAAGCACAAACTGGAATGAAGATTGTGGGGAGAAATATCAATAACCTCAGATATGCAGATAACAACACCCTTATGGCAGAAAGTGAAGAAGAACTAAAGAGCCTCTTGATGAAAGTGAAAGAGGAGAGTGAGAAAGTTGGCTTAAAGCTCAACATTCAGAAAACTAGATCATGGCATCCGGTCCCATCACTTCATGGCAAATAGATGGGGAAAGAGTGGAAACAGTGGCTGACTTTATTTTTCTGGGATCCAAAATCACTGCACACGGTGATTGCAGCCATGAAATTAAAAGATGCTTAATCCTTGGAAGGAAAGTTATGACCAACCTAGACAGCATATTAAAAAGCAGAGACATTACTTTGCCAACAAAGGTCTGTATAGTCAAGGCTATGGTTTTTCCAGTGGCCATGTATGGATGTGAGAGGTGGACTATAAAGAAAGCTCAGTGCCAAAGAATTGATGCTTTTGAAGTGTGTTGTTGGAGAAGACTCTTGAGAGTCCCTTGGACAGCAAGGAGATCCAACCAGTCCATCCTAAAGGAGATCAGTCCTGGGTATTTGTTGGAAGGACTGATGTTGAAGCTGAAACTCCAATACTTTGGCCACCTGATGTGAAGAGCTGACTCATTGGAAAAGACCCTGATGCTTGGAAAGATTGAGGGCAGGAGGAGAAGGGGATGACAGAATATGCGATGGCTGGATGGCATCACTGACTCAATGGCCATGGGTTTGGGTGGACTCAGGGAGTTGGTGATGGACAGGGAGGCCTGGCATATTGAGATTCATGGCATGGCAAAGAGTCGGACACAACTCAGCGACTGAACTGAACTGAACTGAACATGGGTTTCTCAAAGCAAGAATACCGACGTGGTTTGCCATTCCCTTCTCCAGTGGACCATATTCTATCAGACCTTTCCATCATGACCTCTCCGTCTTGGGTGGCCCCATACGGCCTGGCTCTATTTCATTGAGTTAGACAAGGCTGTGGTCCATGTGATCAGATTGGCTAGTTGTCGGTGACTGTGGTTTCAGTCTGTCTTCCCCCTGGTCCCCTCTCTCATTGCCTATCGTCTTACCTGGGTTTCTCTTACCTTGGACGCGGGGTCTCTCTTCATGGCTGCTCCATCAAAGCGCAGCCACCGCCTCTTTCCTCGGATGTGGGGTAGCTCCTCTCACCATGATCAAGTTGGGTTTATTCCAGGGATGCAAGGATTCTTCAATATAAGCAAATCAATTAATGTGATACACCATAGTAAAAAACTGAAAAATAAAAGCCATATGATCATCTCAATAGATGCAGAAATAGCCTTTGACAAAATTTAGCACCTATTAATGATTAAAACTCTTCAAAAAATGAGCATAGAAGGAACCTAACTCAACATAGTAAAGGCCATATATGATAAGCCTACAGCAAACATTATTCTCATTGGTGAAAAACATTCCCCCTAAGATCAGGAACAAGACAAGGGTATCCACTTTCACCACTATTATTCAACATAGTTCTAGAAGCCCTAGCTTCTGCAATCAGAGAAGAAACAGAAATAAAAGGAATCCAGATCAGAAAAGAAGTTAAGCTCTCACTGTTTGCAGATGACATGATATTATACATAGAAAACCCTAAAGATAGTATTAGAAAATTACTAGAGCTAATCAGTGAATTTAGTAAAGTTGCAGGATACAAAATCAATACACAGAAATCACTTGCATTTCTATATACTAACAATGAAAAATCAGAAAGAGCAATTAAGGAGTCAATCCCACTCACCATTGTAACAAAAAGAATGAAATATCTAGCAATAAACTTACTTAAGAAGACAAAAGAACTGTACACAGAAAATAAGACACTAATGAAAGAAATCAAAGAATGACATAAACAGATGGAGAGATATTCCATGTTCCTGGGTAGGAAGGATCAAAATTGTGAAAATGATGATACTACCAAATGCAATCTACAGATTCAGTGCAATCCCTATCAAATTACCAATGGCATTTTTTCACAGAACTAGAAAAAAAATTTCACAGTTCATATGGAAACACAAAAGACCTGGAACAGTGAAAGCAGTCTTGAGAAAGAAGAATGGAACTGGAGGAATCAAGCTTCCTGACTTCAGGTTATACTACAAAGCTACAGTCATCAAGACAGTATGGTACTGGCACAAAAACAGAAAGATAGACCAATGGAACAAGATAGAAAGCCCAGAAATAAACCCATGCACCAATGGGTACTTTATTTTTGGCAAAGGAGTCAAGAATATATAATTGGGCAAAGACAGCCTCTTCAGTAAATGGTGCTGGGAAAACTGGACAGCTACATGTAAAAGAATGAAATTAGAACACTTCCTAACACCATACACAGAGATAAACTCAAAATGGACTAAAGACCTAAATGTAAGACCAGAAACTATAAAACTCTTAGAGGAAAACATAGGCAGAACACTCCACGACATAAATCAAAGCAAGATCCTCTGTGATACACCTCCTAGAGTAATGGAAATAAAAACAAAAGTAAACAAGAGGTACCTGATTAAACTTAAAAGCTTTTGCACAGCAAAGCAAACTATAAGCAAGGTGAAAAGAAAACCCTCAGAATGGGACAAAATAATAGCAAATGAAACAACTGACAGAGGATTCATTTCCAAAATATACAAGCAGCTCATATAACTCAATACCAGAAAAACAAACAATCCAATCAAAAAGTGGGGAAAAGACCTAAACAGACGTTTCTCTAAAAAAGACCTACAGATGGCTAACAAACACAGGAAAAGATGCTCAACATCGCTCATTATTAGAGAAACGCAAATCAAAACTACACTGAGATATCACCTAAAACCGGTTAGACTGGTTAGACTGGCCCTCATCAAAAAGGCTACAAACAGTAAATGCTGAAAAGGGTGTGGAGAAAAGGGAACACTTTTGCGCTGTTGGTGGGAATGTAAATTGATACAGCCACTATGGAAGACGGTATGGAGATTCCTTAAAAAACTAGGAATAAAACCACCATATGACCCAGCAATCCCACTTCTAGGCATATATCCTGAGGAAACCAAAATTGAAAGACACATGTATCCCATTTTTCACTGCAGCACTATTTACAATAGCTAGAACATGGAAACAACCTAGGTGGCCATTGACAGATGAATGGATAAAGAAGTTGTGGTACACACACACACACACACACACACACACACACACACACACACACACACCAGAATATTAGTCATGAAAAGTTACACATTTGAGTCTATTCTAATGAGGTGGATGAACCTAGAACCTATTATACAGAGTGAAGTGAGTCAGAAAAAGAAAAATAAATACCATGTTCTAACACATATATATGGAATCTACAAAAATGGCACTGAAAATTTATTTACAGGGCAACAATGGAGAAACATACATAGAGAATAGACTTATGAACATGGGGACAGGGGAGGAGAGGGTGAGATGTATGGAAAGAGTAACATGAAAATTTATATTACCATATGTAAAATAGATAGCTAAAGGAAATTTTCTGTATGGCTCAGGAAACTCAAACAGGGGTGCTGTATCAACCTAGAGGGGAGGGATGGGGAGGGAGATGGGAGGGAGTTTTAAAAGGCAAGGGATATATGTATATCTATGGCTGATTCCTGTTGAGGTTTGGTAGAAAACAGCAAAATTCAATAAAGCAATTATCCTTCAATAAAAAATGAATTAATTAAAAAAAGAATAGCTTCTAAAATACATAAATACATATATCTATATATGTATATATAGATATAGATAGATAGATAGATAGATAGATAGATATAGATATAATCTTCCAAATCCTAGGTCATTCAGGTTTCATCCTGTGCTTTTTTCCAGAATTTTTATAGTGTTGTTTCTTACATTTAGGTCTATTATCCATTTCAAGTTTTCCTTTTTTTTTTTAATATTGTATGATATACTGGTCAAAATCTTTTTCTTTCTTCTTTTTTTCCCCTTTTCTCTTCTTTATCTTTTTCTTTTCTTTTTTTCCCAAGCATCATTTATTGAAAAGATTAACCTTTCCCTATTGAATTGCATTGGTATCCCCATCAAAAATTAACTGACCCTATATTTATGGGTCTATTTCTAGACTCTCTGTTCTATTACATTGATCTGCATGTCTATGCCAATACAATAGTCTCTTAGTTACTGTAGTTTCATAGTACATCTAAAAATCAGGTAGCATAAGTTTTGCAACTTTGTTCTTTTCCAAAATTGTTTTTGCTATTTCTAGGCCCTTTGTACTTTTATAACTTAAGAATCAGCTTGTCACTTTCTACAAAAAAAGGTGATGGTATTTTTGATGAGATTACATTGAATCTATTGATTAATTTGGGAAGATTGTAAATATTAAATCTTTTAATCCATTAACATGGTACATCTCTCCACTTTTTAGGTGTTCTTTAACTCCCTCAGTAGTGATATATGGTTTTCATTGACCTGGTCTTATATGTAGCTTCTTAAGTTTATATCTAAGTATTTCATATTTTTGACAGGATTCTAAATATTTCAATTTTTGATCATTTATTGCTAGTATAGAGGAAAACAATTGATTTTTGTATATTGACCTTATATCCTACAGCCTCACTAAACTGTCTTATTAGTTAGCTCCGGTAATCTATTTTGCGGGGCTCCCCAGGTGGCATAGTTGGTAAAGAATCCATCTGCCAATGCAGGAGACACAAGGAGCGTGGGTTCAATACCCAAGTCAGAGAGATCCCCTGAGTTGGAAGTGAGAGCCTACTCTAGTATTGTTGCCTAGAAAAACCCCATGGACAGAGGAACTTGACGTTCTACCGTCCATAGTGTCACAGAGTCTATGTCACAAAATCTGTTTTGTAGGCTTGCAAGAACTATTTCTCTAGTTTGCAGATATCTAAGGTTTGTCTATTATGAACGATTCGGGACAATTTTGCAAACAAAGACAGCTTTAGTTATTCTTTTACAGTCTACATACCTTTTGTTTCTTTTTCTTACTTGATTACTCTAAGATCTCCAAAACAATTTTGAACAGAATGGTGAGAGCTGACAACCTTTCCTTGTTTCTGATCTTAAAGGTAAAACATACAATCTTTTACCATTAAGCCTGGTAAATTAGCGTTAATTTTTTTGAGATGATATCCTCATGATCAGCTTGAAAGCATCCTCTTCCATTCAATCTTTGCTAGAATATTTATTTTTAAAATAGTAAATGGATGTTGACTTTTCTCAAATGCTTTTTAAATATTTATTGTGATGAGCATATTTTTTTTTTTTTTTAGTTTTTGTTGTGGTGAATTATACTAATTGATTTCTTTCATGTGAAACTTATCTCGCATGTCTGGGATAAATCCCATTTAGTTATGGCATGTCAATTTTGTTAAGGAGCTTTGCACCAAATTCTTGAAGGAGGTGTATATTCTCTTATAATGTCTTTGTCTGGTTTTGACATCAGGTTAATGCCCACTGAGATGATTATGGCTGCAATGATTTGGGGTATTCATGAGCGATCATTAGATTACCATTAGATTTAGGGGGAAAAAAGGGACTGTCTTTTGTGTAATTTATTATAGGTACCACGATTTTATTCAAAGTCTGGGATTCTTAAAAAATAAACCATTTCATCCAAAAGCAAACATGGATCAACAGAATGAAAATAATTGGAAAGATAACGCCCATTTTAGCAGAAAGTCTCCATATAAAATGACCTCTAAATAAACATCTGGAAAAATGAATAAATGTTATTTCAGAGCTTGGTAAGAGGCTGGCACACTTCTGTTCTGCCTGTGTTCAAGAAGTTGGAGGGAAATCAAGGAAGGCACTTGGGGATGTTCACTGTATACCTCTGCTGCTGAGATAAGATGCAAATGGAGCAGTGGTGGGGATTTTCTTGATTTGTTTCATTTTCCTGATTTCCCTTGGCACATCTTCAGACTGACAGTGATGACACTGACCTCCCACTCATTGACAGTGTATTTGGGGAGAAGAGGCGACGATGTTGATTAAAAGTAACAATCGTTTAAGGAAACAAGGGGTCTGGAACCTTGACTGCTACCAGGAGAGAGATGTGGAGAAGCCCAGGGGGAGCAGGTTGGAGATAGACTTGCAGCCTCAGCCCAGATGCCTGATTTTATGTGATGAGCAATAATCTCTGCGTGCTATGTCAGTCCTGAGAGAGTCTTCTTCCCAAAATAATTATTTTATCTTTGTAGCAGGAGTAGCTCTTATTTTCTGTTCAAATTCACATCTTCATTTGCCTTATGGAAGCCCTGCCCTTCCCAAGGCTTTGGCTGAGATCCTGGCTGTGTTCTGCCAAGATCTGATCTTCTTCCTAATCTTTTCATGACCCTTAAATCTGTAGTGACTTTGAAGGAGAAGGAGGTTTAGGATCCCATAATGTCTACAGGATGAAAAAAACTGAATAGAGGGGAAAAAAAGAAAAATCACCGTAGTCCCTAGCAGGGAGCTGTATGTGACCGAGTGGAGTGGTTTTCTCAAAAAATTGCACTTATTTTCTGCCCACCTGCCTAGTCCCCTTAAAAACAGAGCCTGAGACGAAGGCAGGCTTACATACAGGTAATTTACTTGAGAAATTGGCCGCAGGGGGCGGGAGTGAGAGAAAAGCAACAGAGAAGGAAGGGAAGCCAACAAAAGGATCTGTTGCTAAGTTGACTACGGCATGGGCAATAAATAGGTCTTGACCCTGTGGAATTTTCTGAGGATCCATATGAAGAGTGTTTTAGAACATCCAAGGGGGATGAAAGAAGGAAATATGTATTTATCAGCTCTCATCTGCCCCTCATCACAAGTGGCCCTGGAATGTCAATACTCCGGCCTTTTGAGCTGTCCACATAGGAATGTGGTGTCATTCCCATATTATGATCCGGCCTTGTAACAGGAGCAATTGTGAGAGACACAAGACAGCAAGGAAGGAATTATTAGGGACTTGGACTGAAGCAAGGATGAACCAGACAGGTCCCAGGTTTGGAATGTGAGGTGGGAAATGGTGCATCTGTTTTTCAACAAGTCAGATATGGGCACTGGGATGGGGCTGGCCTGGGCTTCCCAGGTGGCACAGTGGTAAAGAACTCCACTGCCAATGCAGAAGGTTCAAGAGACGAGGGTTCTATCCCTGGGTCGGGAAGATCCCCTGGAGAAGGAAATGGCAACCCAGGTCAGTATTCTTGCCTGGGAAATGCCAAGGACAGAGGAGCCTGGTGGGCCACAGTCCATGAGGTCACGAAGAGTTGGACACGACTGAAGGACTGAGCATGCGCGCACGCACACACGGGGCTGGCCCAGGTTCGACAAGGTGTCAGGACTTACATCTTGGAGGAGCTGAGGTTGCAGATGGGAAACAAGAGCACTGCAGAGGACGTGTTTAGAAGCAGTTACAAGATTTCAGAAATTAGGGGATTTCAGGAGGATTAAAAGAAAGCGCAGACAGCCTGGAGGGCACAGAGAGGTTTCCAAGCTGCCCCATCCCCATCTGCAGGCTTACAGAAGCCAGGCTAATCTCATGCCAGGTACTAGGTTCCTCTGAACCGACGGTTCGCCTGAACACCTGGTGTGATTCATGGGTTCAGAAGGAGGAGATTGGAGCCGCTGGCTGGGGCTGGGGCTGGGGCTGACAAACTAGGAACGTGCAGCACTCTCCGCTCTGCTGCAGCTGAGCAGGAGGCCTCTGCCTTAGAGGGGCTGACACATAACCCCCGACCCTGATCCTACCCTGACATAACCCACCATGAACGTGTGGAAGTATTAGTCATTCAGTTGTGTCCGACTCTTTGCAACCCCATGGACTGTAGCTCGCCAGGCTCCTCCGTCCATAGAATCCTCCAGGCAAGAATACTGGAGTGGGTAGCCATTCCCTTCCCCAGGAGATCTTCCTGACCCAGGGATTGAACCCAGGTCTCCCGCATTGCAGGTGGATTCTTCACTGTCTGAGCCACCAGGGATAACCTGCCAGTTGACCCTCAAAGCCCAGGTAACCAGGCCACCTTGCCTCAGCTGACTGGTGACTGCCCCACCCTTAACACCTAATCCTTTGGGGCTGAGACCAAACCCTCAGCCAGGACTAATAGCTCACTGACCTAGGACAGCACAAACACATCCCAAACTGTAACTCTTGGTTCCTCTGTTAATTTCATTTGGGGGAAAAGAGCCATGTTTTATTATAATGGGCCGGATATCATGGTAATAATATAAGCAAATTCATTTTGACAGACTTCCCATTTTCATTGTTTAATATCAATACCTTTCTTTTATGTTGTTTAAAGGATGGTCTCGGATTCTCTAGGTTTTTCACAGAGAAGACACACTGAATCAATGTTTCTGATTGAAACAAAGACGTTGGAAGCAAATTTAAATAAGACATGGTTTATACATCGTTGGCTGCCTAACAATTGATAGATTAGCTTCCTTTTATTTTTCTTCAAAGGAAAAAAAGTCCAATTGAATCATGCTTTGAAAATAGCTAACTGGAAGCGTGAGGGACTTGTTGAGAGAGTTGAGGTGACAAGACCACACATGTTCGTGTGTTTCCTGGGGAAAAAAATTCTCCAATTTAAAGAGACTTGGGTGCTGCTGTTATTTCTTCAGCTATAATGCATAAAAATGGGAAAAGATAGCTTTTCTTAAGAAAACATTAGGTGTCAACTTTTTAAAAAGTGACTTTTTTTCCTTTTTCAAGGTGTTTTACTTATCTCTTTATAATTTTATTATTTGACGTTGACACCTTTGACACACACACCTTTCCAGCAGCACTTGGGACAGTGCAGGGCTGTGTCTTTAGGAAACAGGAGCCTTGCTCCTCCCCAAGGCTCCTCACACTTGCTGGACCACTGTCTCCTGAGGCACCTCCCCATCCCTGAGATCCTTCCTCAGCGCCCTGGGTGCCGGCCCCCTGTGCAACCTCATCTGCACACCTCTCTCCCTGTTGACTGAGACATGTTATCCTTGCTTCTGTTGCCAAGTTCCTGGCAGATTTCTACCTGTTCACCATTTTGTAAGATTAATTCTAGATTACAGTGTTTCTGAGTAGCTCAAGTTCCTAAAATAGGTTGTACATAGACCAAAGTGGAAAATTGAGCTAATTAGGTTGCTGAAATCAAATGAATTTTGTGTTATAACAGATCCTGGTCCATCAGACCTTCTCCTAGCAGTGTTAGCTCTTGAGCACTGCAGTAAAAATCAAAAAGAAATAAGCAAGTAGAAAGTCTTCCAAGCAATGAATCCAATAGCTGTCACAGAATCCACATAACTTTATTCCTTTGATTAAATTTAACAAAACCTTATTGAGTATTTTATATCTGCCAGATGCTGTCCTGGGTGGTAGGAATACTGAGATAAATAATTTATCTCCCTCTCACCTTCTTCCAGAAAGGATCTGAGGCAGCTCGTAGCAGAAATATATAAAATAAAATGGCCAAATACAGGTTTTGAAAACTCTGGGCAAGGCAAATATAAATTAAGATAGGTCACATCTAGGAGGAAAAGAAGATATGGATACACGGCCGATGACAGCCTTCATAATTGTGATACCTGAGCTGTGAATTTGACTCTAAGTGCATTAAGTGGCCAAGGCGAAAGGGAAAAATGGTCAGCTATACAGAGAAACTGCATAGTTATTCAGGGGGGAAATGATGAACAGGTATGGTTCCTAATGACAAGGAATTCTTCATTCAGCAGGAGAGCCGGATCTGCAGCGAACATCTGTGGAACAAAGCTGTGTTATGATGGTCTGTATAAAGTGCTCGGAGAGGATAGAGAGGGGGAAATGTATTTCACTTGAGGAGAAGATGCCCTATGAACATTATCCCAAAAGAGGAAGTGGACACAGAGGAGAACAGTGTTTGAGACGGAGGGAAACAGAACCATGGCCCTCGATTAAAGCGGGCCCTAGCTTTGCGCACATAAGCATTGCTTCAAGTGCTTGTTAAGACTCTGAGTCACGAGGACTGGGACTTTTCACAAGGACTCCAGAATGCTAGTTCTAGTGCTGAGTGGCCAGACTTTTAGAAACTCTGAAATAGGCTCTCCCCCTGTTGCATAGTGAAAGATGAGGTTGGAAAAGCAGGCTCAATCCACTTGGATTGGGCCTCGTACCCTGCAGTCAGAAACTTGGACTTTCTGGGTTATGGGAGACTCCGGATGTTTCAAAGCCTAAGCAGGCAAATGACACTGTCAAATGTGTGTGTGTTTGTGTGTACACCTGGGTTTTGCTTTTCTTTTTCCAGGTTTTAAATGCAGCAGCTAGAAGATGAAAAGCAGCAAGAGGCCAAAACAGGGAACCAAGTAGGAATATTGTTGTGTGCTAAACTGTGTCCAACTCCTTGCGACCCCATGGACTGTAGCCTGTCAGACTCCTCTGTCCATGGGATTTCCCAGGCAGGAACACTGGAGTGGGTTGCCATTTCCTCCTCCAGGGGATCTTCCTGACTCAGGGATCAAACTCGTGTCTCCTGTTTCTCCTGCACTGGCAGGTGGATTCTTTACCACTGAGCCACCTGAGAAGCCCTAGGAATATTGCAGGTCCGAATCAAAGAGAAGGACATGCTGAAGGTAATGGCAAGGGAAATGAAGACGGTGAACACTTTTTTTTGCAGTAAGCATGAGCCCGTCATTATAATCAGTCCCAGATGTACTCCTCTGGTTAATCTGCTGTTTTCATATCTCACATACTATTATTTTATGCCAGTTTCTGCCCTCTGGCATCTGGCCTAACTAAACCCACAAGCAGCTCCAGGGACCTGCAGGGTGAAGGGTCCTTGCTGACCTCTTCATGGTCCACTTGCGGGTGGTGGGATGGCTCTGAAGAGCCGAGAGGGACACTTACTCATTGTTGTCTAGGGGAGGCAACCTCTCTCATGCAGTGAGGGTTACATAGTGGATGGCAGATTTTTGGTTTCTTTTTTTATGTTTACACATTTTTTTCCTGGCTTCACTGTAGCAGCCTGTAAGATCTTACTTCTCCAACTGGAGATCGAACCTGCACCCGGCTGTATTGGAAGCATGGGGTCTTAACCATTGGACAGCCAGAGAAGTCCGTTTACACATTTTAAAAACTATATTTTTCATAAACAGATGACATATAGAGGAGAGTAGTGAATCTTCGTAATTATTTGGATTCTGCAATTTCAAGATTTTTTAGAACCTTTGTTGAGCTATATTGGAGTGTAATTGACAAAATTGTGTATATTTAAAGCTACAACATGATGATTTGACATATCTGTGAAGAGATTACCATAATTAGGTTCATTAATACTTCCATCCCTCACACGTAGTTACCTTTCTTGTGCGGTGACACTTAAGGTTTACTCTCTTAGCAACTTCCAAGTACAAACACATTGCTTACAACTACAGTCACCATGCTGTATGGTAGCTCCCCAGAGCTTGTTCATCCCATCACTGAAGACTTGTACCCTATTACCATCATCTCCCCATCTTCCCCACCCCACTGGCCCCCAGTAACCACCATTCTACTCTCTGTTTCTAGAGTTCCAGGTTTTCTTTCTTTCTTTCTTTCTTTTTTAGATTCCACATATGAGTGAATCCATACAGCCAAACTTTTCCTCTTACCCTTTTCAATGTGTCTGGAGTTGAATTTGTTTTTCCTCCGATGCTGTGTGGAACTTCTTCACTGGACTCTTCACTGTTGCCCTTTGGTGGAAATACAAGAGAAAACTCCTATCTCACCATTTGGCTGACATCGCTGCTATTTGCTTTTATTTTTTATGAGAAAATAGCCAATAATGTCCAATTCACTGAATTCTGCAAACACAATGTCTCCCTCTCAAAAATGGACGTAAATACCAGCACCTTTGCATGTAGCTCACGAAAAGTACAGTGTCTGAAGCTGGATGGGCTTCCCATGCAAGGCCCGATTGTTTGAGTCTCCTCTCACGCTTCCAGGGCTGTTTCTGAGCAACAAGCCTGTGATCCAGTCTGTTATTTAATTTATGGTAGAGGAGCCACTGACACAGTCCTAAGACGAAGTCAAATAAGTAATGCTGACTGGGATCCACTGATGAAAGCCCTGGTCAGCAGGATAAAGACCTCCCAGAAATGCCCATGTCCTAATCCCTGGGACCAGTGAATATGTTACGTTACATGGCAGAAGGGGTCGATTGGTTTGCTGGGGCTGCCGTAACAGAGTACCACAGACTGGGTGGCTTAAACCACAGAAACTTGGTTTCTCACAGTTCTGGAGGCTACAGGTTCAAAATCAAGATGGGTCCTTCTGAGGGCTGTGAGGAAAGCCTCTGTCTGTCTGTTCCAGGCCTCTCTCCTGGACTTGTACCCTCTCCTTGTGTTTCTTCGCATCGTCTTCCCTTTATGTGTGTCCGTGTCTGGGTCCACATTTCCCCTTTCAATAAGGAAATCAATCATACTGGATTAAGGCCTGCCTTTCAGGACAAAATCTTCACTGATTACATTATGACTCAATTTTCACATAAGTTCACATTCTGGGGCTGAAGACTTCCGCCTTTGAATCTGGGAGACACAATTCAACCCACAATAAGGTACTTTACAGATAGGACTTAAGTTAAGGACGATAAGATGGAGATATGACCCCGAGTGATCCAGACGAGCCCAGTGAGTCCTTAGAAGTGGGGAACCTTTCCTTCTGTGGTCAGGAAAGAAAGTTGTGATGACAGAAGGGTGCCAAGAGCAAGCAACACAGCTGGCTTTGCAGGGGGAGGAGGGGCCACAGGCAGGAAATGGTGGTGGCCTCAGAGGCTGGAAAAGGCAAGGAAACAGATTCTCCTGCAGAAAGACTTCAGCCCTGCCGGCACCTTGACTTAGTCCAGTGAGATCTGTTGTCAGACTTCCTACCCACAGATCACACATTTGCACTGTTTTCAACCACTTGGTTTGTGGTAATTCGTTACACAGCAATCAAAAACGAATACAACCCCATCCCAACCACAGCCCCTGAACTCACCGCTCAGGCTCCCATCCCCCATAAATACTGCCTCTCTTCTGGGAGTCATTCTCCACAGAACTTCCCCCACAGAACTGATCAGAGCTGAGTCAGGCTGGGAACTCACATTGGGGCTCTGTAACAACCTAGAGGGTGGGGAAAGGTGGGAAGTGGGAGGGAGTTTAGAGGGGGTGGACATACGTACATCTATGGCTAATTCATGCTGATGTATGACAGAAATAAAACCAATACTGTAAAATAATCATCAATTAAAAATAAATAAATACCAAAAAAAAAAAAAATCAGGTTTAGTGTCAGCTTCCCAGCAGAGGGTCTGGCCAGCCCACGGCCATACCACTGTGTTGTCAAATGACTCTGCCTTTTCTCTCCAAATCCAGTAGTAATCAATTTCTGGAGGCCTTATTTTCTCCTAGAAGAACTAAACCACACATCTCTTACTGTAGGTGGTTCTTGCCCTTATGTCTCCTTACACAAATGCTGGCGAAATACTCAGCTGCCTCTCAGTGCTTTTGTTTTGTTTTAACGTGTTTGATTTTTGAAAGCTGTTAAGACCTAGATTGGAAACTCTTAGATGATCTGATCCTCTCAGGTGTCAGGATGCTTAAACAAGGCTCTAGTCTTTCCTTTGTATCTATTCCATCAGGAACTGCTGGAGATAAAAGCAAATGTCTTAGAAAAGTAAGTGTGACATCTGGTTCGCTATCAGGAATAAATCTCTACCTGCCAAGCAAGATTGTAAGGCAATCTGGAACCAGTTACTATGCAAACTTGTTTTATTTCAAAACTGTATATCAACTGACTTACCTTTCTATTTATTGCCTGTCTTGAATTCTTTTTCAGTATCAAGATGCTCCTAATGAAACACAGTTGACCTGAGTTTTGAGGTTAATGGTGAGAAAGGAGTTTGTCAGAAGGACTTAAGGGAAAGTGCTCTTATTTCCTCTAGCTTTTGTGGCTGCAAAGTCACTCCAGAAACCAAGCTGCAATTCTAAAGGAAGGGAGGGAAACTGGTGGAGCTCTCAAGCCCAAAATTCCATCACAGGAGCTGGTTTGAAGATGTAGTGAATGAGCAGTACATTTCTCCATCGGCAGGTAATATGGGATCAAGTGTTGGTCTGGCCGCTGCCTGGTGTGTTGAAGGGTCTCGGATGGAAGATGCTGGAAAGCAGGCCTGTGTTTGCATGACCTGCTCTCAGCTGCCTCCCTCCCTCCCCGGGCCGGGCATTGGCGAAGGCCTTGAGATGACTCTCAGGTGACGGGGCTAGCCATCAGCTCTGTATGTTGACCAGAGAGCGCCCCAGCTTTTCCGGATGCTTGTGTCTTCCCTGGTGAGTATTTGATGTGTAAGAACCCGGCAATGCCAAACGGCAGGCAAACTCATGCATCCTCAGTGTGAGCCCATAAGACTGGGGCGTGGTAGGCCTGTGATTTAGGACTGCTGTTTATATAGCAGCCTTCAGATTTTCTTACGTTCTGTACATTATCCTGTAATACCCTTCAGAAAAACCTGGTGAAGACTCTGCCCTCTTTCCCATCTTACAGATGAGGACATGGAGGTGCAAAGGGCTGACTGCCTTACTGTTAAGTTGAGGTGAGCCTCAAGCCCCTTTCTCCTGACTCTAATGTAGGGGTCTCAAACTCAGATAACCAAAGGAGCAGGGGAGTAATCGTAGGAGGACAGTGGCCTGGAGAGCACACGGCCCGTCCACAGGGCAGCATCCCTTAGCAAAAGAGTTGCTGCTGCCCGACAATTCAGGTCCAAAGTTGCCAGAGCCTTCTAGTTTTTCATTCCACGATATGGATTTGTGTGTGTGTGTGTGTGTCATGGCAACTAATTCAAAATGCTTAATAAAAACTAAAGAACAGGACTTCCTCGGTGGTCCTGGGTCTGACTCTCTGCTCCCAATACCGGAGGCCTGGGTTCAGTCCTTGGTCAGGGAACTAGATCCTACATGCCACAACTAAAGATCTTCTGGGCTGCAATGAAGACTCAGCACAGACAAATAAATAAATATTAACAAACAACAGCAACAACAACACACACTGAAAACAAAAACTACTTTCTGGGTCTTAAGCAGCTGTCTGAAGGCCCTGTCTTGTTTTACCCCCCGTTTGCCATGTCTGCTGGTGGCTCATGTTACATTAATTGAGCACTTACTATGTCCAGGGACTCTGCTGAGTGCTGGCAAACAGAAAGAGTCCCTATTTAAATGGAGTCAATTTGCTGGTGGAGGTTCCTTTATTCATCTCCACTGAATAAAGCTACATCATATCCATATCTACTTTAGACTCAGTTTCTAGTCCTGGTCACATGCTGGCTGCTAGGGTTTTAAAAAAACCACACAGTTGCAAAACAAGGTGACTGTTCTTAATGCCACTGACCGTACAGTTAAAAACCGTTAACGTGGTGAATTTTATGTTATTTATATTTCACAACTATGAAGTGATGCTACAAAGCCATGTAATTTTTATCTTTAGCAAAGATAAAATCTAAATGAGAAGAGACAATTTAGTGCTATCAAATACTGACTTCAGCAGCTATCTGAGCAGCCACTGTGCATGAAGCACCAATCTAGGTGCTAGGGATAGAAAGTTGCAGGAAATTAGTTCCTGTCTCCAAATGTAGCTTCTACCGGAGATGAGAGTAATGCTGGAAGCAGCCTAGGTTTTTGCAGCTGATAGATGACAACTCCCTGCCAGGCCCTTTAGAAAGGGTTTTGTGTATACTGGCTATTATGAGCAACCCTATGGGCCTGGTACTATTATCAACCTCACTTTACAGAAGAGGTGACCAAGGCTAGAGAGGTCAGCATCTTGCTCTAGGTCTCACAGCACCAGAGAGTGGAGAAGCCAGGGTTTGAGCCCCACACACTTGACTCCAGTGCCCACAGCAGAGGGGTCGTAAGGTGCCTGGTGTAACCAGCCAGCAGAGATCCATGGGGCTCAGGAGGCAGAGTGCCGAGGAGGCTGGGCAAGACGGACCAAGATGTGAGCACCACACTCCATGCAGGTAAGCGTGCCGCAGGCCTCCTGCCCCATGCCCGCCGCAGGTTCACAGAGCTCATCTCTCAGTCTGGGTGGCTGGTAAACGGCAGACATGTACTGCTAACAGTTCTGAAGGCTGGACGTCTGAGACCAGGGTGCCAGCATGGTCAGGTGGGGTCCCTCTTCCAGGTCGCAGGGCTCTCCTTGTGTCCTCAAGTGGCAGAAGGGACGAGCGAGCTTGGTGGGGTCTCTTGTATAAAAGTGTGCATGCATAGTTGTGTCCGACCCTTTGTGACCCCGTGGACTGTAGCCCGCCAGACTCCTCTGTCCATGGGATTCTCCAGGCAAGAATACTGGAGGGGGTTGTGTTTCCTACTCCAGAGGATCTTCCTGACCCAGGGATCAAACCTGCGTCTCTTGTGTCTCCTGCATCGGCCAGAGGATTCTTTGCCCCTGCACCTCCTGCCAGCATTCATGAGGCTCTACCATCAAAACCTGATCACCTCTCAAAGTCCCCACCTTCCAATACTATCTGCTTTGAGGATCAGGATTTCAGCATATGCCTTTTGGGGGATACAATAGTTCAGTCCATAGCAGTCATGAATGCTAATTTCTAAAGAATGAGAGATGGAGAAAATGGGGAAGGACATACTGGTCACAAGAAGCAGTTTAACACAGGGCAGGGGTGGGGTCTGCCCATCCCATGGAGCGCTCAACACCCAGCTGTGACACAGTGAAGGGTGACATCACACAATGTGGGGGACATCTGAGGGTGATGCAGCCGTGGCAGGGTCTGGGTACCTGCCTGGAGCTGGTACAACCTTAGCAACAGACACCCCGCCTCACCACAGGACTGGAGGAAGTCGTCAGGGACCACCTAGCAGTTTAGGGGGCTCAAGTTGAAGACTCTTCAAATAATGGGATGGGTGGCTTCCAAGGGTGCCTGGAGGTTCTACCAACATGCAGGGGCTGAAGACTAAGAAATGCAGTTGGGTGTAGTTGATGCAGCGCTGTTTTAGGCAGATGAACTGAACCATGGATGCAGGGGATACAACACTCAGCCAGGCTGGCCTGAGGCACATGTCATTCACTCTATAAATATTGAGCGTGTTCCATGAGTGCCATGCTCTGCTCTATTTTTTAAATTTTTATTAAAAAAATTTTAAATCAAGATTTTCTATTGAAGTATAGTTGATTTACAATATTAAATTAGTTTCAGGTGTACAGCATAGTGAGGCAGTATTTTTACAGGCCATGCTCTGTTTTCACTGTTGGGGACACACCAGTGCACAAGGCAGGTGAGTTTCCTGAGGGCAGGTAAAGTTTATTATTTGTATGCATAATACATAAGTTAAAAAGGTATATATGATAAGTAATTTTCAGATAGTGACAAGCATATAAAAACAACAGGGGAGGAGCTAGAAAGTGATGATAGTCACTAGTCTAGCTAGAACATTTAGGGAAGGCTTCTCTGAGGAGGTGACTTGGAGCTGAGACCTGAATGGTAAGATGGGAGTGGCCATGAGTTGGAGTGCAGAAGGCAGAGGGGAAAGTGGTGCTAAGGCCCTGTGGCTCAGCTCAGTTTCCTGCAGCTTTGAACGTATCTGAGGAAAGGAGGAATGTCAATGCGGTTGGCGGGAAAAGAAATGTTAAGAAATGAGGTTGGGAGGGGACCAGACCATATGGGGTCTTTGCAGGCTCCAAGCCATAAACACACATGTGCTGGAGCAGCCTCAGCACTGAAGCAAGGAAGGAAAAAGTTTCTGGACCAGCTGCGAAGGGTCCAGGGAAAACAAGCCGGGCCGCAGAGTGAACTCCAGTGAGTCTGGTTGACGGTCCAGGTTGCAATGTCTAAAGGGACCTGGGCAATCCAAGCTGAGCACAACAGGGCGTGGTCATATTGATGCAAGGTACCCCTCTGCTGAGCAAATGTAGAAGTCCATCTAGGAAGTGCCCCAGCCAGTGGTGAGGCGCTTGGGGTAGGGGCAACACAGGAAAAGATCCTCGGCAGGTTAACAGGGCCTCTGTGAATTTCAGGGCTAACTGGGGAAGAGAAGCCAAAACCCAGGTAACACTGACGGGCTGAAGGCGGTTGTAGCGGAGGAGGGTTTGGGGGAAGGTGATGGTGGGGGCACGGGCTCCAAGCTCAGTCCTAGGCAGAGCATTGGCAATAAGGCTGATTTGGGCGCCACCTGCTGGTGGGATGCAGCTGCTGCTAGTCTCCCGGTTCTAGGCAGGACCACCTGAAGCGGAGGCCGGAAGGGACTTTGTGATCGAATTCTTACTGTTTCAGTTTTGTATGAATCCAACAAATGCTAAATTTTCTGTGCAGAAATTTTTAAGTAGTATCAAAAAAAGGGAAAATGACTCAAATTCCTTAACCACTTGGAAAAGACAAAGGATGTGCAAAGAGAATTTTTACAGTGAGAAGCCATCAAGTCCCCATCCTTCCCACGGATGCTGGAGGGGGCAGTCTGTAGCTATTCCTTGCATCAGGCTTACAGAGAGACTCCAAGGAGAGTGCTTGGAGAGCTTGATTAGTGTTTCCTGAACAGAAAGACACTGGACTAGGATCTGATTTCTGCCTACAAGATCCAACACACTTGAAATGGGCTGTCTGCCTAGGAAAAGAGAGTAAAAATTAGCAGTTGCTGCTTCAGGCAGTGTTAGTAGGGGCAAAGTGTGTGTGTGTGTGTGTGTGGTGGGTGATGTGTGTGGTGTGTGTGTGGTGTGTATGTGGTCTGTGTGTTGTGTGTGTGTGTGGTGTGTGTGATATGTGCTTGTGGTGTGTGTGCATGCAGGTCTGTGTTTGTGTGGTGTGTGAGTGTGGTGTATGTGTGGTGTGTGGTGTGTGGTGTGTGGGTGTGGGTGTATGCATGCCCCCAGATATTCTAGAAAAGACAGTTTTTGTTGCGAGGTGGTTGTTGTGGTTGCTGCCCTTTAAGGAAATAGCAGATATTGGTGTAAATAGCCAAGTATAATAAACATCACAGGTGGTGCAGTGGTAAAGAAAACACCTGCCAATGTAGGAAATGCAAGAGATGTGAGTTCGATCCCTGGGTCGGGAAGATCCCTGGGCGGAGGAAATGGCTACCCACTCCAGCATTCTTGCCTGGAAAGTTCCATGAACAGAAGAGCCTGATGGGCTACAGTCCATGGGTCACAAAGAGTCAGAGGCAACCGAGCAAGCACATGGTAAACATGACGAGATAGGAAGTAGTATATTTCCCAAAGTGCATGCCTATTTTTTTTCTGATTACAAAAATATTGCATGCTAGTCAAAATTTAAACATCTCAAAAATATCCATTAGCAAAAAATGAATTTCTCCTTTATTCCCCTTCTGGCCGTTTCTATCGCTAACAATCTCAATCTACGTTCTGGGGTACTGTCTTTCTGCGCTGTGACCAGCAGGTGGCAGCACACCACTGCGTTAAAGGGACTCAGACACGACGTTGATGGGAGAGGCAAGTTTCTGCCAGCAGAGAGCTACGTAAAATGGATTTTAAATTTTTTTACGTTTTAAAAAACGACGTCAGGAAAACCTCCAATAATGTTTTTTACATGTTGAAAAGTGATCAGTTCTGGACACTATGGCCTAGATTATTTCCCCTGAGCACAGAGATTTTGAGAACAAGGAAATAAAAGTTTAGAAAACAAAGGAAATTTACTGGCTTATGTAATTGAAAAGTCCAGGGATTTGTTCTGAGGAAAGGGTTATGTGTTTCAGGTCTGGCTTGATCTGACTTCATTCTATCATTAGGGCCTTGGGTCTGTTTTCCTGATGTTTTCTGCTCTCCACAGCCAGCTTTGTCCTAGGACTGCCTTCCCTTCGGCTGGAAAACTGTCACAGCAGATCCAGCCCTCATATCTTTACGTTTCACCTTCTAGAATGCCTCTCACCCCCTGCCTTTGCACTGTCCCCTCAAATGCTGCCTTGGATCTCAGCAGCCTGAATCAAATCGCTTGCCCTTTCTGAAAGCAAACACAGTGATCAGGGGGTGGAGTTGTGTTTTTTCACTGGAGCCTGAGTTTCACGCTCCACGAAAGCAGCCAAGATTCCCCTGAAGTACATGGACTATGTTGGGGTAAGGGACATACCTGGGTGACTAAGAAGAGCTAACACAGGAGGAGGGGTGGATGTTTGGTGGGCACGTGTGGACCATCAGTGTGACTCTGGTACCCTAGGTCTTGGGAAGTCTTAGTGATCACCAGTAACCTGGGAAAGGCATAGGACCAGAACTCAAGGTAGCAAGTCGGACAACCCCCTCCAGTCCTTCCCTCTCCAATCCACCCTCCACCCAGCCAGCCCCTGAAGGGCTTCTCCAGGCTGCCCATTTGACTGAACATTTCTCTACTGCAAACCCTACTGATGGCTCCTGTTCTCCAAGCTCACGTCTTTGGCATGGCACACGAGGCCCTGCTCCCTCTGGTTCCCAATTTCTCCAGCCTCATCATCAGTCTCTACTATCTCCAGCACTCACTTTAGCTCCAGCCACCCTGATCTGCTTGTTGGTGTCTTCACTCTGATGGGAGGGTCTTTCCATGTTTCTCACCTGAGTTGACTCCTCTTCCTCCTTCCAAAGTTAGCTCATGTGTCACCATTTCCTCCAAAGCATCTTCTACTGATGCCCCCAGGGTGTGCGCTACCCTTGCCCTTGGCCTGAATACCACACCGGGTAAAAATCTGCAACATGGCTTTAAGCACATGGTGCTGTAAAGATCTGCTAGGCATGGGCCTCCCTCTCCTCAACTGCGTAATTCAGGATGGCATAGGACGGAGGCAGGTGCTCAAGACTTGTTTAAGGAACTGCCGGAAGGCATTTTCAACCCTCCTCAGCAGCATGGGGTGGGGCTGTTTTCTTCTCTGGGAGGAAGATACTGGTTTTTTCCCCCTGAAGAACTGAACTTCCTCAGTCTACTGTTTCCCCCCCCAAGAACCCCACCATCCCACTGGCCTGAGTGATCTTCTAGGATCCCTTCTAGTTTTAAAATATATGATTCATCACTGGAAACAGCACTGGAGCCACAGAAAGTCCCACTGATCAAGTTGGTGGAGAAGCTGAGCTTCCTTCTACAGAAAGTCAGGAGTCAATCATCAGGAATGGCCCCAGGTTTTGGATATACCAGGATCTAAGTTATACAAGCTTTCCATAATCTGCAATCACTCCATTTTATTCCCCCCAAAAAAGATATTTTCATTTTTGTGGAGATTTCTAATGTTTTTTTTTTTCTTCCTAGCTTCCTGGCAGACCTGCTAGGGTGGAAAGGTCCCAGTGTTCCATGAATTGGCAGGGAGGTCAATAGAGTTGGGCCATTTGGAATGACATTACCATGGCTACTTAGGAAAGTTCACATTTTTTGAAAGCTCACTTTATTACCTATCATTTTACATATATAAATGCATTATAAATTATCATGTATTTTGATTTGACGTTTACAACATCCTGTGAGGTCACACCAGTATTATCCCCATTTTACAGATGAGAAAACTGAAGTACGGAAAGGTTAAGTTGCTTGCCTAAGGCCGTGAAACTACTCAATGACCAAGACAGGATTCAAATGCAAGCACTCTGGTCCCACAGACCCCCAACCACCATTCTGTACTGCCAGTCTTCTCCAGGCTGTGAAGGATGAAGGAGGGAGAGGGGCATCCAAGCTGGTGGGACCTTTCCTGAGCTGCCACCCAGGCTGCTGGATTCAAATGACCGACCTGGCTCAGTTGGACCCACCCGGGAGTGTTAGCATATGGGTGCTCAGTCGCTCTGTCGTGTCTAATTCTTTGTGATCTGAAAGACTGTAGCCTGCCAGGCTCTTCTGTCCTTGGGATTTCCCAGGCAAGAATAGTGGAGTGGGTTGCCATTTCCTTCTCCAGGGATTCTGTCTTTAAAACACACTAAATACTGATTATGAGAATTAAAATGCCTGCTATAGATCAATCACATTACAATCTTCAGAACACATCACAAGCTTTATTTCATTAGAGACTGACAGTGGCTCTGTGACGGGGGAGAGTGTGAGGTGCAACAAAGCTCAGTGGCCACTCAAGTGCCCCAGACAAGTGGACAGAGAGCTGGGACTTGCTCCTGGGACACCTGTCTGTGAACCCAGAGTTCCTTCCCTTGGGGGCATGGGCCTCCCGACCTCAGGAGGTTATCCAGTGAAAACGGCACTGGAATGGCCTCTTCTTAGTCTCCATTCCCTGCTGCCCTCAGACATCACCCAGCTAGGCTGCTTCTCCCCCTCGCAGCCCCTGCCCAGCGGGCCGGGCAGGTCTGACTATGGAGATACCTGCCTTCGTGTCTGGGGCGACCTTCGCCCACATCCACTCCCAATCTGTGCCCACTCCCTTTCCTCCAAACATGCCCTTTTCCCTTTGCCTAGAAATGTTTGAAGTTCGCCTCTGAGTCACTAACTAATCTCAGCCGGTAGCCAGTGACCCCTCCCATACTTCATGGGCCATCATTCCCCACATCCCTTCAGAGTCCTTGGGTCTGTGGAATTTCAGGGACACTAGAGCCTGAAGTGCTGGCCAAGGTCAGACCTGCACTTTGCCACCTTTTCCAGGGTCCATCCAAAATCCCCTTAGAGCCAGCTATGGGGGGAGAGAAGTAGGAAGGTCATATTTCTAGTCTTCCTCTCTCAGAGTAGATGTTGACTAAGGCCTGCTGTTTGGTCATTCAGATAATTAGGGAAAGCTCACATCAGGAAAAAAGGGAAAAAAGGCCGTCTCTCTTTACTGGAGTTCCTGAGACCCCCAGCAAATCACTCCTCCTAGTAAACCCAATCACCCTCTCTTACTCACACTGAGACCTGGACTGTGGGAGGCAAGTCAGCAGAGTCGGGCCATCCTGAACAGCATTATTATGACCGATAAGGACAGTTCACACTTTGTGTGTGTGAAAGAGAAAGTTTTACATTTATTTTACTATGTAATAGAGAAATCCAGTGCATCAAATTTTTGCAAATTACTGCTTGAAATAAGGCTGAAGAATCAGTAAGTTAAAAAATGGGAAGGGGAGAGTTGCTTGTTATAACATAGAAAGTAAATAATAATACAGACAGAACCCAGGTATAACACTAAAAACTGTTCATACAGATGGAGGGGTTAGGGAAGGGGAGAGCCAAGAAGGAAGGGATATATATATATACATATAGCTTATTCACTTTGTTGTACAGCAGAAACCAACAAAATATTGTAAAACAACTATACCCCACAAGTTTTTAAAAATTGTTTATATGGTATATGAATATTAATAACTAAAATTTGGGAAACACCACTGCCCACCACTGAATCTTCACAAAATTCTGTGAAGGACAGCTCACATTTTTTTTTTGAGAGCTCATTTTGTTAGTTAAGATTCAGTGAGCTCTCATTAGTGCAAGATATCATTTTAAGTTTAATATATGTATAAATCACTTGATAGTCACAATCTTATGAAGTAGGCACCACTATCATTCCCATTTTACAGATAAGGAAACTGAGGTATACAAAGGTTACATCCTTTCCTGAAGCATGAAGCTAGTTCTAATAAAAGAAGCCAGGAGCTAAGATCAATCCCTGCTCCACCCAGGACTCCCCAAACAAGTGGGCATATCTGTCTACTCATTTCTTTGAGTATTGGCTAAGTTCAGGGCATGCAGAGAAAATAAGGTATAGACCCTGGTCTCTGTAAGTTTGGACTTCCCAGGTGATTCAGTGGTAAAGAATCTGCCTGCCAATGCAGGAGACTCGGGTTCCATCCCAGGGTTGGGGAGACCCCCTGGAAGAGAAAATGGCAACCTACTTCAGTATTCTTGCCTGGAAAATTCCATGGACAGAGGATCCTGGTGGACTACAGTCCATGTGGTCACAAAGAATCGGACACAACTGAGTGACTCTGTAATTTCAATGTCTGACTTCCTGATAGTGAAGACAGACATGTGAGTTACAGCACAAGGAAACAAGTGCTGGGAGCTGGCAGGTAGGAAGTGTGAGGGGACAGAATGGGGAATTCCCTGAGACAGAAGGATGCTACAGAGGGGCAGTCCCACGTGCCAAAGTTCAGAGCCATAAACGAGGACATTCTTACTGGGACACTGCATGGTGACCCACAGCCCTGCTGGACCTCCTGTGAATGGAGAAGGCGGCATATACCTACCAAACAGCTGAAGATCCCCAAGATTCCCGGCCACTGGCCAGAAACTCAGGTGTCCCTTTCTATAGAGATTCATGGGCAGGTGATGGGAAGAGTTACCAGGGATGTTTCATGGCAATATGAACCCCCTCTCTGGGTCCTCTGAAAATGCATGCTGTAGTTTTCTGATATTTTCCGTTATGTCATGAAATTTATGACTCTGATCTCACAGAGCAGCCAGAAGGTTTGGAGGCAACTGGTGATGTATGTGGGCTTCCTGACTCCTCTGAGAAATGAGTCAATTGTGTCTCTTAAAATGATTTAATCCTAAATATCAGGCTGGGATGAATAGGAAATGCAAATCTGTCTACTAGTTGATAGTTTTGTACTAATTGATAGGATTTTGTACTAGTCGATAGTTTCAAAACAATCATGCAGAGAAACAACATATTTTAACAAATAAATCTTCTTGGAAAGTGTAGATGCTTTGACAAATCAGAAAGTCCACTGAGTCACACATTTCCTTGTCAACTCTTGCTTCCAGCTGGCAAGCAGTTAAAATAATATTTCAAGAAGGTTTAACACTCATGATTACATTGTTTGATTATTGCATTTTCTGTGTGTCTGTGCTTAGTCGTGTCTTTGTGACCTATGGACTCTTGTCCACAAGGCTCCTCTGTCCATAAAATTTTTCAGGCAAAAATACTGGAGCAGTGTGTAATTTCCTCCTTCAGGGGAGCCTCCCAACCCAGGAATCGAACTCTCGTCTCCTGTGTCTCCTGCATTTGCAGGCAGATTCTATTGCACTTTCAAGATAATGGTTTTTCAAAATTGTGTCTTGCAGCTAAAAATTAAATAGCAACTTCTGGGTATGCACGGCATTCTTTAATAAAATGAGACCCAGTGCAATATTCTCAGAGGCTGAGCAGTAATATAGAAGAGATTTACCGTAGTCCAGATGAGTGAGATCACTGATCCTATAGAATTCTTATTATTTTCTCAAACTAAACTCCAGGGAATGCTGGGAATGGCCCCACAAGCTCCATTCACGTCTTCCAGGATCCTACATGGGCTTTTCTCTCCCACATGGATACTAGAAGAATTCTTGCAGTCTTTTGGCTGTGAGCTGGGAAAAAAATGCCTCCTTAGAGAAAGCTGTGGACAGAGCTGTTTATTTGTGTTCACTGTAAAAATGTACCTCTGAATTTTAGAGCAGTGAAATACTATGTTTGACACTATAATGGTGAATACATGCCACTCTCCTTTTTTCAAAACATACAGAATGCACAACACTAAGAGTGAACTGTAATGTAAACCATGGACTTTGGGTGATAAGGACATGGAATGTGGGTTCATCGATTAGAACAATGTGTCACTCTCACAGGGGAGGTTGATAATGGGGAAAGTTATGCAGGTGTGGAGACATTCGGTGTAAGGAAACTGCATATGTTTTCTGCCTAATTTTGCTGTGAACCTAAAACTGGGCTTAAAAAGACCCTTTGGGCAACTCAGCACAGTATAAAGCCTTTCCCCCTAATGCTGGCAACCCTGACCCTGCCAGCACCCCATATTCTCAGACTGCTCCTTCCTGATCCACTATATTTTGTGCCAGATCCGAACACGTGGCTTTATTTCTTGCTTGTCCCTCAGTAGCTAGATGTCCAATCAATGTTTGTGGTGAGAGTCCAGTGAGTGCCAGACCCTGGCTTACACTCGGGTTCAAGCTTGGCTCAGACTCTGTCTTCAGGATCTACACTGAAGAGGCCCCAGGTGAGTTTGCATACAATAGTAGGTCTGATGTGCTTTTCCATATCGAACAATGATTTGATTAAAAAAATTATTTACTATACCTAAAATAAGCTAAGAGGATTAGGGGAATAAGATCAGGAAGATGGCAGATTGTAATTACTTTTTAAAATATATAGTTTTATATCCGTTCTCATTCCTGTTAAAATTATCCAGCATCTTTACCATATTACCTACAACAAAAAATTGTTTTATACTTTAAAATTAAAAAAAAATTCATTTACAAATGTCCTGAGTGGTAGGTCCATCCTGTGTTCATGTATCAGAACAAAGAGAGCAGACACACCTGAGCATGGAATCCACGAGTGCTGGCAGCATCCTCCTCCCTGGACTCACCTACTTCTTGCAGCCAGACTAGGCTGGGTTGAGTGGGTAACAGACAACTACAAGCATCTCTGGCTTAACACAATGAAAGCTAGTCTTCATCCACACAAAGTCCTATGTGAATATCACTGGCTGGGCTACTCTGTCATAGGCTCAAGGGTCCAGCTCCTGACATCGTGCGCAGCTCTGACATCCCAGAATCCTTTGCTCCAGGCACAGAATTAGCAAGCCGGGACCATGGAAGAGCCTTCGAGGCATTTTAGGGGCCAGGCCTTCAAATGGCATTACCTCTGTGCATCTGCTACATGCAGTAAGGGAGCCACTTCCACTGGGGATGATTTTGAAGCTGAAAGATCATTTTCATTTTTCCTAGAATTTTTATATCCCACACATCAGGCTTTTTTTCCTTCTGTATCTATAGTCAGTCATTAAACCAGAGACCCTTTGACACAAATGTTCTGAGTAGCCCATTTCCTGGCCCAAGTCTCAGGAAAGACCTTTGTGTTAGGACAGGGGGTTCACAGGGGACAGCCTTTTTGCTTTTTCAAGAAAGGGGTAAAATAATACAAAAAATACAACTATATATGCAGCAAGAATTCTGTAAAGGGAACTATTAAAAAGACAAACCCATCCTATTTTCCTAGGACCCATAAATCAACCCAGAGTATGTGGCATATCCTGCATTGTAGGTCAATCTTAAGTTTAAAAAACATCATTCACTTCCTAATTGGAAGAAAATATATGGTTCCATTTAAAACACTTGATAGTTTTCTAATCATTATCTGCAAATATTTATCACTGAAAATCTGTTGTGCTTTAAGTTGTCCTAGAAACAGTTATAGGAGACAGTTATAGGAAACAGTGATAGAAGCAGGGTCCTCCACTTCCTCCAGAAGGCCAATACTATATTATCTTGCTTTTTCCAGAAAACCAAGCTGTTTGGAGGCAATAGGAAACCACGGAAGGGAATCTTACCCTATAGAAGTCATGATTCTGGAACTGTTGATTCTTAATTAAAAAGGTATATCATATATGCTCAAATATAAGGTGAGGATTTTTTTTGCAATAAAACTATCCCTTAGCCAGAATTCCCTGGCTGTCCAATGTTTAGGATTCTGAGCTTTCACTGCCATGGCCCTGGTTCAACCCCAGGTTAGGGAACTAAGATCTCATAAGCTGCATGGCATGGCAAAAAAAAGAAAGGATTACCCCTTGGTAAAGAGAAAGTAGCCCATATTTATGACCTCAAAAATACGCTCATGAGGCTGCTCTCTTAGTTACTTTCATGTAAATAGCAAAGTACTGCTTGGGGAAGATTCATCTATGTTAAAGTGGGTCCAGCCCAACAAACTAAGGCATTGGGTACCCTTGACCAAGGTATCTGTACTGTGAAGATGAACACAAAGGGCTGAGTCCAGTTAACTTCCAGCATTTCAGCTAGCCTTGGTTAGTTTTACATAGAAGCATCAGTTTGTATTAGTTTGGTTTCACTGAACATCCAAGTCATTTAGCTCTTCTTGCTCTGATTCCATAAGCCTTCCTCTAACCCCAAGCAACCTTCTGATGATGATGCAATGTCTGCCTTCAGGAAAAGAATGTACTGGTCATGTAGGCGTTTGAGCATTTTGGTCCCTAGGACAGTCAGTACTTGTTGCCAATTAGTACTCTGGCATATTGCTTTTATTCTTTAGCCTCACTGCTTGGCTTCTGTGTGTGTGCTCAGTCGTGCCCAACTCTTGGCCAACCCTATGGACTGTAACCCATCAGGCTCCTCTGTCCATGGAATTTTCCAGGCAAGAATATTGGAGCTGGTTGCCATGTCCTATTCCAGGGGATCTTCCCGACCCAGGGATTGAACTTGTGTCTCCTACATTGGTAGGTGGATTCCTTACCACTGCACCGCGTGGGAAGCCCCCACTACTTGGCTAACGTGACTTTATCTAAAAAATAGGTCTGCTTTAGGTGGATTGTTCTCAGTGTGCAGGGCTGAATCTAGACCAGCCCATGGATAACCCATAAAAGTAATGGTGGCCACAATCAAGGCTTCTCTGAAGATGGACTGCTGATCTTGTTCTTCAAGAAAATTTTTTGACTTGTTGGGGAGTGAAGGAGGGCTACTTTTTTATATGACAGATATTTTCTGTTTCAAATTGTAAGCTATCAGTCTCCAGCTCTACACAGCTCTAGGTTGCTTCTCTTTAGTGTTTCAGGAATGAATTCTGCACATAATACCCCACATTTCTATGTTACTGGCAATTTTTTTTTTAAATTTTCTTTACTTTATTGTGTTGGTTTTGCCTTACATTGACATGAATCCGCCATGGATATACATATGCTCCCCCTCAAGAAACTTATCTTTTCTTACTAGCAATTCCTGAAAAAGAAATCACAGTATTTTACAGCTCAGTTTAAGAGCTGAGCTGATGTAAGCTATGTCCTTCAGATACAAAGACAAAGACTGTGGCCAATAAGGTTGACAATCAATCCTTTCTTTTTTGGTGGAAAGCCTCCTCCCCACTTTTAGGGTGTGTGCTTCTTGGCAGGCTCTCAGGCACACATGCATGCATACATGGGTATAATTCTGAAATAAAGCTTTGATGGGTTCTTGAATCTGTCATTTTTTTCTTTGACAACTCTATTTACATATGTTAAGATAGCTTTCTACAACCAAGGGAGGCCAGTTTAGGACACAGGTTTTAAATAAAAACTGAAAATATCAGGAGCCGCTGCTTTCATAGGAACTTGGAAAATGAGAAAGTTTCTCAGACAGTTTTGTGGTGTAGGAAAGCAGATGTCCAGTCATATGTAACAGAACAAACTAAGTGGATAATTCTGAAGGAACTGCTTCTAACTCCCTGGAATATGATCACATGGCATCCTATCCTCTTGTAACTTTTTGTTTTGGTTGCCATTAATCAATTATGGAATTACTGGCTTAATATCTGTATTCTTTCAATTTCTAAGAAAGCAGGGACTGTGTATGACTTTTTCCTTCTGAAAACTCAGCACCTAATACAGTGTCTTACACTATAAAGATGGAAGATGGTTGGTAATATTAGATGACTGGATAATATACCATCCAGGGGACTATGTCTTTCAGTTTTGAACCACTAGTGCCTAGCAGAGTGTCTGGCATAGCAGGGATTCAGGCATCAGCTGTGGAAGGAAGGAAGGAAGGAAAGAAGGAAGAAAGCAATTATGAGAGGGAGAGGTCACCTCCACGCCATGAACTCCTGTGTAGTTGGACTTGAGGTTTCCTGATTAATATCATCAAAGGGAAAATCTCCTTCTGTTAACAAAAGATATGAAAAATAAACAGAATGCCATCTAATTTAATTTGAGCTGCAAAGCAAGTGACTAACGAGGCATCTCTGTATTTGGGTAGGAGGAAGATTCTCTAAGTGCTATCTGGAAATGGCTTTAGTTACTTTGGTGACTATTATAGTCTTGTGAGAATAATCTCCTCTTAATAAGGACAATTACTTAGATTTATTACTCCTCTGTGGTCTTGTTAAAGATCTAAGAAGAATCCTATTTAAATGAAAGGAACAATAGGAGCATTTTAAAGGGAACAAGATTTAATTAAAACCCAAGCACTGGACTGGTACCTCTGTGCCTGGATGGCAAAACTGGGTTAAAAAAAAGAAAAAGCAGAGTAAATAATGGCAGTTACTTCACCTACTTTTGGAGAAGCAGGTCCCTTTTGAATGAAAAGGCCTCAAAAGGGTATGTGTATTCAGATTACACAAAACATGCCTTCTTTGAAGGTGGCCTTTGGAATCAAGTCCTCCCACTTTGTTTAATGAAATATCCTTCAGGATGGAGATAATGAGGTCCATTACCTGCTGGGGTGCCTGATCCCAGAGGCAGAGCTGGCCTGACTGATGGGAATCACTGTGATAATAGGCGGTGGTATTTAAAAAGTACTTTATAATGTTCCCAGTGAGGACCCAGAGTGCTCTCAAAGAAATACATTGTGCCAGGGTCCCACCCCAAGTAGAGACGCTCAGGGAGGAACTCAGGGCTCTTCCCGCTTGAGTAACAACAGCAAGATTTGTTTGGAAAACCCCAAAGCTCTGACCCTGGGGAAATGTCATAAAAATAACTGATATTCTAGAAGCTAACCAAAATAATAGAATGAAAGAAAATAAGTGTGGTAACCCATCAGATGAGAGCCTAATAGGCTGGCGTGTATGCCGGGGCCCTGGACGGACGGCTTCGGCTCCTCGGCCGTCTGAGGCGGCTGTCACCGGGCTGGAGTGGCGCACAGAAATACAGCTGTCTCCTGTTCGTAGCATTATTCTGCCCTAAATAAATAACCAACAGCAGTCATTTAGATGCATTTTGGGTGACGATGGCACATGGGAACTCAAGTCATGTAACGTGAGCCAGAAGTATTTCCACATTAAATTATATTATTGAAAACAATGAAGGTGTAAACAAGGGGTGGGGTGGAGGTGGGGAGGCTCTTTCTTGGCTTATGGGGTATGTTCTGATTTTATGTCACCCTAGTGGTCAACAAATGTCATACCAAGGACAGATGAGCACTAAATGAATCTCTTCTTGTGATGATTATAACAAGACTGTAAAATGGAAAACAGTAAATATAACTCATCCTTATTAAGACTCTCTGGAATTCGTTTCCAGCTAGAGCTCCTAACAAGAGAGTAAACAATACTTGGTCTCTTGTGATTGCTAATTAAAATGCAATAAATTATGGAATCAATTTAAATTCTGGATCAGCTCTACAGTGGGTTCAACAAACCTCCTAAATTTTATCTTCCCCTTGGGGTCTCTTTTCCAGAACCTGGGATGGGGGTGCAGTGTGTGTGTGCCTGATCTCTCTCTTTTGTTTGCTATTTAATTGCTGGTGGCCCCTTTCAAGGGAAGAAAGCTAACAGCAGGATGAGTTCCATCATCCTGGCATATGTCTTCCCTGCCTCTGAGGCACCTCTTTGCCCTTGGCTTGTTGTTTAAACCAGGATAAGACTTGGGATTGCTGCCCAAAGTAGTTCAGTGGCCTTGGCAAGATCCCAGGAGCAACCAAGTAGCCGGGCTTCCCCTAGTCCTGTCTGGGCCCAGCAAGAACAGTAGGGTTTTAGTGGTCCCCTGTGTGCCTAACACAAGAAGGCCAAGTGTTTGTCAGCAGGCCAGCAGGAGAGGAGGCTA
Source organism: Antilocapra americana (assembly GCA_007570785.1). Taxonomy (NCBI): domain Eukaryota; kingdom Metazoa; phylum Chordata; class Mammalia; order Artiodactyla; family Antilocapridae; genus Antilocapra; species Antilocapra americana. The sequence continues at coordinate 5,871,914 of ML662496.1, forward strand.
GCGCCTCTTAAGAGAGGAATATATAGATATGATATAGGTAAATATAGGTAGATATAGGTGTAGGATACAGTGTATAGTGATATAGATGTAGTATCCTAAGCCAGAAATAGCTCTGCATTGAATTTATATATATATATATATATATATATAGTTATATGTATATAGATGTATATATATTTCTATGTCTATAGCTAAAGGATATAGTATATATAATGCTTACATATCTATACTATGTATATCTATAATATAGATACATATTTTAAATTATATTAGAATTGTATAATTGTAAATTATGAAATTATATAATTAATAATTACAAATTACTAGGAATAAGTTCAAATAATATGTAGTATTAACATATTAATATATAATATGTACTATCTACATATTATATCTATTGATCTACATATATGCAATTTTATTTTGAGGCTACTTTAAATCTAGTAGAGCTCTGCAAGAAAGGAAAATGTTCTAAGCAAGATTTATCTGAGAAAAGCAAAGTTATTTTCACACATGTGATGGTGGTTCTTTCAAACTGTCAGCAAGAGGCCAGGAATAGCCTGCTGTAACTTATGAGACTAATCCCAGACACCAGACTGAACAGAGACCCATGGAGCACTTTTCTGAGCATTCCTTTTTTGCACCAGCGTGGAGCAGGTGAAGCATGAAAAAGAGTGGATGTTTGTTCCAGTCAGAATACAGTTCAGCTAGGGCAGTCTTGCTAGGCTGAGACTAAGACACAGTTCCAGGTAATATTATAGTTTATGTCAGAGCCGATATACAATATAAGTGTGCTTTTTTCTGGTTTAGAAGATGTCTACTTCTTTCCTGCATCCTTCAGATCAGCAGCAGTTTCATCAGCAGCAGCAGTTTCATCCCTTTCTACCCGAGAAGCAAGCTTGACGTAATAGGAGACATCCACTTTCCCGGCTGTGACTCAACTGTAACTCAGGAGAATTATCTTCTGTCTTGCTTGAACGTGTGAAGTGTTTCCATCCAACCAGTACTTAATAAAGTTGTATTGGTTATTTTCAAGGCAAAGGACATGTTCATCTTCTTGAAATGGTCCTTTCAAAGTCATCATAATGTAGGGGAATGAACACAGATCTCAGAGTAAGTCAGCATGCATGTGTGTGTGCTAAGCTGCTTCGGTCGTGTCTGACTCTTTGCGACCCTGTGGACTGTAGCCCATGGACTGTCCTCTGTCCACGGGATTCTCCAGGCAAGAATACTGGAGTGGGTTGCCATGCCCTCCTCCAGAGGACCTTTCTGACCCAGGGATGGAACCCACATCTCTTACATCTCCAGCATTGGCAGATGGGTTCTTTATCATTAGCGCTACCTGGGAAGCCAGAATAAGTTGAGTTGAGTTCAAATCTCTGTTTTGTCTTTTATTAACTGCATACTCTTTAGCGAGTTTGTTTTGCCATATATATAATGGGGTTAATAATGCCTACCTACTCAGGGATATTATATATCTTAAGCAAGTTCTTGTATATAAAATGCCCACAACATCCAGTAGACTAAAAGTTAGAGCAATTTGAATTTTGGTTTTTTTTATTCTATTAACTTATTTTAATACCTATATATCATTTTGTACATTAAAAACCCCTAAGTACCACCATCCCTCAGGCTGCCCAGGTGGTGCTAGTCTTAAAGAACCCATCTGCCAATGCAGGAGACATAAGAGCTTTGGGTTTGATCCCTGGGTCAGGAAGATCCCCTGGAGGAGGGCATGGCAACCCACTCCAGTATTCTTGCCTGGAGAATGCCATGGACAGAGGAGCCTGGCAGGCTGCAGTCCATGGGGTCGCAAAGAGTCAGACACGACTGAAGTGACTTAGCAGGCACGCTTTCATATCTATTGCCCAGGTTATTTTCTTAGTGTAACAGGAAAATAACTTAAAATGAAAAGGATGGTTTTTCTTTTCTCAGAGACCCCACATACATTTGCAGAGGCAGATGGGTAACTTTCCCAAGTTCCTCAAGCTTCAGATCATCATTATAATTAAGAAGGGAACATGCCCCAAGAGAGATCATTAGTGTGCCATGCACTGTGGAAGAGAAATTCCTCCCTAACCTATAACAGGGCTTCCCAGGTGGCTCAGGTGGTAAAGCATCTGCCTGCGATGCAGGAGACCTGGGTTTGATCCCTGGGTTGGGAAGATTCCCTGGAGAAGGAAATGGCAACCCTCTCTAGTACTCTTGCCTGGAAAATTCCATGGATGGACAGCCTGGTAGGCTATATCCCATGGAGTCACAAAGAGTCAGACACGACTGAGCGACTTCACTCACCCACTCATTTTCCACATTTCACTGACCCTGAAATCCCTCACGCGCTCTTTTCCCAGTTTAAGTCTGTGTTGGGTCATTAGAGTCACTCCCAAATTTAAGCCTGGCCTTCTCACCTAAGCTACAGTCAGATATCTGCTTGCCTATTTGACATCTCCACTAGTAGGTTTCTCAAGCTCTAACTTGTCCAAAATCAAGCTCAAAATCTTTCCCATCTGCTCTTCCTGCAGTCTCCTCTGTTTTAGTAAGTGGCAACCCTTTCTTCTAATTGCTCAGGTGGAGACACTTCTTGTATCTTTAGGTCCTTCTCCACGTGCCTCTATTGAGATATAATTGACATGTAGCAGTGTGTAAGTTAAAGGTGTACTATATGATGATTTGATAAATGTATACACTGGGAAATGATTACTCATCCATCACCTCACTTAGCTACCTTCTTCTTTTGTGGTGAGAACATTTAGGTTCTACTCTCTAAGCAGCTTTCAAGTATATAATAGAGTGTTGATAACATAGTCATCATACTATATATTAACACACCCCAAACTTACTCATTTTGTAGCTGGAAGTTTGTACCTTTTGACTGCCCACCCACATCCTCCACTCCACCATCCAGGCAACCACCAATCTACTCTCTGTTTCGCCGAGTTTGTCTTTTCTTTCAGATTCCATGTGTAAGTGAGATCATATGGTATTGGTCTTTGTCTTGTTTCACTACACACAATGCACTCAAGTTCCATCCATGTTGTTGCAAATGGCAGGATTTCCTTCTTTCTCATGGCTGGATAATATTCCATTATATATAAAAATATACCACATTTTATTTATCCATTCATCTGTGGTTGGATGTTTAAGTTGTTTCCATGTCTTGGTGATTATAAATGATGCTGCAGTAAACACAGGGGTACAGATAATCTTTTCAAGATAGTAGTCTCATTACTATCTCATTACTACTAGATATCTGAGTGATTCTCTCAGATATCTACCTAGAAATGAAATTGCTGGATCATATGATAGTTCAATTTTTGATTCTTGAAGAATATTCAAGATTTTCTAGAGTGGCTGTACCAATTTACAGTCCCACCAACAGTGCACAAGTTTCTCTTTTATTCACATCCTTGCCAACACTTGTTACTTCTTGACTTTTAGATGACAACCATTCTGACAGGTGTGAAGTGTTAACTCATAGTGATTTGGATTTGCGTTTGCCTGATGATTAGTGATATTGGGAACCTTTTCATGTACCTGTTAGCCATTTGTACATCTTCTCTTGAAAAATGTCTGTTGAGGTTCTCTGAGTCTTTTCTTTCTCTCATATCTCGTAATCTGTCAATAAACCCTACTGGCCCTACCTTAAAACTACACTCTGGGTCTGACCACTTACAACCCTAACCACCACCACACAGTGGTCCAGGCCACCCACATCTTTTGCCTAGATTCTGCCGAAACTTCCTGGTTATTCTTCCTTGCTCTCCTTCAGCCCATTCCCCCCACAGCAGCCAGAATGACCCTGCTAAAACTAAAACATGTTGGGTCACCACTCAGCCCAGAACCCTCCTACGACTTCCCACATGGTGCAGAGTGAAGCCAGGTCCTTACCAAGCCCTGCAAGGCATACCTGATCTTGTCCCAGCCCTGCCCCATTCTGGCCTCATCTCCTGCTTTTCCCTCCCACCTGCCACAGAGGTCTCCCCACTCCTTCTCAGGTGCCAGGAGTGAGCTTCTACCTCATGCTTTTGTACTTGCCTTTCCTCCCTATCTAAGTTCAGACCTTCTCAGAGAGGCCTCGCCCTGGCCAGCCCAATAAACCCCACTCCAGACTCCTTTTATTCCACTCCCTGCCTTATTTTTACTCTTTATCATTATCAAACATACTAATCTTTTACATACTGTATCTTTGCTTTATTTTATCTATTTATTTTCTGTCTCTTTCAGGCAAGCAAGAGATTTTTTATCTCTTTTCTTCACTACTGAGTCCTCATTGCCCCCAAATGGTGCCTGGCATACAGCTGTGTAATAAATGGGTGAAACCCCAGGCTCTAGGAGTGGGTCTTTGGTGAGAGCACAAAGAAGGAAGGTGGAATTGCACTGTGGACGTGATGGGACCATGATTTGTAGGGAAGACATGGGAGGGAACCCGGGAGACAAGCTCCTTGAAATAAGGGCCTGCCTCATGGTCCTCATGATTTCCTCAGCATCTGCCACATGGCTAGGCCCCAGAAGCTGCTCAGAAATATTCTTCCAATGAGCATACTTTCTTTAGATTGAAGAAATCTGAAAAAGGAATGGGGTAAATGCAATCAGAGTTGTGATTTTAGAATCTTCCTATAAATCCTTAGGTTACACAGGAGTCTGTCACCTGAGTACCCTCCTGTTAGGCCACCTTTTTCTTCAATATTTAAATAAAAATACCTCAAGTCTTGTGGGGCACAAGCTATGGGAAGTCCAGTGACCTCCCCCAAAGGATCTCAGTAAACCCTTGGGCCTCTGCTCTCGCAGTCACCTCTCTCACTAACCTCTTGGGCCTACCAGCACTCCACCTGGCGTGTGTCAGCATCATCTTGGGCTGCTCCCCTCTCTCGTCCCATGGAGACCGCCCTGTGAGCCCCGGTGATACAGTGTCTGCAGCAGGCTCATTCTAAGATTAGGGTTATACAACAATTTTGTTGTTGTTGTTTAGTTGCTAAGTCGTGTCTGACTCTTTTTGCAACCCCATAGACTATAGCCCGCCAGACTCCTCTGTCCATAGGATTTCTCAGCCAAGAATACGGGAGTGGGTTTGCCATTTCCTTCTCCAGGGGATCTTCCTGACCCAAGAATTGAACCCAGGTCTCCGACATTGCAGGCAGATTCTTCACCAAATGAGCCACCAGGGAAGCCCCCTATACAACAATATATGACACATTTAATATGAAAACTTATTATTCCTGTTCCTGAAAGTTCCTTGTCTTCCCTCACATTGACCACCACTGCCCCCCAACCGGCCCCAACCCAAGGTCTCTCACTGCCCCACGTTTCTCCCCAGGCCACACACAGACCCAGACAGGAGAAGCCTGGCCTGTATGTATAGCTCTTTTCTTTGGGTCTGGCAGAGTTCCCAGAAACACCTTTCCCTCCAATGTCAGGACACTGAGACCGGGGCTTACAAAGCTGTTTCCATTTCAACTAACTATGTGTGAATTTGGAAATATGGTTTGGATTATCTCGACTGATTATTTTGTCAGCACTATTTCCAACCTGGGAATGGTTACAAAATGCTTCCTTCTCAACCCAAACGTGTGGTGGAAAAATTGGGAACAATTCAAATGGGTCTCACCTCACCCAAGAGCTAGTAATTCAAACCACGAAGTCTCACTCAAACCCTGACTTTATCCGCCACTGTGGATTAAGGGGAGGAAAAAAGAGAAGGTGAGGCACTGGAGGGGGTGCCCCAGCTGTTTGCACTCACTAAGCCATGGGGTGTGGGGAGAAATTAAAGCTACCAAAGATCTGCTTGCACCTCACTTCAAGCATACATGTCTTAGGGATCAAGTTGCAAAGAACCACTTGCGTCTAAGAGCAGGCTTCACTTTAGGAGGACAAGCTGGTCTCCCAGGCACCTCTGGAGGATCTCTAGCCTGAAGATCAGCAGTGTGTGTGGCTGGTGATTGCGGATCAACACCCGTTCTACTTCAGTTCACCCAAGGCAGGGGTTCTCATAGTGTGGTCTCCACATTAGCCACATCAACGTCAGCTTTACCTGGGAATGGGTAGACACAGATCTTTCAAGTCCCACCCAGACCCACTGAATCAGCAAGCTTGGGAGTGGGGCCCAGGAATCTGTGTCCTCAAGTCTGAGGACCACTGACTTGACCTTCTATACAGCCTCTATGCGAAGTCAGGCCTCCAAGCCTGGTGAAATCCAATCAATCCTTTTCATGTAAAAAAACAAAACAAGAAAAAAGAAGCCTAACTTTATTTTTACAGAGAAATGGACAAAAAAGGCACAGAGAGGATACTGATGTGACGATCTAAATTACTAAGCACAGCAATGGTCTGCGTGTCCACGTCTTTGGAGGTCAGGTGCTGGTAAGGTCAGTCCTCCAGTGACCAGCAAAGGAGGCACAAATGAATGAAGAAGTCCCGTGAACTGTCACAATACCCCAGTGTCCTCTCTTAGAACCAACTCACTTTTAGGTGTACCTGGTGGAAGCCATGGCCCTCACAATCTGTGCCAAATTCTGTACCAACATCCCTTCATCTCACAATCTTAGATAAGTATTTCTTTTTCACCTTATTAACAAGAAAACTCAGGAAATTAATTGTTCATGTTCACACAGGAAGTAAGTGATGGAGCTGGAATTCATCCTAGAATGTTGAACCACAAAATGTCTGATTAGAAGTGGTGAGGGGGGTTAAACAGGGCAGCACATGGGGCACAAGAGAAGGAAATGCTCAGGCTATGTGTAAGTTGCTCAGTCATGTCTGACTCTTTGCAACCCCATGGACTGTAGCCTAGCAGGCTCCTCTGTGTATAGGATTCTCCAGGAAAGAATACTGGAGTGGGTTGCCATTCCCTTCTCTAGGGGATCTTCCCAACCCAGGGATTGAATCTGTAGCTCCCACCTTCCAGGCAGACTCTTTACTGTCTGAGCCACCAGGGAAGCCCAGGCAAAGTGGGGCCTGAAAACCACCACCCAAGAGCCCCAGCAGCCACTACTGAGTGGTAACTGGTAATAAGAATTTATTTTCACAAAGAAGTTTGAATGTCTTCACTCAAATCTAAAAGGAAGGGAAATATGGGATTATTGTAGAAATGCTAAAATGCAATATGGTTACACTGAATGGATTAAAATTTAAATATCATTTAGGGAAGACTGAGGGAAAACAAACCCATTTACTGATGATGTTGGCTAAATAAAGTGTCCCTGCAGTATACTTCTATTAAGTGCATGGTGAGCTAAGAATGGGTTTAGTCTTCAGTTATGGATGGGTGAATAGTGTATCCATTTCCTGTATTTCACCCCATGAACTCAAGCAATGATGCTCAAAGAATTACTTCTGCAATTTGGGCAGTCAGCATACCCCTGGAAATGCACTTTAGAGAGTTTAACTGAAACCAAGCAAAAGCCAGCACTTAGTTATTACTATTATTGTTTTAATAAGCATCTTCAGCAAACCTACCAGTCTTCCCTAAAAAAAAAAAAACTAATTCTTTTTTCCCTGGTGACAAGGGAATAACGTATGAAAATATGGCCTTGCAGTACAAAGAATGATGCAATGACAGGCAGTACTCAAACTGGTGACTATTTAGTACTTGGGCCTCCTGTCTGTTTCTAACACGTTGATTAGTTCTGCCCTTGCCAGGCGGGGTTGTGTCTTCCGTGTGAAATGCTAGAGAAAGCAGCAGCATTCCTATTCCAAGAATGGAAAAAACATTAATTATTCCTTGGAATCCTGTGTGGTGAAGTGGGATTTTTTTTCCCTCCCCTTCCCCAAACACAACAGGAGAATTATTTCCTAATAAAACTTCCACTAGGCCAGACTAGTATAGATGGAACATAATTTTTAACAGGCAGTGGCCTGGAACCTGACAGATACTGGCAGAGCAGGTGCCCCTGTTTTAAAAAGCTGAATGTGGCTGACAGTAATACCACCGCTTCCTCACGTCTATTAGAGTCAGTGTAGGTTAGACAAATACATTCCCACCAGCACAAAACAGCAACCTTCCAAAATGTATGTCAGTGGTGTATTTACAGCCAAATCCAGAAGGGGCTTGTACTTCTTACGTTGCTCCCATTAATGAGACAAATGTCAGCATCTATAAGCTATTTTTTTGTTCCTGCTTATCAAATCTTTCAAAAAATTGATAACTAGTCTTTATAGATTGTGAAAGTCAGATATAACTCTGAATGTATTACCTCACTGGACCCCTTGGGGTAAACTTATCACCTGGAAACCATTTTACATGGACGATTTGACTTTCATGTGGAGTGTCATAGTGCACCCTGGATGGAAATCTAAAATAAAATATCTGGACTACAACCTTCCTCTTGGTGGGATTTATGATTCCCTCAGTACAATAATTTTGAAAATTGTATCCCTTATGCTACAAGACTTGATATATTATTAACTGCTTGAATTGGAAAAGCTTTCCAATAGGCTTACGTGCTATCTAGAGGCATGGATTAATTTTTTGGAACTACAAGCTTATCTCCAACTGTTTTTCAGCAGTCTAAACTGCCCACTTCATCTTCTGTCTAGAACAGATGAAAGTGTCCATCTCCTTTTTGGCAGCAGAGCTGGGAGGCTCTGCTTTTAGCAGAGCTCTTCCGGAAGACGATGACCATTGATCCACTAGAGAATCGGTTGTGTTCAGTTCATCACACCCCAGAGAGACCTGCATCCACTGGTTCTCTTTCTATTTTTTGTGGCATTTTCTGGTTTTAATTCTACTCTGGCAGAACTGAACTGCTGTACAGAGAATGCTGGTAGGAGGGAGTCGGTGTGGGGGGGGGAGGCAGAATATTGTTTTGTGAACTTAGGGAATAGAATTTTTTTAACTTTAAGGGACTTATACTGCCACAGGGAAACTAACCACCTGTCTTCTGCTTTCATGGCCCCTCTTCTCATCCCAGACACTGTGTCTTGAAAATCAGCCATGATTTTCTGGTGCATTAAGAACCACCAGACTTTCCAAAGGCAGAGAGATCCAGAAAGCTTTCCATAGGGCTCTTCTTTTAAGACTCTTTCCCTTCAGCCATGTTAGCTGGGTTGGGAATACATGGAATTATCCATTTTACAGTCAATTTAGTCAATAGTCAATAGTCCAAGATAAGTCAATAGTCCAAGATAAGGCTAACTGTCCTAATCTGGGGACAGCTTCTATAAACACTAATTCTGGGGACATGAATGTGCAGGGCTTGAGAGCACATTGCAGTAAAAACCAACGTGTTCTATGGCCCAAGGTGCTAGGAACATGGGAACGTATGTAGGATCAGTCACATGGTTCAGTGGTGAAGAATCTGCCTATCAAGCAGGAGACATGTGGATTTGACCTCGAGGTCAAGCAGATTCCCTGGAGAAAGAAATAGCAACCCACTCCAGGATTCTTGCCTGGGAAGTCCCATGGACAGAGGATCCTGGCAGGCTACAGCCCACGGGGTCACAAAAGAGTCAGACAAGACTTAGTGATTAAAAACAACAATGCCACAAGAAAATTCGAAATTCCCTGAAATTCCACAGCTCATGCATGAAAGAATTAGAGGCTCTCTCCAATCTGATAACAATCCTAAAACTTTACATGATGTTACATATGAGATATTGTAAAGATGAAGTAAATTTTAAAAAATATCATTAATAAGAGACAAATTTTTATCAACTACGTTACAGGGTAGACTGAACAGGTAGTCAGTTGTAGAGAAAGTGTTATAAAGTTGTATCCAGTTAATCAATCAAAGTAGGTTAGTTTTGTGGCTTTTGTGAGGCCTATAATTTGCTGTTGCTTCTTTTTAATAATTTGATGTGTTTTTCTCTCCACCTAAGTAAATATTCACTTTTTACTCAGTTTTGTATCAAAAATTTCCAGATTGAATGAACTTTAGGCTTCACAATGTCCCCTGGCTGAGTTAATTGCCCTTCTCTAGTAATGGTACGCCAAATTTTGGTTAATATAATCATCTTCTATGTATAATCTAATCAATTATAGGACTAAGCTTTATAGAATTTATAGTTTTAAAATCTTTATTAAACCTAGAGCTTTATATAATACCTCTTTATGGAAAATATATAGACTATATCAGCAAATCAACATTGAGATACTGTTTTCAGGTTAGCATAACAGAGTTCTCTAAAAGCTTTAAAATTCTCTGTGAAGCACATCTACTTATGGTGAGTTTCTCAGTTTTTCTTTTTCCAGACTTCCCTGGTAGCACAGTGGATGGGAATCCACCTGCCAATGCAGGGGATACTGTTCAAGCCCAAGAGGATTTCACATGCCTTGGAGCAACTAAGCCTGGGTACCATAACTTCTGAGCCTGCACTCCAGAGCCCGGGAGCTCTATTACTGAATCCTGAGAGCCTAGAGCCTGTGCTCCACAACAAGAGAAGCTACCGCAGTGAAAAGCCTGTGCACTGCAATGAAGAGTAGCCCCTGCTCACCCCAACTAGAGAAAGCCTGTGCACAGCCATGAAGATTCAGTACAACCTAAAAAAATAAATTGTTTTCTTTGCTAGCTGTTTAATTATTTATTAGTCATCTTTAATTATCTCTTTTAAAAGTTTATATATACAGAGGACATTTATCACCCAGTAAATGTTAACACTGAAGGTTTAAAAACATGTTGAGGATTAGTTACCTGACTCATTTAATGAATAAATAATGCAGTGATCAAATGCTAAATTGATATGAGTAAAGTCTGTACTTAAAGGATCACAAGATACTCTTTTTCTATAAGAAAATCTAAAGTTATCACTTGAGGGATCATCATTTACAGGAAAAAATTCTCCCTGAAAGGGATGCAGACTGGCTAGCAAGGTAAAGGGGCTGGTATGTATTTCTCTGGCCTTCCCAGCAGACAATATATACAACAAGATAAATAAGCTCTATCTTGCAGGTGGGGAAGGAGCCAATAAGCTTTGAACTGATGCACAGCCAAAATTGGGGGCAAATTTCAGAGGAATTCCTCCAGCCAGCATGGGGGACACTTGCCTGGAAGCAGTACAGATGATTCCAGGGTCTGTCTCTTGCCAACTGTGAACCTCAAGCCACAGGCCATTTTTAAACCTTCTCTGTGTTAACTTTACTGGATGATGACAGTCCTTGGTATATATACACTTTCAAAAGAGATAATTAAAGATGACTAATAAATAATTAAACAGCTAGCAAGGAAAAGAATAATTTATTTATTTATTTTGACTGCACTGGGTCTTCACTGCTGCACACAGACCTTCTCTAGTTGCAGAGAGCGAGGTCACTCTTCCTTGACCAGGGATTGAACTTGGACCCCCTCCATTGGGAGCATGGAATCTTAGCCACTGGGCTGCAAGCAAAGTCCCCCTCTCCACTAATCTTTTAGCCAAGCTGTTGGAAAGACTTTAGAATATAGAAACTGGAGCTTCCCTTGAGTGAGTGACTAATTGCTCAGTTGTGTCTGACTCTTTTCGACTCCATGGACTATAGCCCATCAGGCTCCTCTGTCAATGGGATTCTCCAAACCAGAATACTGGAGTGGATTGCCATTCCTTTCCACAGGAGATCTTCCTGACCCAGGGTTCGAACTCGAGTCTCTTGCATTGCAGGCACCACCTGAGTCACCAGGGAAGTCTTTGGCTCTTCACAAAAGAGGTTGACCCTGCAGAGAACAGAGTGAAAGCAGAGAAATCACTGCTGTCTTCTCCCCCGGAGGTTCCTGGGCATTCAACCCTCTTCGTTAGCTATACAGAAAACCAAGTTTGCAGTTGGTAACTTTGGCTGTCATGGAGCTTATGTATTTGTAGAGCATTTAGCTTATTGACCTAAATGTTCTCATGTTTAGGGGAAAAAAATGTAGTCTAATTAATTCACAATAAAAATCTTCTCGTAGAAGATAAAACTCATCTAACCCAAACAGAATTGAATATGTGACAGGATGCAGTCATCAGCATGCAGCAGCCTTAAAAATTACAATATCTGACCTTAATATGTGTGAATCTATCAGGATTCCATTGTCGACATGTATATTTTTCAATATTCTTCTCTAAGCTGAAATCATGTCATTTATATGCAAATGACCACATCCTCAGCAGCTGCTGCTTCTCCATTGAAGCTGAGGGACTTATTTGCACTTAATAAAGCCTCATAAATAGGTTTTGCTTCTAAAAGGGTGGGGAAGCAGGAAACCCATCATAGCCTTTTACAGTTACAAGCATCTTTTTGTTTTGAAAGCAAGTGGACACCTCTAAGAGGACGGTTCTCAGTTACCAAAAGAGGCAGGGCTCCTCACCCAGTCAGCTTGCCCCTTTTCTGCTTGGAAAAAGAATGCTTCAATCCTTCTTGGTACCTTCTTCCCACCACAGCCATGGCCATCGCCAGTCTGCATCTGGGCTGTGATTTAATCCAGACTCTAGTACCAGGAGGACTGCTCTCTGAGTGGAACCTCCTGCCAGGTGGGAAGAGCAGGTGTCCAGCCCCAGGAAGACCCTTCAGGCTCCTTCAGGCTGTTCTGTCTGAAAGGAGAAGGGAGGAGAATTCTTCCCCAAGTGGAGGAGAATTTTTCCTTTTATGAGTTACAAGTTTCCCTTTAAAACACTCCACACAGGGAAGGGACAACACGTGGGGACGGTTTGTACCCTCTGAGGGCTCAATCAGACAGCGTTACAGAGACGTTGAAAACTCAGCTTGATTCATGGGGTAAGTACATAGAAATGTTCCTTCTCTCCTCCCACTCCCATCCTTCTAGCTGGTCTTCTTTGTCAACAGAACTGGATGGAAAAGGAAAAGACTATATGCAATAGGTGTCCATATAATATGAATTCTACCCATTTTCTATTAATGCTCCCATAAAACCTCCCAGGCTTCTACACTGGGGTCAATAGAAATGTTCCATTTACCATTTAAGACCACTTAGGACATGCTTAAAAAAAAGAAGAAGAAGAATATTATAGGATAATTGTCTCCTGCTGTTAGATGCTAAGATAAACCTGAGGCACTTATGAAAAATAAATAATGATGGGAAGCAGGTCATTTATTTTTAAAGCACCGTGCTGCTGATTTGGTAATAATGACCTATTATCCCTGTCAGAGTAATAGAGCGTTCCTGGAGTTTCAGTTCTGGTGTGTGAGCAACTGGCATGATAGAGATGATTACACTGTCTGATAAATGTGTATAATCATCGACTACACTGGTTGACAATACTATCATTAAATTGTCACCAGCTAGGCAAAGAGACAAACATCTCTACCGTATCAACCTATCAGAGATGTTTATAACTGCGAAAACATCCAAGCACAATACTAATGTAAAGGAAACACACACACACATACATACACACATACAAATCCAGCCACCAGGAGCAAAATGTAGCCAGGGGAGAGCTGACAAGAAGTGACACATGGTCCTTTAGTCAGGAGTCCTGGGCTCTAGTCTCATCTCTCTGAGCCTCAGTTTCTTTATTTAGAAATAGAGATCATATCTGTCCTGTGCAGTTCACAATATTATCAGTATCAAAGTTGTAAAAAATACATAATACAGTTGTAAAAAATACAAAAAACATAAAATATACAAAATGAGTATATATGCTCAGTCATGTCTGACTCTTTGTGACCCCATGGACTGTAGCTCACCAGGCTCCCCTGTCCACAGGGTTCTCCAGGCAAGAATACTGGAGTGCATTGCCATTTCCTCTTCCAGGGGATCTACTTGTCCCAGGAATCAAACCCTTGTGTCTTACATCTGCATTTGCAGGAGGGTTCTTTATCACTCACAGCACCTGGGAAATCCCCTGCAATCTTTATCAGCATCCATTTCCAGAATTTTTTTCATCTTGCATCACTGAAACTTAGTGTCCATTAAACAATAACTTTCAGTTCTCCCCTCCTCCCAGCCCTTGGCAACCACCATCCTATTTTCTCTCTATGAATTTGACTGCTCTAGGAATGTAAATGGAATCATATAGAATTTATCCTTTTGTGTCTGGCTTACTACACTTTGCATAATGTCCTAAAAGTTCATTCGTTTTGCAACATATGTCAGAATTTCCTTTCTTTTTAGCTTAATAATAATTCATTGTATGTATAAGATGTTCTTGTTTATCAGTTTATCTGTTGATGACTACCTAGGTTCCTTCTACCTTCTGGCTATTGTGAATAATGTCATAGTTTAAATGAATAGGGAAATAGAAGTATATTCTATTTATGAGTATTCTAAGTATGAATATATTTCTTTAAGACCCTGCTTTCAATTCTTTTGGGTATATACCTGGAAGTGGAATTGCTGGATCACGTGGTAATTCCATGGTTAATTTTTGAGGAACTCCCATACCGCTTTTTACAGTGTCTGCACCAGTTCGCATTTCCACTAGCAGTGCACAAGGGTTCCAGTTTCTTCATGTTCTCAACAAGTCTTATTTTCTGCTTTTTTTTTAATAATGGCCATCTTAATGGGTATAAGGTGATATACACTGGTTTACTCTTAATATAATGGTGTACAAGAGCCATTGTCTAATATTATGAAAATTTTCACATTTGGGATGACATTTTCTTTTATTTTTACTGAAGTATAGTTGATTTACAATGTGTTAGTTTCAGGTGTACAGCGAAGTCACTCAGTTATTACAAACATATTATCTTTTTTTTCAGATTCTTTTCCCTTATAGGTTATTAGAAAATATTGGAATGACATATTTTTAACCATAGATTAGACACGAATTTGCCAAGTATGCTTACAACTATAGTTCAGAGTGATTTAGGAATTCCTCTAATACCTGTCATATATACGTATATGACAGGTATATTACAGATATAGCTTTAATGGAAAATTTGCCCCCCAGAAATTATTTATATGCTAAATTATACATATAATTCATACACACATGAAGAGTTATACTTAAGAAGTTTTATAATTTATATGCATGCATGATCAGTCTCTCAGTTGTGTATGATTCTTTGTGATCCCATGGACCGGAGCTGGTCAAGCTTCTCTGTCCATGGAATTCTCCAGGCAAGACTACTGGGGTGGGTTGCCATTTCCTCCTCCAGGGGATCTTCTGGACCCAGGTATCAAAGAAGGTTATGACTGAGCTACCTGGGAAGCCCCCACATCCCAAGTGTTTTACTCTTGCTTAATTTTGCATACAGAATCGAGGATAAATAGATTAAAAGACACTGTGCATGGTTGTAAATACCATTTTAGAAATTGTTTTTAGTTTTTAAAAGCCTGGGCGAGGGAAATTAACTCACAAAAGGACTGATTTCTTAACATACTTAGGAACCCTCACCAACACTCCATTTTGCAAAAGGCCTGAAAATAAATAGGAACAAAATGAGCTGCAGGACCTCCAAGTCTTGCATTACATGCACAGAAAAGTCATTTCAATTCAATTAAAATGACATCAATGTGGTTCTGTGTCATAAGTCCATTGGATTCTGCTGTGACAAATGGTCACATATTTAGTGGCTTAAAACAACACAGATCTATCACTTCTAGTTCTGGAGTTCAGAGGCCTCTTGGGGACAAAATCAAAGCTACTTGATTTTAAAACCCAGGGCTCCATTCCCTCCAGAGGATCTAGGGGGAGAATCCACATCCTTGCCTTTTCCAGATTCTAGAGGCTGTCTGCGTCCCTTGACTTGTGACCCCTTTCCCCATCATGGACTTCCCAGGTGGCTCAGATGGTAAAGAATCCTCCTGTCACGCAGAAGACCCAGGTTCAATCCTTGGGTCAGAAAGATCTCCTGGGGAAGGGAATGGCTACCCACTCCAGTATTCTTGCCTGGGAAATTCCATGGACAAAGGAGCCTGGCAGGCTATAATCCATGGGGTTGCAAAGAGTCAGACACGACTGAATGATTAACACTACTACTGCTCTCCATCAATGTGGCATCTTCAAATTCTCTCTCTCTTTCTCTCCTGAGCTCTGCTTCCACCCTCACATCGCCTCTGATTCTGAGTCTCCTGCCTCCCTCTTTCATTTATAAGGACCCTCATGAGTATGCTGGGCTCACCCAGATAATCCAGGATAATCTCCCCATCTCAAGATCCTTAACTTCACATCTGCAAAGTTCCTTTTGCGTGTTATGTGACATACTCACAGACTTGGGGGTTAAAATGTGGACATCTTTGGGGGTCTTATTTTGTCTACCTCAGGTATGGATTACACATTCTTTCTCCAGTCATAGGGCCTAGATATTATCCATATTTTACTGTCAATACTTCAAATGGGATAAGCTGGCATTCAGAAAGGCCAAAGTTAATCAGATAAAAAGCAAATATCAGCATGCACTCTTTCACATCACCAAGAGAATCAAAACAGTATGACAGTAAATTTGACTTCTTGTCATGTTGAATTCTTCTTTCAGTGCTACATTATCAGAAAGAGGCAGTATTGCTTTAATGTAATTTATATAGTGCCTTCCCCTGAGTGATGAACCAAATATTCCTCAGTCTCCTCAGAGAATTAGGCTATCTCTTTTTATCCCAGCTCAGGCACTTCAGCAATATAATATGCTGCACTATAACATCTGTGTGCAAGAAATAAATCAGACTCACTAAATTTAAGGATGTTCACTTAAAGAAATACCTTTGGAGGTTTCTTTTCTTTTCTTTTTTTTCTTTCTCACTTGAAAATGCTCTCCATATTAGATTAATTAGGTCAAATAGCCTTTAGGTCGGAGAAGGCAATGGCACCCCACTCCGTACTCTTGCCTGGAAAATCCCATGGACGGAGGAGCCTGGTGGGCTGCAGTCCATGGGGTCGCTAAGAGTCGGACACGACTGGGCGACTTCACTTTCACTTTTCACGTTCATGCACTGGAGAAGGAGATGGCAACCCACTCCAGTGTCCTTGCCTGGAGAATCCCAGGGACGGGGGAGCCTGGTGGGCTGCCGTCTATGGGGTCGCACAGAGTCGGACACGACTGAAGCGGCTTAGCAGCAGCAGCCGCAGCCTTTAGGTAGTAATTACCACTCAGATGGCTTGGAATAGTTTCTTTTTAATAAAGGTGTGCCTTGAAAAGAGATTATCAAATTCCTGCCCTGTAGTAGCTTTAAGGCAACATGCATTTAGCAGTTCTTTCTGCAGCGTGGTTTGGGTGTAACAGTGACACTGGGTAGAAAAAGCTTAAGGACTTTACCTCCATGAGTTGCTTATTCACATTCAACCATTGTTAAAAGCCACATGGGTATTTTCCGTTCAGAGAAACTGTTGATAGCTCTGAATGCTGAGCCTAGTTCAAAGCAACTCCCTCTCTTTTTCTAACCTGTCAATAGGAATTCCCACATTTTTAGACTGTCACTGGCCCCAGCACCTAAAATGAGACTCCCATCAGCCAACCCATTTATTTGAAACCTTTTGCTTTCTGCCTCTCTCCTTCAACAACATTTCCATATTTATGTTAACATTGACAATAGCTGCCACTTAATGAGTATTTGCTAGGTTCCAGACATTTCACTTTTTTAAATGTTTCATTTATTTATTTATTTGGCTGCCCTGGGTCTTGGTTGCAACACATGGGATATTTAGTTGCAGTGTGTAGGATCCAGTTGCCTGACCAGGAATCATACCACAGGCCCCTTGCATGGGGAGCATGGAATCTTAGCCACTGGGCCACTGGGGAAGTCTCCCATTGCCACTTTGTTATTCATTATTCCTAATTGTTACTGTGAGTTAACAGCTATTTGTTGAAATATTTGCTCTAGATACTGGAGATAGTCAAATGGATATCCTTTCTCCACATCATAGTTGAGGAAACGGAGGCAGAGGACCTTAGTGAGGCACTCAGGCCCTGGACATGCATCGTTGCAGGCAGCCCAGGAGTTTACAGGGAGCCCAGGGTCTGTTTGGCTCTGCAGCGTGGCTCTCCCACCCCACCAGTCTGCTCCAGTGGGGAGAGGGATACTGGAACTGCTGTCTCCTTTCAAAGCTGGGTTTGAAAACTCACTGGACTGTTTGGTACATAAGGTTGCTACTGCTGCTGCTAAGTCACTTCAGTCGTGTCCGACTCTGTGCGACCCCATAGACAGCAGCCCACCAGGCTCCCCGTCCCTGGGATTCTCCAGGCAAGAACACTGGAGTGGGTTCCATTTCCTTCTCTAATGCATGAACGTGAAAAGTGAAAGTGAAGTCGCCCAGTCGTGCCGGACTCTTAGCGACCCCATGGACTGCAGCCTACTAGGCGCCTCCGTCCATGGGATTTTCCAGGCAAGAGTACTGGAGTGGGGTGCCATTGCCTTCTCTGACATAAGGTTGCTAGTGAACTCCAAATCTTCGAGGAAAGTTTAAAGATACTTTAGGAACCAGGTTGAAAAATAGGTAACTCAACAATTACTTAGAACACAAGTTTCACCCCTAGTAATTAAAGGTTTTAATTTTTTTCCAGGAGTCTGATACACATACAGGTATAAAAAAGTTGATGTACTACTTAAATGAATACACATAAATGACATGAGGCATAGTTCTAGGTGCATCCTTGCTGTTCCTTCTATGAAGTGAAAGTGAAAGTTGCTCAATCATGTCTGACTCTTTGCGACCCCATGAACTATAAAGTTCATGGAATTCTTCAGGCCAGAATACTGGAGTGGATAGGCATTTCCTTTTCCAGGAGATCTTTCCAACCCAGGGATCGAACCCAGGTCTCCCACATTGCAGGCAAATTCTTTACCAGCTGAGCCAGCAGGGAAGCCCATAGTTCACTCAATTTCTGATGTTTGGATCATAAAGCAGTGCTAAACTGTCAGTTGTGCACTGACATTGTCATGTTTTGTAGTCTTTGATTTCCCACGGAACAGAAAGGACTCTGAGCAAATTTACTCTATTGCTGAGGTCTGGACATTTCAATCACCTGGAATATAGACATAATTTTGTTTCTGTAGGTTTGTTCTACAAGTGTATTAAGTTTTAGAACCTAAAGCCTAAAGTTTTAGGTTCCTAGAAGAATCAGAAATTTTCATATTGGGAATGTAAAAATGGAGTTCCTGGAGGGCAATATGACAATGATTTGTTTCAATAATTTAATGGTAGATTTCTAGTGAAAGATGAATGTATAAGAATGCTCATTGCAATACCAGTTATTAAAGAACTGAAAACAATCTAAATATATATGAATAGGGTAGTCATTTTTTGCACACCATGTTCACTCTGTTGATAAATGAAAACTGATTATGTATAACATTTATATAGTATTACTAAATGAAAATAAAGATAAAAAAGACTATAATTTCTCTTTAAAATGTGCATGTGTGTATCTGGATGACTGTATTTCAAAATATGCAAACTGTGATTACCATTCAGTGGTGGGATGGAAGGTGATTTTAACTTCTTTGTACATTTCTGTATTATCTGAAATTTCTTTTATCCACATTTCCCATTTAGATCACTCAAAGCACCCCCCACTGATTTCAGTGCATGATATAAATCTTTTAGTTTGCCTATATTTCTATGAAATATATTTTCTTGTTTTTTTGTACAGATATTTTAAATTTACTTAGATAGTTTCACGTTCTATTAACATTTTCACCTGGCACTGATTTTTAGGCCTCTGTCGCTATGTGTACTCATCTACTGCTGAATTATTTTCATAGTACAAGTACTATAACTAAGCATATGCTATTTTCATAATCAGAAAAAAATCCAACAAAACTCTTTTTATTGAAAAGATTTCTTCTAACATAAGAGCATGAAACCATAAATTATATGATTTTGTAAATGGAATATCCAACTGGATAATTATTTATTACACTGAAAATTTTATTTTTCCAAATATCTCTACTTTAGAAATGTATTTGGAATATGTAACTTTTTTCCATAAGTGTAGAAAATTCAAAGAGCAAAGAGACTATTTCTATGAAGACTCTAAAGTAATTTATTTTAGGAGGCAAAAATTTCAAAAGACAAAGTTATTCTGATAGTGGAAAGTAGTGAAATGAACTTAATAAAGTGTGTTCTCACTATATATTAAAAACGAAATTAAAATCATTTAAAATAGAAGAAATATGACATTGCAATGCAAACAGAAATTGAGGAGGATCCCAGAAGGATAGGAAATGGTTGATGGACAGCACAGGAAAATGAAAAGACAATTGGAGGAAGTAATAAAGTCTATGGGGAAAAACTTGAAATTTATATACTGAAAGTTCATAATTTTCAACATAAAAATCTAATAACAACTGATAATCCCTTTTCTTTCTTTAAACTTTAAGGATAAAAATAGAACTTTAAGAATTACTTTATACAATCATATTTTTATAAGATAGATATCAAATACTCTCAGTAAGATTTGTGTTTAACTTTCAAACTTCTCCTCAAAACAGTATATTCCTAGATGAGAGATGCAGAAAAAAAATCACATGTGACTATTATGGGGGAAAGTGGCAAGATGAGAGACATATTTCAAGCAGATAATACTTAAGTCCTACAATCCTGGAAAATGTCACAAATAACTGAGTTTCTTCTCTTTCTATTTTAGGGTAGTTTTCACATACAGCAGACAGAAAGCTTTATGACATAGCACTAGCAGAAAAAACCAAGTTGTCTTTACAAAAAGGATTTTGTTGAACACAGGCTCTCCTCTCTCTCTTCAAAATATTGGGTTTCAAAATGAAATCATTGACCTAGGAAAGATAAATAAATAGGCTTCAGGGATCTGGAGGCAGACAAAAAGCAGGTTAAAGAACAGAAGCTTAAGTGTGAAAACTGAAAACAAAATAATTACCTGAGGCTCAGTGCCAAATGGGAAGAAGA
Source organism: Antilocapra americana (assembly GCA_007570785.1). Taxonomy (NCBI): domain Eukaryota; kingdom Metazoa; phylum Chordata; class Mammalia; order Artiodactyla; family Antilocapridae; genus Antilocapra; species Antilocapra americana. The sequence continues at coordinate 5,892,617 of ML662496.1, forward strand.
GATGTCTAGTGATGTTGACAGGTGACCTGCAAAGGGGACAACCCACTTTAGTATTCTTGCCTAGAAAAATCCCATGGACAGAGGAGCCTGGCAGGCTATAGTCCATGGGGTCATAAAGAGTAGGACATGGCTGAATTGACTCAGAACACATGTACACATGTATAAAATATATACATAACAAGAGAATTTACCTCATAGGGCTATTGTAAAGTTTAAGGGTATATGCCATCTATGTTCTATGTGCCAGATGGCCTTATTTAGGAAGCTTTTTTTTTAAAAGGAAGTATGATTAACATTTGAGCATACACCTAAGACTCAGATCTGAATTTTTAGATCTATCACTATTAATGATATAGTGAGTAGAAACATGGCCAAGAAGTTGTATAAGAGAGAAAAATCAGAAAACAGATGCAGCTAGAAAGCCATTTGCTGAGGTGCAGATATTCAATTGCAGAGCTAATTCCCAAATAAAACTAAGGAGAAAAGGCATAAGTCATCATCACCATCCTCACTACCATCCCATGGCTCAGCTAGTGCAAGAGAGTCTCAGTCTTCTTCTGATTCTGAAAGTGCTTCTGAAGATACATTTTTAAAACGAAAAAAGAAACATATGAAAAAATTCCTGAAAACACAAAAAAGGAAAAATTAAAGAAAAATGTGTCTAGTGAAACGAGGCTGAAAATCTTGAACATGACTCCAATCTATTGTCCATTCAGAAGAGACACTCCTATACTTGAAAATAGATTCCTACCAGGGACATGAGACCAGAACCTCAGTGGAAAAGGAAAACCAAAAATCAAATGGTCAAGAAAATGACCATGTACATGACAAAAATAAAAATTTATTCATGTTATCAAGCAAGCCCTGGGATAAATGGAGGCAAAAGTAGATGAGTGAGTCATGCAAATTAATTTCTATTTTGTCTTAATTTTCAAGTTTAGAAACCTGTTGATAAATTTTATGTTATTTCTGTATTTTCATTATTTTTAGGTTTTTGGCTTTTGTTTTCTTTTTAATGTGACTTAAACTTGAGTTGCTCTTTTGATAATCTGTAACCTGAATAATTTATCTTGCTAAAAATTTAATAAACTTGAAATGAAAAAAAATTATAGCAAAAATCTTTGATCTTAAAAAAAATTCTAATTGGTAAAAGTTGTTTCCAAAGTTAACCATTTAGAAATAATAAAAACAAAGGTGACTTTAGTCATTTGTATAGTTTTAAAGGTTTGAAGCCATCTACTGTCACAGGAGGTTACTTCAGGCAAAATGTTAATGTCAGCTGAATTTTAATTCCTCATTTAATAAAACATTTTATAACTACAACATAAAATTCGTGACTGTGGGTTTATGGACACTTTTCTAAATCTTTCAGAATGCTGTGTGGGGTTTGGGTTATTTTGTTTGAGTTTGTTTGGGTTCATTTTGTTTTGCCGAAGTATGTAGGGATTTTTAAGGCAGGTGTTAGCTGAGGGAAAGGTTTCTGAATTGAAAGGTGAAAATAAGAGAGACAAAGATTGCTCTTTTGAATTATCTGCTCTAATTTTTAAAAAATTTATTTAGGGCTATGCTGGGTCTTCACTGAGTGCGTGCTCTTCTCTTATTGCGGTAAACAGGATATTCTCCAGTTGTGATGCATGGGCTTGTCATTGCTATGACTTCTTTTGTTGGGGAGCACAAGATCTAGCGTGTGTGGACTTCAGTAGTGGGGCACATGGGGTTAGGAGTTGTGGCTCCTGGGCTCTAGAGCACAGGGTCAACAGCTGTGGCACACAGGCTTAGTTGCTGCGAGGCATGTAGGATCTTCCGGGATCAGGGATCGAACCGTGTCTCCTGCATTGGCAGGTGGATTGTATTACTGAGTCACCAGGGAAGCCTGAATTATTGCTTTTACGTTAATAAAACAAAACTCTACAGGGCATCTAAGTGCCTCTCAAAGCTACATAACAAAATACCCAATTGATGCATGAGAATTATAAAGATAATTTAGACAGTTGGTGAAGAAAACAACCTATACTGAGAGGTAATTAAAGAAGAGCTATACCGCCGTGCTACATTTAAAATGGGAAATATATGTGCAGAAAACCAAGTAATCATCATTACTCTTTTATAATTGTCTTCTGGAATGGATCCTCTTAAAATTCTGATATCATCCTCTTCTCTTCCTTTCCAGTGAAAACAAGTGCTTCTTACACTTTAATGTGCACAGAATCACCTGAGGATCTTGTTAAAATGCAGATTCTGACTCAGAAGGTCTGGAGGGAGGTCCAAGACCTTCTAATCAACTCCCAGGGATCTCCCATGTTACCGGTCTTTGGATCAGACTTTAGGTAGCAAGGTCTTTAACTACTGGCAGCCAAGAGTTGAAATACCAAGAAATAATAAGTGCCAGCATTTTCCCTTTTGTTTTGTTTGTTCCACTAATTAATCAAAACTCACACTAAATTCTTAGCTTACTTACTTAGCTTAATTCTAAGCTTAGCTTAGTTTACTCCTCTTTGCCCTGATTTCCTCCTTACTGGTACCTTTTCTATACATACCTGTTATTATTTAGAATGCATTGGTATCCAGTGCTCTCCTTCTAGGTTAGGGGTCCTTGAACAGTATATTTCCTACAGTTCCTGTTGCCATTTTCTAGAAATGGAGTCTTGATAAAGGAACTATTTCATTATCTACTAAGGAGTAAATTGTGAAAACATCTAGAAAAGTGAGTAATCCAGCGACCATTTGTTTTTGGTTTTAGAATGTATTAGAATATGCCAAAGATTTATAATTACATTTTATTTATTGTAATATTAAAATAGATTTGTGTGCTCTGACCATAAACCAACCAGGAATGTTGGCGAGGAATGGGAGTGGAGGGGACCTATTTGAAAGCATGAGGAAGTGTATATAGGAGGGAAGTCTAAGATTAAAATCTTTTCTATGGATGATAATCAGTGGAAATTGATAGTTCATTATTCGAGTCCTATGTAATTTAACACAACTCAGATATGACAACTAAATAGTGTATTATCTCACCCCTTCCCAGTGGGTTATTTGAAGTGCTGTTAAGGACAATTTCTTTTTAGTACAAATAGTTACCACTCATTGAACACATACTATCTATCAGTACTTAAACTAAGAACTTTCTATGTAGTTGCTTATTTAATTCTCACTCCATACCTATGAGGTAGCTACCAAACAGCCAATTAAGGACACTTTTTAATCGAAAAAAAAAACTTCTGAAAATTTAATCCAACAAAGATTTTTGTGAAAGCTCTGTTGTATGGTTTATTCTATAGGAATAAGTTAACCCAATGTATTTAGAGCATAACTAATAAATAGGAAAACTTAGGGTTATTATTCACTTCATGGAAAGAATACCCAGTGACTATACTCCTTTAAGTGGTCAGTATATGTAGCAAGGTTTTGAATTACACATATTTAACATAAACATGGATGTGAGAGTTGGACAGTGAAAAAGGCTGAGTGCCAAAGAATTGATGTTTTTGAACTGTGGTGTTGGAGGAGACTCTTGAGAGTCCCTTGGACTGCAAGGAGATCCAACCAGTCCATCCTAAAGGAGATTAGTCCTGGGTGTTTATTGGAAGGACTGATGTTGGAGTTGAAACTCCAGTACTTTGGCCACCTCATGAGAAGAGTTGATTCATTGGAAAAGACCCTGATGCTGGGAAGGATTGAGGGCAGGAAGAGAAGGGGATGACAGAGGATGAGATGGCTCGATGGCATCACCGACTTGAAGGACATGGGTTTGGGTGGACTCCAGGAGTTGGTAATGGACAAGGAGGCCTGGCGTGCTACAGTTCATGGGGTCACAAAGAGTCGGACACGACTGAGCGACTGAACTGAACTGAACATACACATAATTTTCCAGGTAAGCACTTGCTCAAATGGCAAATTATCTACCCAAGTGTTTCTAAAATTGGCCTGATGATAGAAAATGACCTGGAGCGTTTCTTAAAACCATAGAACTCCTAGTTCTGTTCACTGGAGATTCTGAATCAGTTGCTCTGAGATGAAGTCTGCCAAGTTTGTGTACTTACTATATTATCCATATATTTCTTATGATGAGCAAAGTTTGGGAAACATCAGTTTGCAAGTAAAGTTCAAGCTTCTTATTTTAACATCTAAAGTCTTCCACAAAGTGACCTCAAGGTACAGATCAAACATCTACAACATTTACCTATGTTTATAATTATCTATTTATTATTCCTCCCTCGGAGCTTTGCTCAAACTGTCCCCTCTGCCTACAACGTCCTTCTCTCATGTATCTGCCCATCAAAATCTTATTCGTCTTTCAAAGCTAAGTTCAAATTTTTACCTTTATAAAGGCTTCCCTGATCCCATAGTCAGGATAATACTCTCTCTCTTACAGACTCCTATAGTTCCTTTTTTAAAAAAATATTGTTTATTTACTTTGGTTGAACTGGGTCTTCGTTGCATACGTGAGCTTTCTCTAGTTGTGGCTAGCAGGGGCTACTCTTCACTGTGGTGTGGGCATCTCCCTGTGGTGGCTTCTCTTGTCGTGGAGCACAGGCTCTAGCTGTACGGGCTTCAGTTGCAGCACGTGGGCTCAGCAACTGGGGTGAACTGTCTCTAGAGTGCAGACTCAATAGTGGTGGTGCACAGGCTTAGCTGCTCCATGGCATGTGGAATCTTCCTGGACCAGATATTGAACCCGTGTCCTCTGCATTGGCAGGTGGACCCCTTCCACTGTACCATCAGGGAATTCCAGAACTCCTATAGTTTTTTAAATCTCTGTTGCAGTGATTCTCAAAGTGTAGTCCCTGGAACAGCAGTATCAGCATCACTTGGGAATTTGTTAGAAGTGCAAATTCTAGGCTCCATGTCAGATCTATTGAGTCAGAAACTGGGTATAGTGCTCAGCAACCTGTTTTCAAAGAAGCTCTCTTGAATATTTCAACACATCCTCAAACTTGAGGCCCACTTCTCTAATGTATTCTATATTTATTATTGCTATATTATAGCAATAATACAACTTCTCTGCCAGAATGTAAAGTGAGCTCCATGAGAGCAAAAACAGTGTCTTCATCATTTGTATCCTTTGCACTACCAGGCACAGTACTTTTCACTTAGCAGATCACAATAAGTCTTCTTAAATTAAACTGCTATTTCTTTAGTGTCAAAGTCTATGTATGCTAGATGAGCAGACTCCAGTGAACCAATTTTTCATTTTAATGGTGTTTAATAACCTTTAAAGGTTGTAACATGATTGATTCAGATGCAGAATCACCAACTGTAAAGATGACTAAAATAAGGGCTGGTTGCTCTTACTTTTCAACAGAGACAAAGTCTCTTAGACTTGTTCCAAGTTTAATACATATGATGCCTCATAAATGTTTACTAATAACAGCCAACAACCTCATCTTCTCTACTTCTCTTGTCTCTAAGGCTTTTATATCTGAAGAAAAAAACCCTAAAATTTCTTAAGTGGCTTCAACTTCACACTGTATCTATAAACAAATTAGATAATAAACACTGCTTAGAGTGCCCATGATACTACTTATTACTAAAGAAATCTGAGAGATAACTCACTGGAAAATAATATCAAATAACTTTTGCTGTATTAAAAATCAACGTAACAAAGTTTTAGAATTTACCACATGAAAAACAAGTTAAAGGAAGATAGTCTACACCGATTAACATTTCCTTTATTGTTGCTTGAAATAAGAATAGATTCAGACAGCCACTGGATTCTTAAAAATCTTTAGTAAAAAAAAATCCTTTAGTAAACTAATGGTGAAAAATTGATACAATAAATAGATTTATTTCTACAAACATTTTGCCTACACAGAATTTCTTCTCAAGAAAATATTAAATTGGTTCTGGTCTAAATCCAATTAATAACCAAATAATTATTTCTAAATGAAGCCTAATTATCAGCTTATGAAACAAAGCCACTGTAAAAATGCTTTTCATGAAGTTACAATATTATGGGGGGAAAATCAGTCCAAATATTTTGTTGCAAAAAAAGTCAACAAAGTTGGTCAAATCCAAGAAAAAAAATCTGAACAAGTATGAACTACTTTTTAAAAATAAATATCATGCTTTGTAAGTAGGTGTCTTTATACTTTGTCTTATTAATATAAAAAGCATTTTTGTCTGTTTTAGAAAATACCATCAAATATTCCCAGAAAAGACTTTATTTCTTCAGCTTCATCATCAGGATGATACCTACTGGGGGGAAAAGCAAATGTAAAAGTAACTATTTTTATAACACAAATTTATAATAAATAATGTACTAAAAATATAAAATGGATAAACTTGAAAACTGCTGAGAGGTAATTTATCAAATGAACTTCAATATGCATAATCTTATAGGGAGTCTGAAGGAAATGAGAGTTCATGAACTATGAAAGGTAGAGACAAGTATATTAGCTAGATATTTCTTTAGACACATTGGAAAGCAGTCCCATTTAACCACTGTCAACAGTTCTCAAAACCTTGACTATTCAAGAGGGAGAGGGAAACTGCTAAAGGTAACCATAAAAACGACCAGCAGTAGGGGCACTGATTAGACTTAACCTGACTTCTTTGAACCTGTAGAATTATAACAGAACTTGGTGGCTAAAATACAATTAGAACATTAGAAAAATTAGCTGATCTCATTTCTGAAGTGACCTCATATTTCATATTATCAACATATTTTATTCAAATTAGTAAAAAAGTTTATCAATGTAATACAGTGTTTTAATTACTAGCATCAAATATATAGGTTCTCAAAAATTGAGATATTTGATATTTTGAATTATTCTTAAGGAGCTTAGCTTATCAGTGGTCTAAAATTTTTACATCTTTAAATAAAACATTTAGGTTCTGATCTTTAAAATGAACCAAGGGAAAAGGAATGCTGAGATTCTTTGTAGAAAGTTTTCACTTGTATGGTCTTAAAATATTTTTAAAGAGTTGTTACCTGAAATCAATCTCCTTTTTACATTCACTTCTAATAAAGCAATCCACTTTCTTATCAAAATTTGAAGAGTTTGATATTTTTTCAGAGCGAGTAAAGCATAGCTTTTCAATCTCTGGTGACAGACTTTGTTGTTTTCTTTCTTGTAAATGGACCTATATTTTGAGGTTAAAAAAGTCAGCAACCATTGAAGGTTTAACTATTCAGGTAATATTTAAAAGAAAAAAGAGAGAAGTGTTTCTTCTTATAATACTTGCATTTCCAGATTGTTGAGGTAAGTGTGTCATGGAGGATGCACCAAACTTGGACATAGGAGAATCTGATAAATAAATATCTGGCTTCTCATGTGATGAAACAAAACTAAAAATCAAAATGAATTACTTGGTCAAATATGGCAAATAAGAGAAACAAACCATTTTAATTTAGATCAACAGCAATTCTTTGGAAAATATGGTTATATTTATCACCCATAAAATTAATGCTGTTTCTTAGACTCATGGTGAAGCTGGTGTATCTCCTTTCTTTTTGACAAAAAAAGCAATTTATATATTCCAAATTAAATACAAATACTATTTTTAAAGGCCTACAGAAACAATCATTCAGCAGCTTTCATTAGAATTGCATCTTATGCTTAATCATCTGTCATCAAGCAGTCCATAAATCTTCTCTAAATCCCACTTGCTTAACTTTTAGTATCCTTTCCCTATTCTGGTCTCACCGTGGACAGGCATCTCTAGTTATCTTCTCATGTGTAACTGTATATTAGTGTTCATCTTTAATCTTTTATATTAAATTCATTCATTTAAAAACATTTATGATTCACTATCATATGTCAGATATTGTACTAGGAGCTAAGTATAAGTAGTAAACAAATCTTTAGGAGGTTATCATCTATAGAGATGCAGACAATAAACAAACAGTAAACATAATTACAGATCCTGAAGTGATATGAAGGAAATGAACTGAGCAATAATATAGTAGATAACAGCGTGGAGCACAAGCCCACTTTAAAAAGACAGTCATGGATGCTGCTCTGAGGAGGCAACAATTTAAGCTGACACAGGCTAAAATGTGACAGTCATGCAAGGAGCCATAAATAGTAGATGGTGTAGGGAAGAATCACACATATTGCTAGGACAGAATCTTTTTATCTCTGATAGCAAGGCATGGCAAGGAATTAAACAGTAAAAAGAGTATGAAAGGAAGAACATGTGTCTCCTTTTTATCACAGACCCTCAGCTCTCACAGGCATTCCCAGCAGCAACTTCTGGCACCAGCTTCTCAGAGGTTTCTTGATAGAACTCCATTTTAAACCCACCTATTTTCTGTTGGTCACTTTTAAACTCTTCCAAAATTATTTGTACTTTTCTAAAGTTGTGGTGCACAACACTGTTCATATGCCTTGTTACTTTCCTACTTTGATTTGCCTACTTTCTTTACCCCCACGGCTTTGTTCCACTGTGATGCTTCTAATCTGTTTACTCTGTATGACTTAGAGTTAGAACCAATGAAAGGAAATGATAAAAAGACAAATTTTAAAAGCTAGTGAATGACCTGAGAAATCCAAACATGAAACGAGCGCTGTAGAATGAAGTTTCTGGTCACTGGAATTGTCTTGGTGGAAACAGCATGATTACTTGCCGGTAATATTGGATGGTTATTCAAGGACCCAGTGGAGGGGAGACTAAATGACATTTAATTCCCCTCAACTCTGGAATTCTATGAAATCTATGATTCTGTGATGTTGATACTAATGTTCAGTAAAATGACTAAATAATAGCAAAAATATAATATGACACAAACTTAAAAACATTTTTAGAGTAGGAGAGATAACTCTTTAGTAGAAAACTGAACTCCGAATAAAAAGTTACCAATATTTCTTCTCTGTGGGAACGTTTTGGATCTGGCTATAACTTCTCTCCCTTAAGTTCTAATCAGGTCTAACATCCAAATGTATTTTATATTTCTACAAAGATACTTTACTTTGAACATTTCTAATATCATTTTTTTCAAATGTCTCATATGCTCTATATCCTTAAATAATAGTTATGTCTACCCACTTGTCATTTATTCTTCCCTGTTTCTTTACTGCAATATTCTATCAATTTCTAAATCTTCTCTTTGTTATCTATGAAATGACTCAAAAATCCAATTCTATCTCTCAGTTTCTATCACCTCTGCCCCAGTTGAGGCCTTATCATAGCCTGTCTTTCTCACTGGCCACTATGCTCCTGGTGGCCCCACCCTTTACAATTCATTCTATATATCACTGCTGGAATGGTAGTTTTCTGATTCAGTTATAATACCTTAATAGTTATAAGCTTAAACAGCCTTATACAGCTTAAATATCTTGGATGGTTCTTCACTGCCTACTATGGAGATCAGAAACCGGAGCCGGCTAGGCTACAATGGGTCTATAAGCATTATTATTATTTTTTGGATAAGGGGTGCTACAGATACTTTAAAAAATTAATTGTCAAAATTTAATGTCAGGAAATGCCACATAAATTTTAGATCCTTAGCTTTTTTGAAAAATCAGAAAATCTGACAACACTAAAAGTTCCTTCACTGCAACACCTGGTTAACTGAGCAGTGGTTATTCCCTTTAGAGGGGGCACTCTGCAGTTAACCTTGGTCCATCAGATCCAGAAGCAGTTTGAGTTTGTGAATGCTGACCTACTGGATACAGCACAGGTATCTAAATATGGCATTCATGACTCCTCACAGACCTCAGCAATCTCAGCCTTAATTCTGTGGCAACATAGACCCACTTTACTGACCCTTGAGCATCAGACACCTTTTCAAACCTTATCCCTTTACTATGCACTCTTCTACCTGGAACGTATACAGTTCAGTCGCTCAGTCGTGTCCTACTCTATGTGACCTCATGGACTGTAGCATGCCAGGCCTCCCTGTCCACCAACTCCAGGAGTTCACTCAAACTCATGTTCATTGAGTTGGTGATGCCATCCAACCATCTCATCCTCTGTCACCCTCTTCTCCTCCAGCCTTCAATTTTTCCCAGCATCAGGGTCTTTTCCAATGAGTCAGTTCTTCCCATCAGTTGGACAAAGTATTGGAATTTCAGCTTCAGCATCAGCCCTTCCAAGGAATATTCAGACTGATTTCCTTTAGGATGGACTGGTTAGATCTCCTTGTAACCCAAGGGACTCTCAAAAGCCGTCTCCAACACCACAGTTCAAAAGCATCAATTCTTTTGTGTTCCCCTTCCAGAATCCCCCTCCCACCTCCCTCCTGATTCCATCCCTCTGGGTCATCCGGTGCACCAACCCTGAGCACCCTGTATCATGCATCAAACCTTCTCTTTTGCTGTCTCGCATACAGGGTTATTGTTATCATTTTTCTAAAGTCCATATATATGCTTTAGTATACTGTATTGTTGATTTTCCTTCTGGCTTACTTCACTAATGGTCCAACTCTCACATCCATACATGACTCCTGGAAAAACCAGTAGCCATAGCTTTGGCTAGATAGATATTTGTTGGCAAAGTAATGTCTCTGCTTTTTAATATGCTGTCTAGGTTGGTCATAGCTTTTCTTCCAAGAAGCAAGCATCTTTCAATTTTATGGCTGAAGTCACCATCTGCAGTGATTTTGGAGCCCCAAAATATAGTCTGTCACTGTTTCCATTGTTTCCCCATCTATTTGCCATGAAGTGATGTGACTGGATGCCATTATCTTAGTTTTTTGAATATTGAGCTTTAAGCCAACTTTCTCACTCTCCTCTTTCACTTTCATCAAGAGGCTCTTTAGTTCTTCTTCAATTTTTGCCATAAAGGTGGTGTCATCTGCATATCTCAAGTTATTGATATTTCTCCCAGCAATCTTGATTCCAGCTTGTGCTTCATCTAGCCCAGCATTTCTCATAATGTACTTGGCATAGAAGTTAAATAAGCAGGGTGACAATATACAGCCTTGACATACTCCTTTCCCGATTTGGAACCAGTCTGTTGTTCCATGTCCAGTTCTAACTGTTGATTCTTGACCTGCATACAGATTTCTCAGGAGGCAGGTCAGGGGGTCTGGTATTCCCATCTCTCCCAGAATTTTCCAGTTTGTTGTGATCCTGACAGTCAAAGGCTTTGGCGTAGTCAATAAAGCAAAAGAAGATGTTTTTCTATAACTCTCTTGCTTTCCTATTGATCCAACGTATGTTGACAATTTGATCTCTGGTTCTTCTGCCTTTTCTAAATCCAGCTTGAACATCTGGAAGTTCATGGTTCACATACTATTGAAGCCTCGCTTGGAGAATTTTGAACATTACTTTGCAAGTGTGTGAGATGAGTGCAGTTGTGTGGTAGTTTGAACATTCTTTGGCATTACGCTTCCTTGGGCTTGGAATGAAAACTGACCTTTTCCAGTCCTGTGGCCACTGCTGAGTTTTCCATATTTGCTGGCATATTGAGTGCAGCACTTTCACAGCATCATCTGTTAGGATTTGAAATAGCTCAACTGGAATTCCATCACCTCCACTAGCTTTGTTCATAGTGATGCTTCCCAAGGCCCACTTGACTTCACATTCCAGGATGTCTGGCTCTAGGTGAGTGATCACACCATCGTGATTATCTGGGTCATGAAGATCTTTTTTGTATAGTTCTTCTGTGTATTCTTGCCACCTCTTCTTAATATCTTCTGCTTCTGTTAGGTCCCTACCATTTCTGTCCTTTATTGAGCCCATCTTTGCATGAAATGTTCCCTTGGTGTCTCTAATTTTCTTGAAGAAATCTCTAGTCTTTCCTATTTTGTTGTTTATCTCTAATTATCTGCACTGATCACTGAGGAAGGCTTTCTTATCTCTCCTTGCTATTCTTTGAAACTCTGCATTGAAATGGATATATCTTTCCTTTTCTCCTTTGCCTTTTGCTTCTCTTCTTTTTTCAGCTTTTTTCAATCTTCTCTTTTATACCTGTTAAACTCAGTTTTGTTTTTGTAATGTTTATTTACTTTTGGCTCTGCCAGATCTTAGATACAACACACAGGATCTTTGGGATCTACACTGCAGCAGGTGAGATCCTTCCATTACAGCATGCGGGCTCAGAAGTTGCAGTGTGTGAGCTTAGTTGCCCCGCGACATGTGGGATCTTAGTTCCCTAACTAGGGATTGAACCTATGTTCCTTACACTGGAAGGCATATTCTTAACCACTGAACCACCAGGGAAGTCCATCTCCCTGTCAAATTCTTATTCAGTTTCACATCTTGTGAAAAGTGAATATTCCTCATCTCAGCTCCAGAGACCATGATTCAGTAAGTCTAGCATGGGGCCCAGGAATGTGTATTTTTAAAGTGTTCTCCTAGGAGTTGGACCTGAGTGACTAAGTGCACACACGCGCGCGCGCTCACACGCACACACACAAGGTAATTTTGATTTGTGTGGTCTGACAAGAGGACTTTGAGAAACACTGCTCTAAGATTAAGAGGGCTTAGCTTGGCTGATGGAGAAAGCAATGGCAACCCACTCCGGTACTCATGCCTAGAAAATCCCATGGACAGAGGAGCCTGATAGGCTGCAGTCCACGGGGTCACTAAGAGTCAGACACGACTGAGCGACTTCACTTTCATGCATTGGAGAAGGAAATGGCAACCCACTCCAGTGTTCTTGCCTGGAGACTCTCAGGGATGGGGGAGCCTTATGGGCTGCCATCTATGGGGTCACACAGGGTTGAAGTGACTTAACAGCAGCAGCAGCAGCTTGGCTGATGCCCTACTGCTTCTCTGCCATCTAATGACATGATCCTCCTCTCTACCTACATGTCATAAAATATAAAGGCGTAAGTATTTGAAACCAAAGTTCTAAAACTTGCCTCTTTGACGTTTCTCTTTGGAATTGGCCTTTTGATTCTTGGAATGGTAGCTTACTTTCTCCAGTACTTGAACTCAAAGTGTTTTCAAATCCTCGGTAAAGAGATAATATTTTGAAATAAAATATCATGAAATAAATGAATAAAGCTTTTCACAAGTTCTACAAGGACTCTCTCCAAACAGATATGATCTGGTTAAAGAGAGAATGAAAAATTCTCAACAATCATATTTACTATACATATATAAAACAAAGGAGTGAAGCTAATGGAGTAAAACTATATAACACATAAATTAGCTTATTAGTCACTATATTAAAAGGCTCCCAAACCATTTTTATTCATTTATAAGCCATGTACATGATCAAGTCGAAGTTATTCAATATTTTCAGTGATCTTCAAGCAGCTGATTTCCTGCTGTCAGCCATCCTGGGACAGAGTCTCTCCATCTTGCTATCTTGTCTTATACTTACCAAGGTTTTCACTTCTCTGTTTAGTGAAATTAGGCTGAATTTGCCAGTAACTCAAAGGCCTAGTTCCATTATTTTTGGATTGTATATGATTTAAACACAATATCTAATACAGGAGAAACTAATCTTTTCCTCTTAATTATTTCTACCTGAAAAGTCAATTCAGGTATTATTTTATAATATTTTTATGTTGTTTACTAGCATATAAAATATTTTTTAAAATGGAATATTTTTAAATATAGCAGTTGTTTACTTGTCCATCCTAAACTCCCTAACTATTGCTTCTCCCCATCCTCCTCCCTGCCCCTGCCAACCCCAGCAACCAGCAAGGACCTACTGTATAGCACATGGAACTCTGCTCAATGTTATGTGGCAGCATGGATGGGACGGGAGTTTGGGAGAGAATGGATACATGTATATGTGTGGCTGAGTCCCTTCACTGTTCACCTGAAACTCTCACAACATTGTTAATCAGCTATACCCCAATGCAAAATAAAAAGTTCAAAAAAATGGAACATTTTTGTCTTTCAAAGACATTACCAGACCATGTGAGATCTTAAAATGGAGAGCAGGATAGTCTCTTTTACGAGGGAAAATTCAATAAATCTGAATTTGAATACAGCCTTTAACAAGAGAAGGGACAACAGAATAGCAAAAGCTCATTTGCTATATGATCATTATGGAATAACCTTGACCTCTGTCCTAGGGATAGGAAATGTTATTTGTGAGAGGGCTACATTTTTAGTTTTGCTAAAAATTATAATCTGAATAAAACAAAGCTAATTAAGTACATGCACCAAAAAGGCAAATAAAATTATTTTCAAAACTTGACTCAAAAACATTGGAGGAATTTCTCATGAATTATTTCATTCTAAAATTAATACATTTCAAATAAAATACATACAATACATATATACAAATGAAATATATTTCATGCTATTTACCTGATGTTTTTGTCTTATCAGTTTCAGCTGAAAAGCTAGTAATTTCTATTAAGTTTTCATCATCAAAGTCATCCCAAACTTCATTTTCCAATTCAAAGTTCACTTTCAAAACTTCTGAAAATGAGAAATTACTTTTAATTGCATCTGTCAAATTCTGGTTTCCAGATGCATTAAGATTTCTGTTGAACAGAATTGTTTGAGGGGCTTTTTCACTTGAAGTTGTAGAATAGGTCCATCGAGAAAAATCTGTCATGTTTGTATAAGTATAGGTACTTTTAAAACCATAAGCATCATTATCTATTGACATATGAAACACATGTTTCAATTATTAATACTAAACAGAGGTCTTGAGTAGTAGTTTTCTAAAGCACAGGGGTCAAGCATTACTGAGTACTGTAGTCAGTTTTATTCACTACATTACATGTAGTGATTGATTGCTACACTAAATTTAATTTTCAAGGTATTTTTCTAGATAAAATTAATTTTCCCTCTTAATTCCTATATAAAAATAATCTTACTCCAAGACTGGATTGTAATAGCTTCTAAAGTGGGCTTCCTCTCCCATCTCTTTTCCTTACAAGTAGTTAATTTGGAGTATTGCTATGAAAACATATCTTTTTCTCCTGCTGAAATATCCTCAGTGTTATCCACTGTATATAACCCGGGTTTAGAGCCAGACTACCCATTGTATATTCATTATATGTAGCCTGGCTTAGAGTCAGACTACCCAGGTGAAAATTCCACCTCCCTGATTTACTAGTTGGATGATATTAGACAAGTAATTTAAACTCAGCCTAGTTTTCTCTTCTACAGAACAGGGATAATAATAGTACCTAACATGTATGATTATTATGGGAACTAAATGTCTTTAATTATGCAGTTTTCCATAGTAGTATGTTAATAAATAGTCAATAATTTGCTTCTCCAAAAATTTTGTGCATATATATATATATATATTTTTAATATGTAAAGGATATGTGATAGCAGCCATGAAATTAAAAGACGCTTACTCCTTGGAAGGAAAACTATGATCGACCTAGACGGCATATTGAAAAGCAGAGACATTTCTTTGTCAACAGAGGTTTGTCTAGTCAAGGCTATGGTTTTTCCAGTGGTCATGTATGGATGTGAGTCTTGGTCTATAAAGAAAGCTGAGAGCCGAAGAATTGATGCTTTTGAACTGTGGTGTTGGAGAAGACTCTCGAGATTCTCTTGGACTGCAAGGAGATCCAACCAGTCCATTCTAAAGGAGATCAGTCCTGGGTGTTCATTGGAAGGACTGATGTTGAAGCTGAAACTCCAATACTTGGGCCACCTCATGAGAAGAGTTGACTCATTGGAAAAGACCCTAATGCTGGGAAAGATTGAGGGCAGGAGGAGAAGGGGATGACAGAGGATGAGATGGCTGTATGGCATCACTGACACAATGGACATGAGTTTGGGTGGACTCTGGGAGCTGGTGATGGACAGAGAGGCCTGGCGTGCTGAGGTTCATGGGGTCACAAAGAGTTGGACACGACTGAGCGACTGAACTGAACTGAACTGAAAGGATGTGTAGCACACAATTTACACATGATAAAATACATAGCATGCTCAATTGTAAATTCCACACATGTAATTGATTATCACTGAATGTTTTCATTGAATTTTGCCAAACTCCTGTATCTGTATCAACATATGGTTGCAACTGATAAATGTAGTTCTCACATTCATTTGTCAATTCAAATGTTAGTTGATATTTTTGTTGACTTTAATAAAAGCTGGAGAAGGAAATGGCAACCCACTCCAATATTCTTGCCTGGAAAATCCCATACACGGAGAAGCCTGGTAGGCTACAGTCCATGGGGTTGCAAGGAGTCGGACATGACTGAGCGACTTCACTTTCTTTCTTTAATAAAAGTAAAACAACAAAGACATGTTGGAACTTCACTCATTCAACCAAAGACTTAAGCAACTTCTTTGATGAATTAGATAATAATTTTCCAATGCTAGAAGAATATTCTTTCAATTTTCCATGCTAGCCACAATGTAAGGGCTACAGACATGACACTGACAAATCTGCACTTTTAACATTTTCTCCATCACTTTCTTAAGTATAAACAATAAGTCAATCCATGATTTGTATTGTTTGCTGACTTCTATGATGTAAAGATTCCTACTATGACTGATTTCAAGCTACCAATGTGACACAACTGAATGCAAAGTTGGGAAGAAATGCACAATAGCACTTTATGACGGATTTCCATTGTACAGAGACAAATATAGATGTAAATCTCATGTGTTAGCATTAGTCACTCAGTCATGTCTGACTCTTTGTGGCCCCATGGACTGTAGCCCACCAGGTTCCTCTGTCCATGGAATTCTCCAGGCAAGAATACTGGAGTGGGTTGCCATTTCCTTCTCCAGGGAATATTCCCAAGCCAGGGATCGAACACGGTCCTCCTGCACTGCAGGCAGACTTTACCCACTGAGCTACCAGGAATACAAATAATAGTAACATGTAGTAGAATAATGAGGAAATGGTCAGTTTTTAATATTTACAGTCCTAGTTTTTAATATAATTTATTTAATTGAAACTTTATATAATTAAACTTTAATAATGCCTGAAAGAATCCCCTTATACTCTCACAAGCCCGTATAAGCTCACTCCAGTAAAATTTTTCTTCACTTTAAATGACCTCTAAACTATCCCAAACTTTCTCTGTCCTTTCACTCTCCCTCAACTCCAGTTCACATTATTCTTCTTTTGTACCTTGATAATTCCATGGAGGGAGAAGCCTGGTGGGCTGCAGTCCATGGGGTCACTAAGAGTCAGACACGACTAAGCGACTTCACTTTCACTTTTCACTTTCATGCATTGGAGAAGGAAATGGCAACCCACTCTAGTGTTCTTGCCTGGAGAGTCCCAGGGACAGGGGAGTCTGGTGGGCTGCCATCTATGGAGTCACACAGAGTCAGACACGACTGAAGTGACTTAGCAGCAGCAGCAGCAGTACCCTGATAACACATACATATCTATGTTCTACAAAGAGAAGTAGGTACAAAGTGAAAAGAAAATATAGAGAAGAGGACCATCTGGCTAGATGGGCTGCTGCTGTTTAGTTGCTAAGTCATGTCCAACTCTTTTGTGACCCCATGGACTGTTACCCACCAGGCTCCTTTGTCCATGGGATTTCCTCCACAAGGATACTGGAATGGGTTGCCTGCTATTTCCTTTTCCAAGGGATCTTCCTGACCCAGGGATCCAACCCAATTCTCTGCTTCGCAGGCAGATTCTTTACTACCTGAAAAGCCCTGGCTTGGTGGGGACTGGCAGCTAAAAAGGGAGAGACTTGAGCATATATGTATGCTGGAAAGAAAGAGACCATAGGGAGAAGACATTGAAAATAATGGCAAAAGAAGAGAGACAGCTGGTCTCCAAAAGTTCCAGGGGAGGCAGAACTGGAAAAATTAAGATTACAGATGAAAGGATAAACCTTAAATAGAAGAAAAGATAATTCTCTTTTAAAAACAGTTACGGATGAATACAGAAACAGAGAAATATATAGTTGTGGGGTGGAAAGTTGAAAGAGTTCACATATTATAGGTTTGATTTTCAATTATCCACTGATAACTAAAAGTCAATTTCATTTTATAGAAATGGTATTGCTTGGGAATCAAGAGATATGGAATCTATTTCTAGCCTTGCCATTAATTAGATATGTGATTTTGGACAAGTCATTTAATCTCTTTGAGTCTTGGCTTCTTTCACTGTAAAATGAGAAATGGCACAAAGGTCCCTTACAATTTAAATTGTACAATTCAACATGCTTTCTCATATAATTTCTAAAATCTTTTCTTCTTCTCGTCTTGAACATGGAATACAGATGATAAAAAATGCCATGTTTTTCTTAAAACAGTCTTAAGAGCAATATTTGAATACATTTAAAATGTTTTGCCACCAAAGACTAATGTATAAAAAGTATAATGAATATACTCAGTAACTATTAATAATAGTACCAGATACTATACTAAGAGCTTTACATACATGATCTCATTTAATACTAAAATTCTTAAAATATAACCTGATGATGGAATTGAGACAAACTGGTAAGTTTTGAAAAGTCACTCAACTACTAAATGAACTATGATTTTAACCTAGACAGATTATTTCTATATCCTGCAAGTTTAATTACTAGATTATACAACTTCTTTTAAAAAATGGGGGAGGCATTCAGTAAAAGATGGGTATAGTTATTATTGGGGTTTAAAGTATTTAGATGAGACTTCTATATCATAATACAAAAATGACAGATGGGAAAGAAATAGAAGTAGAAAAACTATGTAAAGACAACATGAAAGTAATCAGAGGGAAGGATAAACTCTGGTATGGAGAAGGACAGGTGATACAGTAGCTATACAAGGAGTAAAGTTAGAGGGCTATAAGTTGAAGAGAGATAAAGATAAGAGAGCTAACAATCTTACACTTTCTATCCATGTTGTAATGATATTTTTCAGGCTTTCAACAAATTGGATAAATGCTCTGATAGTCTAGGTGAGATTAGGGGATTTTTTAAAATTTGATATTGGTCTAGTGAGTGCCACAGTGTCATAAGGGATAGTGAGTACTCAAGTCCTTGCCTACATCAGATCTTAAATTATAGCTAGTGACAGCAATAGAGTGAAAGAATGAAAGAAAGGCTGGCAATAGAAGTAAAAAACAATACACGTATGAAATTGTTTTCAGAAAACCCCAAGCTTACCATTTCTAAGTACAGGTACTTGAATAAACAACTTTATGGCCAGAATTATTTCTTACATGTTTTAACAGACTGGCTATTTGTACCATGACCCAAACAAATGGTACTATTAATGGCAGGATAAGGACTAAGGAGGAACCAGGCCCAACAATGAAGAATCTATATGTGTTATTTCATTAATTTAATGACAGACAGACACAGATATAAAGCAAATCTCTGTTACAAATGAGTTACATCCCATAAACTGGGTTATAGTCTCACATTATCATAGAGACTATAAAAATCATAGTTTTAAGATCTACAGAGATATTAAAGTCACTAAATTTTCTATTCCTTAATTTTAAAGATAAGATTAAGCTCAAAATAGGTTAAATAATTTTACCAAGGTCACACAGCTATTTTGTGAAATGAAACTAATTTTATAAGCAAAAATTATTTCAAATAATTCTAAAGACACATAAAAGTAATAGTTTGGTATTTTAATACTTTAAATGTTCAAAGAGCCCTTATATTCTCAGCTTTTCCTCATATTATCTTTTTTAATTAATTAATTTATTTTAATTGGAGGCTAATTACTTCACAGTATTGTGATGGGTTTCTGCCATACATTGACATGAATCAAATAGTCAATTCTATGTAGGAAAAGATTCTAAAAATCTATGACAGATACAGAAAGACCATCTGAAATAACAGACCCAAGAATTTGAAACTGGTTCAGTAACTGAAGAGAAAAATGTTGACAAGTTAGTAATAATTTTAGATGTTGGTTTTTCAATAACATTGCTTGTCAGTCCAAAGTAGTGATAAATCATATTCTCTCTCAAGTCAATATCAACAGTAATTTACCTTTGTCTTGATATGCAGATGGTTGTTGTTGTTGACCTTTTGTATAGATCTCATGCTGATCCCTCTGATCCATTACAGGCAATTCAGGTGTGTTTAAATATTCTGACCTTTATAAAGATAAATAAAACCATGAAAATGTTGAAGAAAATATTACATACAATTAATCTGACTTTGAAAACTACTTATTTATATAAGTGAGAAAAAAATTGGTTCATCTACTCAGTGCTTGTATGATAAACTGTACTAGCCTGAGTAGTAAAGGGTTAAAAAAAATTGCTGTTTAATGGAAGTGACAACTACTTAGGTCATGTAGTCATCTTCACATGCCCCCATTGGATATTCCTGATATCTGTCTGTAGCCTTAAAAATTTATTGCTAATGCTTCTTTCAGTTAGATAACAAAAGCTAGGATCTCTTGAAGTACTCTTGGCATCTATTCTGATTGGTCAGTGGCTGTTCTGTACTGACTGTTAAGTATATTAAATGTCATCCCAGCATATGGAATGCCCTTATCTGGAAGGGTAATTACATATACTGTTATCTTTCAGGCATCATAATATAGGAAAAGAATGCTGAGCTCTCATCTAGAGCCTTCTGCTTACTAGGAATATGAGTTTTGGTTATTTCATCTATATAATGAGATAAAAATACCTTGATTTATAAGCCAGGTTGTTGCTAAGGTCAAAAGAAACATAATGCACAAAAGCTCAATTTTTAAGTTATAAATTATTTTATAAATCTGAGATATTATTAATATAGATTGGGCCCTAATCAGAAAAGATTGGACTTTATACACTAACATGATTTCCCTTTTTAAAGTATACTCTTGTCACCTGTTAAGTTTATAAGGCAGAGAGAACCTGAGGGCATGACACATAGGATGATTAGTTTTTCCAAGAAAGAGATGATTTGATCTATGTTAAAAGTATACTATAACTACAGAGTTCTAACAAAAACCTGGGGGTACAAAAGATAAAACTCTTATGATGTCATTACCTCATTATAGAACTAACTAATTACTATGATTCAAAGGTAGCCAGTAACCATCTTTCTCTGAGTAAATGATTATTTGGAGAAACAGTTTATGATGAATAGTTTACCTCAGATATTAACATTATATTTGTACCTTGCTATACTGGGGAGTGAAGGTTTTGGAGCAAAGCCAAAGTCTTTAAGGTCCACACCTGGAGATTTATTCATCTGCATCTATTAATGAAAAATAACAAGTTCAACTATCAATTTCACATCAATACCTTTTAACAAATGAGACAAACAGCAAAATTCCTGCTGACACATATAGTCCCCAAACCAACAAATTATCAATTCAAATCTCCTTCTCAGGCCCTTCTTAAATGTTGATATTCTTCCTGGTTCTTCTTCACTAGGCCATCTTCTCTTTTCACTCTACACATTCTCAAAGGTCTCATTTGTTCCCATGGCTTTAGTTACCATCTACACATGAACGACTCTCAAATCTGTAGCCGTCTGTAGATTTGAGCTCAGTTCTCTTTCCTGATTTTCTAGTTCAGCTCTCCTGACTTTCAAACGGCTATATCCAGCTGTTTATAGAACATCTTTACCTAGACATCTTGTAGGCCTTTAAATTCGGTATTTCTCAAATGAACTTATCATGTCTCTATTCCTCCAAACTTGCTTTCCCTGTAGAGTTTTTACCCTAGTGAGGCCCCAATTTTTCCCCAATTGCTCAAGCCAGAAAGTGAAAGTGAAGTCACTCAGTTGTGTCCAACTCTTTGTAGCCCGCGTGGCTTCTCCATCCATGAGATTCTCCAGGCAAGAATACAGGAGTGGGTTGCCATTTCCTTCTCCAGGGGATCTTCCTGACCCAGGGATCGAACTCAGGTCTCCCTCATTGCAGGCAGACTCTTTTCTGTCTGAGTCACCAGGGAATCCCAGAAGGCTGGGCATCATCTTTAACAGTTCCTTCTATTTCACCTCTCATAAGCAATTAAGTACCAAGGTAGCTGATTCTACCTCTGAAAAATATTTTAAACCCAGCCATTACATGAGACTAGGCCATTGTCTTGCCTGGATTACTGCAAAAACTCCCAAATGAATCCTTATGCTCTTTTTCTATTATCTCTAATCTATTCTCTACATTGCATCCAGAGTTAACTTTACAAAACAGCCACTGATTAAAGTCCTTTAGTTATTTCCCTTTCAGGATAAAGCCCAAATCTTTAAAGCAGCAAAATTGTATTCATGGTCGAGATCCTACTTATTTCTTCACCCTTATCTGTCTCCACCCTCCTACTTGTACATGAACTCCAGATATACTGCATTACTTCAGTTTTTAAAAAGATCTGTATCTCTCTGCCCTGGGCCACTGCATATTCTCTACATCTGAAATAATTTTCTAACCCTCTTTACCACCACTCTGGTATTCACCTCTCTCCATACTTGGCTTATGCCTATATATCCTTCAGGTCTTAGTCATGTTTATCAGGAATCCTTTCCTGGCCTATTGAAAATGGAGTGAGTGTACTTCCTATATAAGTTCAAGTTATCTTACACTTCAGTCACAGAATCACTTATCACACTGTGTTGAAAAAACCTACTTACTTATTTGTATCCTTCACTCAACTGTAAACTCTATGAGGACTGAGACTAAAACTCTCTCATCATTGTATCTTCCACATCTACTATAGTACTTGGCACATTCTTTGTGTTCAATGAATATGGAAAGGAAGGAAGAAAGGAATGATGTGGAATAAATACAAAAAAAAAAAAAAGAAGGAAAAACTTGGGATACTAGAAAATAATTGTCTCAGAAAAGGTGGTTGCCATTTCAAACTGCAAAACCTCTCCATGTTTCCCAATAGTCTCTGTATTTTAGCCTCATAACTCAGAATCTTCTTTTTATAAATGAAAAAAAAAAAAAAAAACCTAGAAAAGAAACCAGTCAATCCTATAGGACATCAACCCTGAATATTCATTGGTAAGACTGATGCTGAAGCTGAAGCTCCAATACTTTGGCCACCTGATGTGAAGAGCTGACTCACTGGAAAAGATCCTGATACCAGAAAGACTGAGGGCAGAAGGAGAAGGGAGAGACAAAGGATGAGATGGTTGGATGGCATCACCGACTCAATGGACAAGAGTTTGAGCAAACTCTGGGAGATAGTGAAGGACAGGGAAGCCTGGCGTGCTGCAGTCTATGGGGTCTCAGAGTTAAGACATGACTTAGAGCTGAACAGCAACAGAAAAGAAACAGGCACTCTGTCATTTTCTTGGGTCTGTTCTGTGGCTTGATCAATTATTTTGCCCTGGATATGATGACCAAGGCTTAGAGCTAGTCTGCTAGTGGCTTATCAACCAGAAGGAATTCCCACTTGTTTATCACTTGAAAGGGAGACTTGCTCAGTACTCATCTAGGAGAGCAATGAGTTACTCTCATAAGTCACAATTAAAATCAGCTTTAGACTTTCCAGCCCAGCCCACCACAGATGGAGCCACGAAAAGGCAAGAGGATCTAGTTTCAATTGTTGAACCAAAGCAAGCTACATACCCCTCTCCATTTCCCTCTCTCTGGTTTAAAAAATGAAGGAAAAAAGGCTAATGAAGGAAAGGTTTGTATAACTATGCTCCAAACATGGATTTATAGATTAATTACTAAAAATTATAGTGTCTTTCCCTATGGGCTTCCCTGATAGCTCAGTTGGTAAAGAATCTGCCTGCAATGCAGGAGACCCCTGTTCAATTCCTGGGTCAGGAAGATCTGCTAGAGAAGGGATAGGCTACCTACTCATGACTGAGTCAGACATTTCCTTCACACTTTCCCTATAGAAACCATATTATGAATAAAAGTTATATTCCTAGTCAAGCCGTCATGAAACTCTAAAGTACTTCTGTGGATACCTATCTAACTGATACACAGAATAATGGGATACTCATATACATTTAACTATAGAACAAGGGATAAATGTTATTAACACTAACCTTCAGACGTTTAACTGGAGGAAGAGATGAAACAGCATTTCTATTTCTTAAATCAGATAAATATGAAGAAATTGTTGATTCTTTCACTTCTGACTTTTGTGCAACCCCAGTTTTACCTGTGAAAGGAAATTCTAGATTCCTCAAGTTCAATTTTAGGTATTATTCAAACAAGACCAAATTTCTCCAACATTTCTAATCTGATATTTACTTTTTAAAAATGTTGCCCACAAAAGAATAAAAATTATTTAAGTTATAAGCTGCATAATATAAATATCATGCATAAATAATCAGGGTATCATTACTATTCCTCAAAGACCTTTTAATTTTTAAAATCTGAAATAAACTTTTATGGAACTCACAGCAGTCATGGCCACATGTATGTTTATTTTTACAGTGATGATTACATTCTCGGTTCCCAGGTTTTTTGCAGGCAGTCATTCCTAAATTAATATAAGGGGGGGGAAAAAAACCTCCTTTTCATCGTATCTATTAACACAATTGTTAATTATAATTAATTTTTATCCACCTCTTTCCTTTCTGGTGGTACAAAAAGATCATGATTTTCATACTTCCCCCCAAATTAACCCATTTAATATGTATTTTCAAAAGATATTCTGATAACAATCAGTCCCTGCCCACCATCAGCTCTATCCCAGCTTTTCACAAGAAGCACCAAGTCACCTATAAGCTTCTCTTACCCTCCCTAATATAAACAGAATTAAATATCACAGAATGTCAGCTAACTCTTGCTGAATGAGGTAAGAATGTGGGTGGAGTTTTGAAACTTTTTTTCTACTTTATTCTTTAGCCTGAAAAATCTGGAAGGAAACAAACCTCATGGCATTTTGTTGGCACCACAGACAGCAGCTAACAGATAGGACACCATGCATATTTAATAAATGTTAGAAATGAGTGATTTAGGGATATAAACAATTTGCTATATGAATTCACAGAAAGGAGAAATTGCTTTCAGCTTGACCCCTGTAAGCTAGAATTAATACATCTAAATACATAATTTATTCTTCATTTATTATATTTAAGTAGGCTTTTTCTTGATTCCAACTGTCCAAACAACACGTAGGAAGGGAGAGACATTTGAACTGATCCTTGAAGGACAGACATGATCTGGACATGAGAAGGGGACCACAGGAAGATGTCCCAGGTATACAGCATAATATCCAAAGGCAGCAAACCACAGACTAGAGAAAAGAATTGGTATATTTTCACTGGAGCACAGATTTTTAAATGAATTAGAAATGCTGGAGATAGTGAAGAGCTTTGAATACTTCTGTAATCTTTCTTGGACCTTTACTCTTCATTTTCAGTGTGTTATTCAATCAACCTTTTTCAAAGCATGGCATATCTAAACAAAGATAATATCTATATAGCACCCTGGGGTAAATGAAAAAGGCTGCTCACCATATGAGGGAACTAGTTAGATGCCACGAGACTGAGGAAATCAATGTATTGGGTACTGAAAAAGTAATAAAATATTACTGGCAGCTGAAAGCTGACAGCTAAACCATAGTGTTCCCAATTGAACATAAACAATTTTGGCAAAATATAAACAATACTCAGATAAGGCCACTCTATGATTATAATGGAAGACAGATATGAGACTACTGTGTAATTATTTCTGAAAGTAGAGACAAGGACACTGAAGAACCACAAAAATAACTAAACATCTCCCTCTTCTGGCTAATGCAAATGACTACTATTTCTTTAATCCACTCATCTCCAAGACAAGACATAGCAAAATATCCAATACCCTACTTGCCAACAGCACCCAATCTAGAATTGACCTCTGCTTTCCCTAAGTCCTTCTAAGAATCGCCTGGCACAAGCTGAACTCCTATAGTAGGCTTCTTCTGATTCCCTGAGATGACCCACAGTAATGCAGATGCTATACTCTCCTTTGAGGTAGCAAGTTAAAAACCACCTAACTTTCTTCAAATATGGGCTTCCCAGGTGGCACAGGGGTAAAGAATCTGCCTGCCAATGCAGGAGACACAAGAGATGCAGGTTTAATCCTTGGGTCAGGAAAATCTCCTGGAGTAGGAAATGACAATCCACTCCATTATTCTTGCCTGGAAAATAACATGGACAGAGGAGCCTGATGAGCTACGGCCCATTGGGCTGAAAAGATGTGATATAACTGAGTGACTGAGCATCATAATCATCTCAAATATAGGTATGCTTCTAGCGGTCCTTGTCTGAAAGTTTTCAACATTATATTTTACAAGGTGTGCCATAGCTTACTGGTTGAGAATTTTTGTCCCAGTTCATGATCTCTGGTTTCCTTGAATCCAGTCCTACCATGCTACAATTTATTTTATATGCTGTTGCTTAGTTAATCCTCCCAAAATTCAGCTCTGATCAGATCATCTGCTCACTTAGAAACGTTAGTTACTTCCTGCTGCCAACAAGATTAATTCCATATTAAAGGTCCTCCATGATGTAATTCTTATTATCCCTTTCAGGACCCACATTAACTCTTACCATTGAAATACATCTATTTACCATTAGTATTCAAACAGGTCCAAGCCTTTCTATGATTGTACCTCTGATATTACCTCTTGTCTTAGAGACTTTGCTATCAGAAGCCTATCAACTTTCAAGACTGATTCAAATAGCTCCTCTGTCGTGGAGATCTAATCCTTAGGAAATCTCTCTGATCACCTAAATTGCAAGTGGTTTCTCTCTCCTTTGAGCCCTTATGGCATATCTTTATCCCTCTCACTAACTGTATGCTGCCTTATACTTAATGTATTTACATGAAAAGCCCAGTACGGAAATATAGGACACCCTATACTAGAGTAAGATAACATGAGTCCTAATATGGGCTGTTCTCTATAGAAAACAGGGATTAAGAATAATACTGTTTTGTTATCTCACAAAAGTAAAAAGATAAAATGAAATTATGTATGTGACAGTGTTTTAAAATTAAATATAAACTAATACATTCATATATGTATTAACCCTACTATTACATTAACTAAAGGTTATACAAGTAAGTATAGAATTATTTTGAATGCTATGAAGGAGAGGAGCACAATGCTATATAATGGGGGACGGTCTGGTTAGGAATGTTTTGGAACGCTTCCCTAAGGAGACAATAATTGGACTGAGGACTGAAAAAAGAGCAGCATTTCCAAGTGATAGGAGAAAGAATGTTTTAGGCAGAGGGGATAGCATATGAAAAAGCTCTAAGACAAGGGAAAACATGGCATACAGAGAAATTAAAAGGTCAATGTGGCTGATGCTCAGTAAATAAGAGAGAGTGTAAGATGAGACTACATTAGTAGAAAGGTTCCTAGGGAAATGGCTCTACCAAGGCACTCTGGAGATTGCATGTCACCACCTAGGCAAGGCTCTGCTAGATACAGAATGCCCTCTGATCTTCCCTGGGACATGGCAAGATATGCGGTCTTGTGAGGAACTGTTTGTAGGCCATTTCTCATCTGCCTCCTTGGTTTATAGGAGGCTCCCTATCTTGCATAAGGCTGCCAAGAGGCAGTTTCTCATCTGTCTCCTGGTTTTAGTCAGGCATACGACTGTCCACTTTGCATCTTTCAGGCATAGCTATAGGCTATAAAACTGCTTAGCTATAGCCTAGAGTTGACTCCTCAAAAATAAAGCAACTCATCTCTCATGTTATCTGGCCCCTCCAGTTCAGTGTCATCCTGTGAGATGATGGATACATGCAACTAATATCATGCTGATCTTGTTTTGCCATCTGTGTAAGTAATAAACTGTCTAAACACACTTGGGCCTCTTGGGTCCTCACTAGGCAACCCTATTGGAGGTGAAGCAAGACTTACATAGCAGCTGGCACCCCACTGCCTCTTAGGAACTCGCTATCTATGTGATAATATGGAAACTTGTTGAGACTGTTAATGATTTATATTTTTATTCTAAGAGCTATGGGAGACACTGAAGTGTTTTAATCAAAGAAAGAACATTACTGAATCTGCATTTTGAAAAGGTATGGAGAATGGATTTGAGAGAGGACAGAGTAGATGCAAGAAAACTAGTTAAGAGGTTACTGCAAGAGAATAGATTTGAGAGCAGACAGAGTAGATAAAAGAAAATTATGGTAACAGTCCAAAGTGGTAGTATTAGCAGATTTGAAGAGAATGAACTAATTTAAGAGATATAGAGAAGGTAAATGTGTCTTTCATGCAAAATCAAGTTAGTGTTTTCTTTCTTGAGCAATATTTTATTTTCCCTGAAGCTTTACTGCCTTCCTTTTAGTCTAGCAATGTCTACCTTAAGTTCCTTATTAGTTTATTCAATATTCCAAAGATAAGGACAACTACATGAAAATACTTCTCCTGCTTACTCCCCCTCAATAGTTATGTCTTTTCTAGAGCCCTCCAACCTCCTCCCAATGCAATCTAGGCCTGTACTATAGTTGTCATCCTGGAACTTCCTTTCATGAAGCTCCTGGGTTGAATCTACTATTGCTGGATTCTTTGACTTTTTCTTTATTGTTTACCTGTTTTGTTTGATTGTGCTTATCCTTGAACAACTGCATGAGAAAGGATGTATGAAAGTTAAAATTTCTGAAAAATTGAATATATTAAGATGTCTACTTTCACGCTTAATTAATAGCTTGGCTAGGTATAGAACACAGGGTTGGAAGTCATTTTTTTTTCCCTGGACTTTTAAGTACACTGTCTTTTAGCACACAGTATTGTTGATGAAAACACTAAACTATTTCGATTTTCATTCCTTGGAAGCATTTATGATTTTCTCTCTATCCATGATGTTCTGAAATGTTGTCTTCTTTGTAGATCTTCTTTCATGCATCCTAACTAGTACTGTGCTAGGTTGCTTTAGTTATGTCCGACTCTGTGGGATGCTATGGACTGTAGCCTGCCAGGCTCCTCTGTCCATGGGATTCTCCAGGCAAGAATACTGGAGTGGGCTGCCATGCCCTCCTCCCAGGGGTCTTCCTGATCTGGGGATGGAACCAGCTTGTCTCTTATGTCTCCTGCATTGACAGGTGGGTTCTTCACCAGGAGTGCCATCTAGGAAGCCCTAAGTAAATCCTTCTGATATACAGACTTATGCTTCGCTTTAAGTCTAGCAAATCTCAAATTATTTTTTCTGATTTGTTTTTTCTGTCTTTCTGGAACTCTGATTAGTTGGGTATCAGGCTACAAATTGCCCTCCTGTCTCTTATCGTTTTGCTTTCATTCAGATTATACTGACTTTATCTTCTGGCCCTCCAGCTAGGCTATTTTTGTTTTTTGTAATTATAGTTTTTACTTCCCTGTGCTCACTCTTTTTCTCTGATTTTTTTTCATGGTATCCTATTGTTTTATAGTTGCAATTTAATCTTTAATTTGTCTGAGATTACTAATCTGTTTATATTACATCTGTGAATTATCCTGTTTTTCTTTTATCTACTTTTTGTTTATTTATTTGGGG
The DNA here is from genome assembly GCA_007570785.1 of Antilocapra americana. Classification (NCBI taxonomy): domain Eukaryota; kingdom Metazoa; phylum Chordata; class Mammalia; order Artiodactyla; family Antilocapridae; genus Antilocapra; species Antilocapra americana. Next base: position 5,921,757 of record ML662496.1, read on the forward strand.
CTTTCTTTCACATGTTCCAAATTTTCTTCGAATGCCTCTTTATCCATAGTTGTCTGCCTATGCGTCAGCCCTAGTATATCTTCACAGATGAGAAAATTAATTCACAAAGAGGTGAAGTAACATGTTCAAGACTATGCAATAATAAATAGCAAATTTCAGATTTTAATTCAGGTAGTCAAACTTCTGAGCCTGATCTCTCAACCACCCTGCTTTATTGGTTATAGCAGCTGCCTTACTTCTTCCCCATATAATGCATTTAATTTACTTAGTGGTGAAATTTTATCAAGTAATTACTTATTTGATGAAAGTGAAAGAGGAAAGCAAAAAAGCTGGCTTAAAACTCAACATCTTAGAAAACTAAGATCATGGCATCAAGTCCCATCACTTCATGGAAAATAGGTGGGGAAACAACTGAAACAGTGAAAGATGTTTTTTGGCTCCAAAAATCACTGCAGATGGTGACTTGAAATTAAAAGATTCTTGCTCCTTAGAAGAAAATCTATGACTAACCTAGACAGCATATTAAAAAGCAGAGACATTGTTTTGTCAACAAAGGTCTGTCTAGTCAAAGCTATAGTTTTTCTAGTAGTCATGTATGGATATGAGAGCTGGACCATAAAGAAAGTGCAGTGCCGAAGAAGTGAACTGTGGTGTTGGAGAAGACTCTTGAGGGTTCCTTGGACTCCAGGGAGATCCAACTAGTCCATCCTAGAGAAAATTAGTTCTGAATATTCATTGGAAGGACTGATGCTGAAGCTGAAACTCCAATACTTTAGCCACCTGATGCGAAGAGCTGACTCATTGGAAAAGACCCTGATTCTGGGAAGGATTGGGGGCAGGAGGAGAAGGGGATGACAGAGGATGAGATGGCTGGATAGCATTATTGACTTGATGGCCATGGGTTTGGGTGGATTCTGGGAGTTGGTGATGGGCAGGGAGGTCTGGCATGCTGTGGTTTATGAGGTAGCAAAGAGTCGGACATGACTGAGCAACTGAACTAAACTGAATGATAGTTTACTTCTTCCTTCCCAATCCTTATCCCTTATATTTCTTTTTATATATAGTTGTACTGACTAGGACTTCTATCACAATGTTAAAAAGAAGTAGTAATAGAGAAGACCATTTCATCATTCTCCATTTAAATAGGAAAGTTTTAAAAAATTTCAGTACTGTGTATAACACTTGCTATATATTTTTAATAAAAAATTAACACTGGATTTTTTTCAACCTTTTTTTGACAGCCACAAAGAGGATCACATTTTTTTCCCCTGTTAATGTAAGAATTATATTGATCCATTTTTAAATGCCAAGGCTTTCTTGCACAGGTGGAATAAACTATACTTAACTCTACTGTATTATGCTTTTTAAATATGTAGCTAGATTCCACTTGCTAATAGTTTGAATAATTCCTCTTTCTTATAATGTCCTTGTCAAGTTTTGAAATCAAAGTCATGCTGGCTTTTGAAAATTAAAACATCAGAAAATATTCATTTTTTTCTAAAAAGGTTTGGGTAAATTTTATGTTGCTGTGCTGTTCTGCGTGCTCAGTCATGTCTGACTCTTTGTGACCCCATGAACTATAGTCCAATAGGCTCCTCTGTCCATGGAGTTTTCCAGGCAAGAGTACGAGTGAGTTGCCATTTCTTACTCCAGGGATCTTCCTGATCCAGGGAGCATAGCCACATCTCTTGTATGGTGGAATATAATATAACCCAGAATTTGCAGATATAATGTCTGCCCTACAATAAGAACTTATGAAACCTTCAAGGAGGCAGGACCATATAACTCATATTTAACTATATAAGAAAATGAAGTCATCTGAACCTCAGGATTTCTTTATGGAAAGATCTCTTAAAATTTCTTCAATTTTATTACTAGTGTCAAGACTACTCAGATTTTCTATCTCTTCTGTTGGTTTTGGTAAGATTTCTCCTCAAGGTATTTGTTCCTTTTTACCTGAATTATGTCAAATTCATTAGTAAAGCTATTTATAATATCTTGGCAGATTTTTTATGCCTATAGGATCTGTAATGATATCACCTCTTTTATTCTTGATATTGTTAATTCATGTTTTATCTCTTCATTTTCAGTCTTATGTGGTTTTCTGTGTATTTATCTCTTTTTGGGTTTGCTGAAATTCTGAATCTGTGGGTTGATATCTTTCACTGTTTTGGAATGTTCTCAGCCTGTCTCTTTGAATATTGCACATTTGTCCCATTCTTTCTCTACTCAGACTTTAAGAATATGTTAGCATTTTGAGTATTACACTCATTTGTGTTCTTTCTGTTCTCTTATTTCTGGGCTTCCGTTTGGATATTTTCTATTGATATGTCTAACAGTTCATAAATCCTGTGTTTGAACATATCCAAACTAATATTAAACCTACCAAATGAGTTCTTCACTTCAGATACTACATTTTTCAATTCTAGAAAGTTGATTTAAATCTCTATGGATTTCAATTTTTCTGGTGAAAATTTTCATCATTTCATTCATTTTGTGTATTTCCTCCCCCTATTTTCTTGAAAATATTAATTACAGTTGTTTTATAATCTTTAAATGCCAACTCTACCATCTGAATCACCTACCGGGCTGTTTCATTTTCTTATATAGTTAATTATGAGTCATATGGTCCTGCCTATTTGCAGGTTTCATAATTTCTTATTGTATGGCAGACATTATACTGCAGATTCTGGATTATATTATATTCCACCAGCAAGGTCTTGCTTTTTTCTCTGTCAGGAAAACATAGCGAATAGCTGATCCCACAGACTGTGTGAAGCAGACAAAAAAAGTGCAGTTTGGTGCTGCTAACCTGATAAATAACAACTAATTGTTGTGTGTATAATGTAGAATAAAGAAGATTAGTGGCATTCTATCATTTTTGGAATCATTAAGAATCAAATTTCTCAGCATGGCAGAAAGGAGATACAGATTATTGAGTATAGATCATTGACTTTAAGGATAAATACTATAGCTCTGAATTTGATTTGGACATTTAACTATAAATCAATTATGTATTTTATCTTCAAAAACAAAAAATCACATATTTCATAATCCCATGCATGGAAAAAGGTAAGAGATAATCTCTCAATGGCAATGAGCTCCTCAAGCACACTAATTATTTATCATGAAGAGAAACTAGGGATCTTTGGAGAAAAGGCTTATTACAGGTCTGAGGCTAGAATTATAAAAGGTAAGCCTAGAACATCATATCATCCCACATAGCATGAAAGCTATCAAAACTACTAAGGACATAGCAATAGGATTCAGGAGTCAATCTGATATATCTAGATGGTATCAAGAGATATATCTATGATATTTATGAGTAATCATCAATTTGACATTAACTCAGTATTGGATAATAATTAGTTACCATTAGTTTTTTATGCAATACAGTTATTTTTTCTTAAATCCTTACCATTTACAAATATGTACTAAAACATTTATGGAGGAAATAATATAACATCTGATTTTCTTCAAAAAAATAGAAGGGGAAATCTGAACAGAGGTACTGATGAGACTATATTAGCCCTGAGCTGATAACTGCTTAAGGTTGGTGAGGGTACATATACACTTCTTTCTACTTCTCTATTTGAATGTTCCATAATAAAAAAAAAATTGTCACCTGCTTTGTCTTATCAAGTCTGTTAATTCTTGTACATCACTTACTCTCTCCCTAATGTGGCCATAAGAATGGAGTGGGTACAAAAAGGGGAAATAGTTATAGAAAACTAGTCAACTTTTTTCTCCAAAAATCACTCCAAAAGATTCTTGAGCTTTCTTTGAAGAAACGAGTATAGGAGTATATACGCTGCAGTGTCTCTTTGGAAGGAGCCTGAAGTCCAGCAGCAGCCTAAGTGAACCTCAGCTGAAAGGAATTGTGACAACAGTATTCAGCCAGCAGGGATATTTCCTGCAGATGCACCCAGATGGTACCGTCGATGGGACCAAGGACAAAAATAGCGACTACACCCTCTTCAATCTAATCCCTGTGGGCCTGAGTGTGGTGGCCCTCCAAGGGGTGAAGGCCAGCATCTATGTGGTCATGAATGGTGAAGACTATCTCTACAGCTCAAGATCAAGCCCTGAGCCTTTAGAGTGGGAGCACTGACTCCAACACCCTAGACTACCAGAGAACTAACCCTAGGGAGTATCAAATAGTGAGAACTCACACAAAGGAAACCACCTGAATACAAGACTCAGCATCACCCAACCATCAGTAGCACCCTGTGAAGGACATCTCATCTAAACAACAAACAAAACAAAAATACAAACCAAATCATCAGCAGACAGGATTACCACCTTACTCATCCTTGCCCACCAGAGGAAAAACAGCAACAAAAAAAACTCAGCACAAATATCACCCTATACAAAGCTTACACAAACCACTGAATCAACCTTAGGAGGGCAGAAACCAAAAGGACGAAAAAATTCAACCTTGTGACCTGGGAAAAGGAGACCTCAAACACAATAAGTTAAAAAAAAATATTGAAAAGGCAGAGAAATACTACACAAATGAAGGAACAAACTAGAAACACAGAAGTCCAAATAAAAGAAGAAACAGGCAAATTAACTGAAAACGAATTCAGAATAATGATAGTAAAGGTGATCAAAAACCTCAAAAATTAAATGGAGAAAATGCAAGAATCAATTAACAAAGACCTAGAAGAATTAAAGAATAAACATACAGAGACAAATACTACAATTACTGAAATTAAATACTCTAGAAGGAATCAATAGCAGAACACCTGAAGCAGAAGAATGAATCAGTGAGCTGGAAGATAAAATGATGGAAATAACTTCTGAAGAGCAGAATAAAGCAAAAAGAATGAAAAGAACTGAGGATAGTCTCAGTGACTTCTGGGACAATATCAAACGCACCAACATTCGAATTATAGGGGTTCCAGAAGAAGAGAAAAAGAAAGGGTGTGAGAAAATTTTTGAAGAGATTATAGTTGAAAATTTCCCCAACATGGAAAAGAAAATAATCAGTCAAGTCCAAGAGGGGCAAAGAGTCCCATATAGGATAAACCCAAGGAGAAACATGCCAAGACACACTAATCAAAGAAAGAAAGAATATTAAGAACAGCAAGGGAAAAGCAACAAGTCACATACAAGGGAAACCCCATACATTTAACAGCTGATCTTTCAGCAGAAACTCTGCAGGCCAGAAGGGAATGGCAGGATATACTTACAGAACTGAAGGAAAAATCTACAACCAACATTACTGTACCTGGCAAGGATCTCATTCAAAATTGATGGAGAAATAAAAAATCACCCTAATTTGACAAATACTAACTATAAGAATTCCTACTATATACTATTAATGTAATTATTAGAAAGCCTAAACATCTACTTCCAGAGTATCCACAATCTAAATGAAGCAATACTACACTGATGATACCATCCCCAGCCTTATATTTGCTTTAATGCAAAACAGGAATAAACATAGCTATTTACCTTTTCTGGGCCCTGCTACAACAGATCTATCTGAATGTTTAGAATGGGAAATTTCTGTTTCTGATTTTTTTTGTATAATTATTTGATTTCCAAATTTCTTGGGTCCTAAGTAAAAGACTGTAAATTTCTGCTGTATATCAAGTCCAACTGGAAAAAGAAAAAAAAAAGCATACAAATGCTTAAGTCATATATATCCATGCATGAGACAATTTATTTGTTTTTATACCTCTTATATTTTATATCTTGTTGAACTAAAAAGTTTAACAAGTTCAGGAAATAAAAATGTTTTAAAGAAACTTTAAAAAAGTATAACAAATGAAAAAATACACATCTGTCATAAAAAAATCAATGCTCCTACAATAATTGAAATTTACCTTAAAAATAAAATGTCTATAAATGAACAGATGAAAATTTAATTTTATTATCTTAGTCCACACTGTCTTTACTAACCAAATACATGAAACTTCCTTTAAAATTATTCATTTTACTTATTTCTACACAATATCACTTATGTTGTTTTTCTGTTTATATAAAGGAAATTTTAAGTACTATCATATTTTTTACATTCATGTACTCACTATTTCAATGAACTTACCATATTCTGAACTAATTAGATTTATGCTAAGATCTTCAGATTTAAGAGCTCTCCTCACATCAAACTTTTTAGCCCAATTTCCAGCTTTTAGCAAAACAGAATCCCTGAAAAAAGTAATGTGTCACTTAAATAGTGATCTTGAATGTTAAATGAAATAATAACTTAATCGTCAAAGGCTTATTGATATTAAGGTATGTCCCATCTGGTAGTAAACTTAAGTCAGTTTCTGAAAACTACTTTCCCCAAGTTCTTTGGATAGAGAAAATGGAATTTCAATGGAGCTACCATTTCCATAATCTACTTATGTTCACCCAACAGCTGGTTCTAAGTTGCATACAATCACTTTCGGCCCACCTGTACATATAATTGTTCTTGACAACCTATGATCTTGCCCTTAAATCATTACCACTTTTAAATGGCTATACATATGTTACATGGATTTGTGAGAACTTTTAATGATATGAAATAGTTTCTACCTAATAACATCATATCACCAGCAGTCAATTCTGTGATTGAACTTATTTTAGCCTCCTATAGTCAAAGTCATTAGATTTATTTGTCACAGAGAATAAAGACATATAATTATATATTCTCTGTAAGTGCATTATGGTTAGTTGTAGGAGAGTAATTATCAGTGAAAAGCATATCCTTATCAGTCACTGAAGCCTCTCTAGGATCCTCACATGGGGTGTTTTAGGAAAGTATCTTCCAGTACACTGGCAACAGTTAGGAGATTCCCATTTCAGTGACTACCATCCTGAACTTAGAGGTACATCATATGCTTAGGAGCATAGACTCTGGAGTCAGAATCTAGTTTTTGCTATAAACTACCTATATAACCATCAAACATTTCAAAACCTGGAACTTACTAAGTGCTCAAAAAGTATTAGCTGCAGCTACAACTATCATCCTCAGAATTTGGTTATGACACCCTGGGAGAAAATATATAAGAGTATCAGAAAAAAAAGGCTGAAGTAAAAATTATAGAATTATATGCTAGAGAACAAGATATAAGGCAAGGTATCTCCTTTATCTACTGGATCTGGTTGCCTGGATCCTACAGTGGCTCTAGAAGCTAAATTTTAATACAGAAATAGAAAATATATTTTGAAGATTACACTCAAAGAGTAATAAGGTCATGAATTATAGGAAAAAAGCAACAAAATAAGAAAGTTCAGCAATAATGAATTAGAGCTACTCCTAAAGGTCATCTATTACTCATTTCAAATTATGGTGACAGACTTTATACTTTGTTAATTTGAGTACTAAATAATCTAAAACAGATCTAATATTAATACCTTCTTTAATAGACAATTTCTTTTATCCCAGTATAGAATCAGGAAAATGTAATTTAGTTGACCTCACCATGATTTTACTACTCTTTTCTTCAGCAGAATTTTTCTTTTATAATACATGCTTAAAAATAAATAAATAGAAATGTCATACTTACATAATTTTGTGCTTAAAAACCAGTTGATTATCTGCATCACCTATGATCAAGGTGACATAGTGAGAATTTGGTGCTGTTCTTTTAGTTTGTAGCTGTTCAAAGTTTCTTAACATAACAGTCACTAATATTTCCGCCATGGTATCACTATATCTTGTAATCTTTAAAAAAGGATAGGCATAAAATGTGTTAAAAATAACCTTATTACTTATACTCAGCTCCAAATTAGCTATGGGTAGCTTTATTCCTGAAAATCAAAACATATGAAAAGTAGAAAATATTTACCTGTTCCACTTCAAGTTCATATTTTGGTAGATACATCACTGTTTCTTTTATCTGAGTTCCAAAAGGGGGATGTCTATTTAAAATCTAAAACAACATACTTATATCATTATGCTCTTACTACAACACTAAAAACTCTTTTAGTAAAATATCTTTTAGAGTTAATAGTTTTAATACACTTATTACCCCAAATTTTAAGTTAAAAATATATATGACTATGAGAGGGAAAATCATTTTTTTAGTAGAAATAAAGATATAAAGGTTAGGCTTTGGAGGGTATACAGAATTCAGGTAACATTAGGAATAAGTAAATATTAAATACCAGCTCAAGTTCCCTTGCATCTGTTTCTTCTATTTTTTTAAAGGAAGTCAAACCTGCATTTACCATAGCATTTGATAACGTTATACCTGTGGAAAATTAATCAAATAGTAATTTTTAAACAATACATTTTAAACTAAAGCTACACTTAAATATTTAACAACTACATTACTAAAAAAAGAAAATCTTAGAGTCAGACTAATGATTTTTAAAGTTTTTAAAAGATAGTCTCAATTGGATTGATTGGGCTGTAATATTATTTGGTTATTCATATTTATTTTTTCAAACTCATAGAACACTCATATGCTTTACAAAATAAAGAGGAATTCTTTGATTCACATGATATCTCAACCCTTAGTTTTACCTTATGTCATCCATAGAGCAAGTACCAAGAAACATCTATACTCGTGTTTCTTTTTAAAAAGCAACATCATTCAGGGATGGAATATTGTTTTATGAAGCTATGGCTCCCTGAGCATTTGTCTTAGAAATTGAGTTCTCTCTCTGTTGCTGTACTAATTTAGATAATTTTACTCTTCTGCCTAAAATTTCCAATGTCTTTCCATTGCATTTAGAATAAAGTAGCAATTTCAAACTCTCTTAGCTATGTGACTTGACCACAGCCTACCTCTCCAATTTAATTTCCTGCCATTCCCCTCTTGCTGACTATACTGCAGCCACATAGGCTTTAATTTTGCTCCTTAAACACATCAAGAGCTCTTCTGCCTTTGAACATTTTCTGTTTCTTTATGCATTTAAGAAACTGTAATTTTTAATTCTTACACTCACATGAATGGATATAGCCAAATCCTCAAATAGAAAATATTGTCAGAAGTATAAAATTCCAAAGTAGTATCACCTTACTTAAGGAATATATATTACGGGGGAGGGTATGATACTCCTTTCCTTACTCAAAGCTGACTATTTTTGAGACTTTCTCTTACTCATTCTTAAGACACAACTCCTAGTATTCTTAATTCCTTAATGTTAGTTTCCATTTTCCCTTATAACCTTTTCTGAGTTTTAATTTTTAGCTCATAAACACTGTTGAAAGTCAACTTGTATTCATTATTTTTTCCTGATGCTCAATTTACTTTTCTCTTTGGATTCTCACTTTTCTATTACATGAATTTTGCTGGGCAATATTTGTTCCTTTCTGTTCAGCTGTACTGAGGAAGTGTGAAAAACATGTTTGTGTTTGACAATTTGGAAGGGATAGAATGCAACTGATGCCCAGACTGACAATATTCTAGAAAGTCAGAAAGACTGACTTCTTCAAATATAGTGAAATTTTATTAATAATCATTTTCATGGATAATTCTTATTTTAATCATTTTGCTACTGGTGAGCATTTAACATTATGCAATTATAATAATTTGTACCTTTGTATAAATTTGTACAAATTTATATTTGTACCTTTGTGGAAATATTTCTATAAATTTAACTGTTAGTGAAATAGCTGTTTTAAAAAGATTGTGCATTTTAATTGATATTGTTAGACTTAAGCTCCAACCAACACTGCACGAGTGTGTTCATAACCTTATTTTATCTCCCTACAAGACTCTGAGTTTTTGCTCCTTTGGTGAGTGAATATTTTTTCATTTTTACAACCTTATTGACTGAATATAACTGATTTACAATAAACTTGACATGTGATTTTGTGTGTTTAACTGTGTATGAGAAGCTATCACTACAACCAAGCTAATAAACAATACTATTGCCTCTAAAAGTTTTCTTGTGCCCCTTTGTAATCCGTCATGCCCTTCCCACAGTCCCTAAGCAACCACTGATCTGCTTTCTATTACTATTCTTTTTTCTAGTCTTTCATTTAAATGTAATTAGTCTAGCTTCTTCTACTCTGTATGATTATTGTGAGATTCATCCATGTTATTTGTGTCAACACTTCATGCCTTTTTATTGCTGAGTATATATATCCATACTATGGGATATAATACTATTTTCCATTTGCCTGTTCATGGATATTTAGGCTGTTTTCAAATGTCTTTGTTACTAGAATTGTGTGTCTACGTGCTTTTATTTCTCTTGGGTACCTAACCATGACAGGACCAGGTAGCATGGTAGGTTTATGCTGAACTTTTAAAGAAATAATTAAATGGTTTTCCAAAGTGGTTTTAACATTTTACATTTCCACAGTGAGAGTTCCAGTTGAACCATATTCTATCCAGCACTTTGTCAATTTTTAATTGTGTATTACTTTAATAAATTTAATGAATTAATCAAATTATTAAGTTAATTTGTTGCTGTTGCTGTTGCTAAGTCGCTTCAGTCCTGTCTGACTCTGTGCGACCCCATAGAGGGCAGCCCACCAGGCTCTGCCGTCCCTGGGATTCTCCAGGCAAGAACACTGGAGTGGGTTGCTATTTCCTTCTTCAATATAAGAAAGTGAGAAAGTGAAAGTGAAGTCGCTCAGTTGTGTCCGACTCTTAGTGACCCCATGGACTGCAGCCTACCAGACTCCTCCGTCCATAGGATTTTCCAGGCAACAGTACTGGAGTGGGTTGCCATTGCCTTCTCCAAATTAAGTTAACAAATTTAATAAATTTTTGATAAATATTATTAAAATAACAAATTTAATTTTAATTGCATGGAGGTGTACTGGTATCACATTGTCATTTTAATTTGCATTTCCCTTATGACTAATGATATTGAACATTGTCTCAGGCACTTATTTGCCATACACACATCTTCTTTGATGATGTGTCTGTTTCAGCCCACTGTTTTATTCAGTAGTTTGTCTTATTATATATTCTAAGTACAAGTCCTCCATCAGAAATATGTTCTGCAGATAATTTCTTACAGTCTGGTGGCTTATCTTCTCTTCTTCCTCCTCCTTCTTTAACAGTATTTTATGAAAAGCCAAGTTTTAAATTTTGATTAAATCCACTTTTTTTCTTTTATAGTTTGTGCTTTTGCACTGTATCTAAGACATCTCTGCCAAATCCAAGATCACTTACTGACTCTGAAGACAGAGGAAAAGGGCTATGATCACAGAATCACATATTCTCTAGAAGTTGAGGGCAGGAAAATTGATTCACCCCTAATGCTTCTAGAAAGGAAAACAGCCTTGCCAAACCTTGATTTTTATCCCAGTGGGACCCACATCAGAAATCTACAGAACTTTAAGACAATAAATTTCTGGTGCTTTGAGCCACAAAGTTTGTGGTAATTTGTTAAAATGGCAATAGAAAACTAATATAGCATAGTTTTTCTAATTTTAGCTTCTGATTTTTCTTACTAGTATGTAGAAATAAAATTAATTTTTACATATTGACCTTGTATCCTTCAACCATGCTTAACCTCTCCTACCTTCCATGGAATTTTCTATATAGATGATCATGTGATCATGTATTAATAAAACATTTTTACTTCTTTCTTTTCTAACCTGTATGCTTTTTCTTTCTTTTTCTTGGCTGATTGTACTAGTTAGAACCTCTAGCATAATGTTTACTGGAATTAATAACAGTGGGCATCTTTATTTCATTCCTGATCTTAGAGGTAAAGCAGTCAGTCTTTCACTATTAAACTATAGGTATTAGTATTAGAATAGGTATTAAACTATTAGTATTAGCTATAGGTTTCTCACTGATGATGTCCTTCATCAGTTTGAGATATTTCCTTCTTTTTTAAATTCGTTGAGAGTTTTATTAGAAATGGATTTTGCATCTTGTCAAATTTTTTAACATTACTGAGATGACCATCTGGTATTTTTTAGTTTGTTAATATGATAAATTACACTATCAAGTGGTAAACTAATCTTGTATTGCTGGGATAAACCACATTTGGCCATGATATGTTGCCCCTTTTATTTATCACTGGTTCAATTTGTTAAAATTTTATAAAGAATTACTGTATTATATTACTAAGGGCTACTGGTCTGTCCTTTTCTTGAATGTCTTTGTTAGGTTTTGATAACAAGGCAATGCTGGCCTCATAGAATGTGTTGGAACTATCACCCCCTTTTAAATTTTCTGAAAAGATGTTTAGAATTAATATGCTTCTTATTTAAATGTTCAGTAGAATTCACCAGTGTAGCCTTCTATGCATGGGGTTTTCTTTGTAAGTTTTAAACTACAAATTTATTTAATAAATATAATTCTATTCATGCTGTTTCTTCTTGAGTGGACTCTGTGAATTTGTGTTTTCAAGGAATTTTCCCATTTCATCAAAGTTGAGGAATTTAACGACATAAGGTGTTTTATAACATTTTCTTTCTATCACTTTGTAAGATAAGCTCTACAGTTATATCTCACATTTTTGTTATTGGAAATTCGTATCTTTTTTCTTTATTTCTTGATCAGTCTGACTAGAGTGTTAATGATTTTAAAATAATCTTTTTGCTTCATTGATATTTTTGTTTTTATTTATGTTCTTTCAAAATTATTTCTTATTTTCTGCTCACTTTGGGTTTAATTTGCTCTTTTTCTCATAATATGGAAAATGAAATCACTGTTTTGAGACCTTTCTGGAAACCTACTCCAATATTCTTGCCTGGAGAGTCCTGGGGACAGAGGAGCCTGGTGGGCTGCCGTCTATGGGGTTGCACAGAGTCGGACACGACTGAATCAACTTAGCAGCTACTTTTCTAAGATAAGTGTTTTAGTGCTATACTATTAATAACCATTTTACCTAAGTTCAAATTTTTCTGAAAGTTGTGATTTCCTAAATGTTGTATGTAACCTCTTCCCTAGTTCAGAAATCTTGTATTTGCGGAATGGGTGTGGCATTTGGTTTGCCAGGACTTATATACTGACAGGAAGGTGAGCCATTAATCAAGAACTTTCTTATACTTTGACCTTACTTTCATGATCCAATCTCCACCTTCACCCCAGCTCCCAGGACTGGTCAGCTCCTGACTGATTTCCCTCACTGATTTCAAACTTCAAGGAAATACAAAGTAGTACTTCCTCACAAAATAGTTAGAGATCTTTGTTCTAAGGAATAATCAGAAAACCCCTAGAAACCCATTACCTAAACTTTTAATGTCCCCAAGATGCATATAAAGTTAATAAGACTATCAGTCATGAAATAACAACTGTCTTTTTGGAGTCCTAGCTATCTAAGAAGGAGTAGGGTCACAAAGTCAAAGACACAAAACTGGAAAATCCCAGTGTTTGAGGCATATCCCAATCTTTGTAAACAGCACCCTCTAGAGTTTTTCAGTTTGTGTTCTGAGCTAGATCCCAACAGACAGGAAATAAATTTGTCTACAGAATTTTATAGTATCTCTATGAAAATCAGTACTAACATTGAAATGTCACTGAAAAAAGAGAAAAAGCTAAAAATAAGTGGCATAATTTTTTGTAATGAGTTAGGAATGACCAGGACTGCTAGCTCTGTACCTTGTCATTGAGATCAAAACCAAATAGTCATAAAGTAGAAGAAAGAATGCAATATAGTTACCTAATTACTAAAACAAATTTTCACTCTTGGTTTCACAACAAATTTTAAAATAAGAGTATTAATTTTTATTAGATTTCCAAATTGATTTCAGATGAATTCTTTAAGCAGAAGAAAATGAAAATCAAATTTCAAGAGAAGGAAAGTACAGTAACTTATTTAGGCCCACAGACACACTTTTCCTTAAAGGTCTACCATCATTAAACAATTTTACTAACAGTGAAATACAAAAATAAATTGCACTGCCTACCTGTACTCAGTACCTACCAATTTTTTCCAGCTGTTTGGATACATGTGGAGAGTTTTCCCAAAGTTTACATCTAAAACATTTAGCTAAAATCAAACTGTTCAATAATACAGCATACTTTTCTTGAGTAGCCACAAAATCTGATAACCCTAAAAAAAAGTTTCCAGTATTAAATCTAGTATACTATTTCACTGGGAAAATACCAAAAAATCTAATAAGCCTGTAACATACATCTTGTAATTCGTGAGCCACTTCTGAAAATCTTTGAGGTATCTTGTGTCAAAGCAAAGTCTTGTATGGGAATGCATCCTAGCTGAGCCTGAATAAGACTGGGCAAAGAAGAAATTTCATTATTTCACTTTCTCACAATATTTGACATAGGGACTGAAGTCTGTCTTCTTAAAATTCCTCTCTGCCTTGATTTCTTTGACATTATACAGCTCTGTATCTTTTATCATTATTGTTGCAAGTCATTGTTGACTTCCCCCTTCCTGGCATCTGAAAGGTCAGTTCTTATTTTTCTATTCTTCTTTATTCACTCAACCTTGCTTTCTAATATCATTTCTTCTCAAGACTTTCATTATAATCTCTAGACTGATAAGTTTCACATGATCACAGGGCACTTGCACTTAAGACTGTTTTTTCTTTTCACCTCAACACATCTAAAATTGTTTTCATATTCTTCTTCAATGCAGCTGTCTTTGAACTTTACTACATATAAGTATTATAGAAAACAACACAATTTATATAATCAACAAATATTTATTAAGTGCCTACTGAGTTGTTCCTTCCTTGGAAGGAAAGTTATGACCAACTTAGATAGCCTATTAAAAAGCAGAGACATTACTTTGCCAACAAAGGTCCGTCTAGTCAAGGCTATAGTTTTTCCAGTAGTCATGTATGGATGTGAGAGTTGGACTATAAAAAAAGCTGAGAGCCGAAGAATTGATGCTTTTGAACTGTGGTGTTGGAGGAGACTCTTGAGAGTCCCTTGGACTGCAAGAAAATCCAACCAGTCCATCCTAAAGGAGATCAGTCCTGAGTGTTCATTGAAAGGACTGATGTTGAAGCTGAAACTCCAATACTTTGGTCACCTCATGAGAATTGTTGACTCATTGGAAAAGAGCCTAATGCTGGGAAGGATTGGGGGCAGGAGGGGAAAGGGACAACAAAGGATGAGATGGCTGGATGGCATCACCGACTTGATGGACATGGGTTTGGGTAGACTCCAGGAGTTGGTGATGGACAAGGAGGCCTGGCGTGCTGCAATTCATGGGGTCGCAAAGAGTCAGGCACAACTGAGTGACTGAACTGAACTGAATTGAGTTGTAAAGCATTCTGTTAGGTGCTGAAGATTCTGTTCAACATTTGAAGGTTGGTAGCTTATTTGTTGATTATTAAAAACAAGCAGTTGCTTGGCTATAAAAATTTGAGTGGTGGGAAGAGGGGAAAAAAGGAGTTACTATCCATTGTACCTACTGTATCTCTGGTCTTTGCTACCTCTTTTGGCTGTTTACTTATCTAACCACCTTGATATGCAAATCCCCCTAAGATTCTAACTAAAATTATTAGACTCATATTTTCTGGGACGATCTTTATTAAGATAAAAAACTGGTATACAAAGAGAAAGGGTAGAATAGTTATATTTCATGGCTTGCTTTTAGTAAACAATATATGAAAATAGGAAGAAGCAACTAACTCACATCTCAGAATGGATGTATATAGCTGAAATTATAGACTAATTCAGGCTTCCCTGGTGGTTCAGTGGTGAAGAACTTGTCTGCCAATGCAGGAGACATGGATTTGATACATGGGTCAGGAAGATCCTCTGGAGAAGGAAATGGCAACCCATTCCAGTATTCCTGCCTGAAAAGTCTCATGGACAGAGAAGCCTAGCAGGCTATAAGTCCATGAGGTTGGAAAAGAGTTGGACATGACTAAACAACAACACAATAGACTAATTACTTTTTTTGGATATAAAATATGCTTCTGAAAATTATCTTGTTACATCTATTTAGAAATGGTTATACAACCCAACGTTCACAGCAGCATTATTTACAACAAAGAATAGAAGCAACCTAAGTATTCATCAACAAACGGATGGATCAAGATTGTGGTACATAAATATACAATGAAATACTACTACTCAGACACAAAAAAAGAATGAAATTTTGTCATTTGCAGCAACATGAATGGATTTGGAGTCATTATGCTAAATGACTGGAGGAGGGAACGCCAACCCACTCCAGTATTCTTGCCTGAAGAATTCCAATGGACAGAGGAGCCTGGCAGGCTACAGTCCATGGAGTTGCAAAGAGTTGGACATGACTGAGCGACTAAGCACAGCACAGCATGCTAAGTCAAATAATTCAGACAGAGAAAGACAATTACTATATGATACCACTTTTATGTGTTATCTAAAAAATACAACAAACTGATGAATAAAGAAAAAAAAAAAGAAACAGATTCACAGATCCAGAGAACAAACTAGTGATTACCAGTGAGGAGAGAGACAGGGGCAGAGCAATATAAGGGTCAGAGGAATATAGGATTATTATGGAATTATACAAAATCATGTGTGTGAAACTTCTGAAAATTGTAAAGCTCTGGCAGGAAAGCTAAGACAAAACTAGATAGTGTGTTAAAAAGCAAAGATACCACTTTGCCAACAAAGATCGTTATAATCAAAGCTATGGTCTTTCCAGTAGTCATGTGCAGTTGTGAGAGCTGGACCATAAATAAGGTAGAGCACAGAAGAATTGATGCTTTTGAACTGTGGTGCTGGAGAAGACTCTTGAGAGTATCCTGGAGAGCAAGGAGATCAAACCAGTCAATCTTAAAGGAAATCAACCCTTAATACTAATTGGAAGGATTGATGCTGAAGCTGAAGTTCCAATACTTTGGCCACCAGATACAAACAGCCAACTCATTGGAAAAGACTCTGATGCTTGGAAAGATGGAGGGTAGGAGGAGAAGGGGCTGACAGAGGATGAGATGGTTGGATGGCATCACCGACTCAATGGACATGAATTTAAGCAAACTCTGGGAAACAGTGAAGGACAGGGAAGTCTGGAGTGCTGCAGTCATGGAGTTGCAAAGAGTAGGATACAACTGAGTGACTGAACAACAAAAATTGGAAATTAACAACAAAAGAATGACTATTTTAAAAAATTACTACTTTAAAAATTTTAAACAACTCAAAATAATTTTTTTTTAAATTGGAGGCTAGTTACTTTGCAATATTGTATTGGTTTTGCCATACATTGACATGAATCAGCCAGGGGTGTACATGTGTTCCCCATCCTGAACTTCGCTCCCACCTCCCTCCCCATCCCATCCCTCTGGGTCATCCCAGTGCACCAGCCCCAAGCACCCTGTATCATGCATCAAACCTGGATTGGTGATTGATTTCACATATGATAATATACATGTTTCAATGCCATTCTCCCAAATCATTCCACCCTCATCCTCTCTCACAGAGTCCAAAAGACTGTTCTATATATCTGTGTCTCTTGCTGTCTCACATATAGGGTTATCATTACCATCTTTCTAAATTCCATATATATGTGTTAGTATACTGTATTGGTGTTTTTCTTTCTGGCTTACCTCACTCTGTATAATAGGCTCCAGTTTCATCCACCTCATTAGAACTAGGTTTTCTATTTTTTGATGGGTTTATTTCTTGGTATTTTATAGAGTTTGATATTGTGAGTCCTTTACATTCCTTTTTATAGTCAGTCAAGAACAGTTTTGATTGTTTTATCTGGTTCTGCCTGAACTGTCTTAACAATATGAGTTGTCATACTGTCTCATTAGAACTGATTCAAATATATTCTTTTTAATGGCTGAGTGATATTCCATTGTGTATATGTACCACAGCTTTCCTATCTACTCGTCTGCTGATGGACATCTAGGTTGCTTCCATGTCCTGGCTATTATGAACAGTGCTGCAATGAACATTGGGGTACACGTCTCTTTCAATTCTGGTTTCCTCAGTGTGTATGCCTAGAAGTGGGGTTGCTGGGTTATATGGCAATTCTATTTCCAGTATTTTAAGGAATCACCACACTGTTCTCTATAGTGGCTGTACTAGTTTGCATTCCCACCAACAGTGTAAGAGGGTTCCCTTTTCTCCACACCCTCTCCAGCATTTATTGCTTGTAGCCTTTTGGATAGCAGCCATTCTGACTGGTGTGAAATGGTACCTCATTGTGGTTTTGATTTTCATTTCTCTGATAATGATTGATGTTGAGCATCTTTTCATGTTTGTTAGCCATCTGTATGTCTTCTTTGGAGAAATGTCTGTTTAATTCTTTGGCCCATTTTTTGGTTGGGTTATTTTTCTGGAATCGAGCTGCAGGAGTTGCTTGTATATTTTTGAGATTAATTCTTTGTCTGTTGCTTCGTTTGCTATTGTTTTTTCCCATTCTAAAGGCTGTCTTTTCGCCTTTCTTAGTTTCCTTTGTTGTGCAGAAGCTTTAAAGTTTAATTAGGTCCCATTTGTTTAATTTTGCTTTTATTTCCAGTATTCTGGGAGGTGGGTCATAGAGGATCCTGTTGTGGTTTATGTCAGAGAGTGTTTTGCCTATGTTTTCCTCTAGGAGTTTATAGTTTCTGGTCTTACATTTAGATCTTTAATCCATTTTGAGCTTATTTTTTTGTGTATCATGTTAGAAAGTGTTCTAGTTTCATTCTTTTAGAAGTGGTTGACCAGTTTTCCCAGCACCACTTGTTAAAGAGATTGTCTTTTCTCCATTGTATATTCTTGCCTCCTTTGTCAAAGATAAGGTGTCCACAGGTGTGTGGATTTCTCTCTGGCCTTTCTATTTTGTTCCACTGATCTATATTTCTGTCTTTGTGCCAGTACCATACTGTCTTGATGACTGTGGCTTTGTAGTATAGGCTGAAGTCAGGCAGGTTGATGCCTCCAGCTCCATTCTTCTTTCTCAAGATTGCTTTGGCTATACGAGATTTTTTGTATTTCCATACAAATTGTGAAATTATTTGTTCTAGTTCTGTGAAAAATACTGTTGGTAGCTTCATAGGGATTGCATTGAATCTATAGATTGCTTTGGATAGTATACTTATTTTCACTATATTAATCCTTCCAATCCACGAACATGGTATATTTCTTCATCTATTTGTATCCTCTTTAATTTTTTCACCAGTGTTTTATAGTGTTTTAATTATAGTGTATAGTATTATAGTGTTTTCTGTATATAGGTTCTTTTATTTCTTTAGGTAGATGTATTCCTAAGTATTTTATTCTTTTTGTTGCAATGTTGAATGGAATTATTTCCTTAATTTCTCTGTTTTCTCATTGTTAGTGTATAGTCATGCAAGGGATTTCTGTGTGTTGATTTTATATCCTGCAACTTTACTATACTCATTGATTAGTCTAGTAATTTTCTGGTGGAGTCTTTAGGGTTTTCTATGTAGAGGATCATGTCATCTGCAAACAGTGAGAGCTTTACTTTTTCTTTTCCAATCTGGATTCATTTTATTTCTTTTTCTGCTCTGATTGCTGTGGCCCAAACTTCCAAACTATGTTGAATATCAGTGGTGAGAATGGGCACCTTTGTCTTGTTCTTGACTTTAGAGGAAATGCTTTCAACTTTTCACCATTGAGGATAATATTTCATTTGGGTTTGTCATATATAGCTTTTATTATGTTGAGGTATGTTCCTTCTATTCCTACTTTCTGGAGGGTTTTTATCATAAATGGATGTTGAATTTTGTCACAGGCTTTCTCTGCATCTAAGAGATAATCATTTGGTTTTTATTTTTTTTTTTAAGAGGAAACCAAAACTAAAAGCTAAAGAAATTATAAACTATTTTGAAAGAATAACAATAGATTTAGAAAACCTATAGAACAGCATTACATTTACCACTCAAAGTGGTACTCACTGGAAAATTTGTCTGAAATATTTTATATAAAATTTAAAAAAATAAATGGAGAAAAATATGATTGAAAAGATTACAAAAAGAAGTAGATGGGAAAAAATAAAGTCAAAATGAGAAATTAATGAATTATAAAATAATAGTAAAGATAAAAATTGTAAAATTTTAATAGAATATTAAATATGATCAATAAGTCAAAAATAAATGGCTTGAAAAGATCAAAACTTAGAAATCTCTAGAAAATCTGATCAAGAAAAAGGGGAGATGATACAAATAAAATTAGAAATTAGAAAAGACATATATTTAGAGGAAATTTTACTTTCTTGGAGAATAAAATACTTTATGTCATAAAAACTCACAATTGGGTGAAATGAATAGCTCAGGAACATATACATTAACAATAATTTATTCAAAAAAGTTAGCAACCTGCAAAGAACAAAAAACATGAAATTAATTGCAGAGAAATCCAACTTTTAGATCATGACAATGGTGAGCCATAATGGGTTTCTGGCTCTCCTCTTTGAACTGAAGACTACTTTTACAAATAAGTGAGAAAGAGGTTGATGGATTCCAGAGTCAAATCCAAAAAGTGTGAGAAATTCTCTGGTTGTGAAACACTAGAAACTTGACAACTAAAACAGTAATGAGACAAAGATATTTGCTCTGTTTGAAACTAGAGAATATATACTAAAATTTCTATCTACAATAAGATAAGAAAAATAGAGTTATAAACTATTAGAAACCAAGAGATAAAACCATCACTATTTACAGACAACCTATGGTTGTCTCTCTAGGTAATCCCAGCAAACTATCTAAAGGACAACTCATATTGTTAAGACAGTTCAGGGAGAACCAGATAAAACAATCAGAATTGTTCTTGACTGACTATAAAAAGGAATGTAAAGGACTCACAATATCAAACTCTATAAAATACCAAGAAATAAACCTATCAAGAAATAGAAAACCTAGTTCTAATAAGGTGGATGAAACTGGAGCCTATTATACAGAGTGAAGTAAATCAGAAAGAAAAACACCAATACAGTATGCTAACGCATATATATGGAATTTAGAAAGATGGTAACGAAGACCCTATATGCGAGACAGCAAGAGACACAGATGTAAGGAACAGACTTGGACTCTGTGGGAGAAGGCAAGGGTGGGGTGATTTGAGAGAATGTATTGAAACATGTGTATTATCATGTGTGAAACAGATCACCAGTCCAGGTAGATGTATGAGACAGAGTGCTCAGAGCTGGTGCACTGGGACAACCCTGAGGGATGGGGATGGGGAGGGAAGTGGAAAGGGGTTCAGGATGGGGAACACATGTACACCCATGGCTGATTCATGTCAATGTATGGCAAAAATCACTACAATATTGTAATGAGCCTCCAATTAAAAAATATTAAAAAAGAAATATAAAACCTAAATGATGAGTTATAAAATATCACAGAAAGATCTGAGTAGATGGCTAGAGTTATCATACTTTTAGATTTTAGTACTGAGAAAGAATTCTTCCACAAACTAATCTAGAAAACCAATTTCAAAAGGCCTTTTCCTAGATCTTGACAAACTGATTCTAAAGTTCATAGGGAGGAAAAATGCAGGAATATTCAAAACGTTTTTTAAAGAACAGTAAGAAGGGACTTGCCTTACCAGATAACAAAACATGCAATGAAATGGTAGTATGTAAAGCAATGTGGTATTGTCATAACAACAAAATAAACAGACTAACAGTAAGTGTCCAGAATCAGTCCCTTAGGAATTTAGTTTATGTGAAGATGGCATTCCAAATCAATAGGCAAAGAGAGAAAGACAACATATTTATCAAACACTCCTGACTGTCTTTCAGGGATGAAATATAATTAAATTTTTAACTCATATCACACATAAAAAATAACTCCAAACCTATGAAAAGCCTTCAGATAAAAATCAAATTATTTTAAAGTATTAGAAGAGATGATAGGAAAAGTCCTATGATCTTAGGATATGTGGCAGACTGCTTTATTTATGTAACATTCATTTTCTATTTCCATCTTAATAGAAGAATCCTAATTTTAATAAAGGTACACTAACAACAAGACATTTCCCTGTCTCCTTTGCACTTGGCGTAGCCATGTACTCGCTGTGAGAGTGTTATCTGAGACTTCCAAGAAACCTACTGAAAAGAGAAAGGATATTTCTGGCTGAAGCTCTAGCAGTCATTTTGGACAATGAGGTGAAATAGAAGTAGAAGTCATGTGTGGCACAGCAAGGCAGAAAGACAGGAATATAGATTTGAAAATTTTTTAATATAATTTTTCACTCATTAGATTGACAAAACTTCAAAGATACAAAACAAGTATTAGGAGGATGTATGGAAATCATTCTTTTTACACTGTGGATGGCAACTGTAAATAAGAGAAGCTTTTTGAATGCAATTTGCATTAAATATTAAATCTTCTCATGTATACCCTTTCATCTGGAAATTCTTGAAAAATATGGCATAAATAAAAGGAAGTTCATTCAGCCTTATTTGTAATAGCAAAAATTTATAAGCCATCTAACTCTTCATCAATAAAGGAATGGTTAAAAATTACAGCATGTTCATACTATAGAATACATTGCTGTTAAAATACACATTGGTATTAAAATAAATAAGGTTAACATGTGTAGGTACTGATATAGAATCTTCATATCACAAAAGCAATAATTACAGTAAGACCTTTTTATATACAGACATAACATGTATACTAGTACATATTAAATATATATATGTACTAAATAAATAGGAAATTGGAATGACCCACAGAAAACTACTGATAATAGTTACTTCTGGGGGTCAAATGAGACCTGATTTTTTGCTTTATAAATTTTAATTTTGAATCTTTAAAAATGAATCCATGCATTACTTATTATATAGATAACTTATATAAGAATTATATAAGAAGAAACAAATATGAAAGAAATCATTGATTTGGAAATACATCCTATACTGGTTCATTGAAAAATACCAGTTAAAGAAAACAGAGCTAATGCTGAAGAGGATAGACTTCAGAATTATGAAAAATTAAAAAACAGTGATAAAGGGCAGAAAGTTGAGGGATAAAATTTTAAAATTAGGAGGACTAACACCTGCCTGTAAAAGACTGATCTGAAATTCAGCAAACTAATAAGAATATGAGAGAGACATGAAAGTGGTAAATATTAGCCATCATTACCCACCAAAAGACTGTACATTTTAGATTAAGAAAATACCCCCCAGACAGTCACTCTTCCTAGTCATATCAAGTAGCGACATAAAGTAGAAAATTACAAAAGGAAGCTAATTTATGATACATATGTGTGCCAAGTTGCTTCAGTTGTGTCAACTCTTTGCAACCCTATGGACCGTAGCCCTCCAGGCTCCTTTGTCCATTGGTCTGTCAAGCCAAGAATACTGGAGTGGGCTGCCATGCCCTCCTTTAGGAGATCTTCTTGACCCTCAGGGATCAAACTCGATCTCTTACATCTCCTGCATTGGCAAGTGGGTTCTTTACCACTTGCACCACCTGGGAAGCTCTATGATACATATAGAAATAATTATAAAATAAAGTTATAATTTTAAGCATCTGACAGTCCTAATGAAAAGAATGCATGATCCAATATAAGGCAAGTGAAAGCATTAAAATTTGCAAATATAGTGTTCCCAACAAGATGTGTGCAAAAATACCTTGATTTAATTTGACTCAGTAGCTAATGCAACAGGGTATACTGGGAAATCCACTGTGAAACTCAAGAGATCTAGATTCTAATTCTACAGCGGCTCTCAATATAACACCATAACCTCAAGCAAGTCACAACTTACCTAGGCATCACTTACTTCATTTGTAAAATGAGAAGACTGGGGTACATGATCTCTAAGTTCTGTATGATCTCTAGGGATACTTAACTTTTGAGAGAAATGTAGCTAAGAAACAGAACACTAGCTTCTGCCCTCCAAGCTGCAGACCTGCCTGATGAGTAGTATACAACAGTGAGAAGTTTGTTTCTGAGATGTCAAGGTATTTGTGAGATAAGATTTAATAAGACTTTAGGAAGTATCCTAGACAAAGAGTGACCTCCTTTAGCTAAGGAGAAAAAAGGAAATTCTTTGGCCAACTGGTTTTATTGAGCTCTATGAAAAAAAAAATCATTTTTACTTGAAATCACGTGATCTAATCAAGTTGCTTAACACTAAAATATAACTACTCAGAAAACCAAGCACTTGGCACAGCAGAAAAAGTATCATTGCCTGTGAGACTGCAAACTGAGTAGTCATTACAAGCTACAAAGTAATTTCAGTTTACTCTTCCAATTACTCTCCTCTATACAGACTTCCCATTCCTGGCAGAACAGTCATCCCATTATCACATATGCATTCCTTCACTCAGGTTATTTCTTTTCATATGTCTTTCCTAGAACATCACTACTGTTCTACAGACATTTACTACATGTGTTTTCACACTGTCCATTATTTTTATACACATGGTTCTCATTCAAGCCAACTTGAAAGTTCCTGTGGATGAGAAGCACATCTTCTTTCTATTGTCTACCATGCCTCAACAGATCACATTCTCAATGTTTGTTGATTAAAAAATTCACAAACTATCTTTTTAAATTAAAGTTTGGAGAAATTAATTTTACATCTGCATTCTGACTCCTCATTCTTATGTAAATATTCTTTCTTTGTATTGAGGAAAACAAATTTAAAATGTTTTAAACTTATAAAAAAACCTTCAAAATATGAATCATGGACAAGTAATCAGTATTTTAAGACATTAACGGTTAATTTTCTTTACCAGTTTACTTTCATTTCTCTTGTTTTAATCCTTCCTTCCATTGGAAATCTGGAAATAAACAAGGCAAACTTTTATTATTATTACTTATTTTAGCTGAATTAAACCTTTTTAAAAATTACTTAAAACATTAAATTTCTGTACCTGATAGTTATCCGATTTGGATCTTTGTTCAAAGTATTCAACACTTTCTTTTCATTTATTCTTAATTGTACATCTAGAAATTCCTTGCAGCTAGCTATCATTGTGACCTATAAAATTTCAGCATTTGTTCATTTGGTTATGTCCATTCTTTACTTCTTTTCTCTCATTTATTTTTCTGTACTTATTTATTTTTAATGATGCTTTGGGACATCACATTTAGCCTTATACATTTTGGTTCTTTAAGGATTCATTCATTCACTGACAAATATTTACAAACACCTGTTATATATGCCAGACACTCTGCTACACACTGGGACTATATCAATAAGATTGTAAAGATTAATAAGATGAAATTTAAGATATTCAACCTAGCATGTACCATATGATAAGCACTCAATAAATGAAGATTTCATTACTATCACTAAAGCTTCTATAGTTTGAAAATTGTTATACTTACTGAGGATAATTTTTTAATGAAAAAGAATGCTGTTGGTATAAAGAAATTTGTATTGTAGAACCTACTTAATTCTCCCAGATGATTTTGAGTAAAGCACTCTGCTTTGAATTCTCACACCTGTAAAATGAAACTAGCACCTTTTCTAATTCTCTTTTACACTTAAAGAACTCAAAATCAGATGGGTTAATGTTAACTCTTGATTTCTTCTCAGTTAAGAATAATATTCAACACAACACAGTAAATCAACTATACTTCACTAAAAAGTAAATTAGAAAAGAATAGTATTTACATGAAAATACAAGCCTTCTACTCATCATTTTTTGTATAATTTTTAGTACCAATATAATAATCTTATTGCAATAATCAACTTAGATATTTTAAATAAAAATAGCTTAAATTTGAGAATAAATATAAAAGTCATGTTTCATGTTCATATCCCAGTTAAGGAAGGAAGGAGCAATATAGTTATAGGTGCCAAAAATATGACTATGCTTCTATTCACTGTTGTAGCTACAAAGGTACCCCACTGGCAATAATTTAGGATAGCCTGTTTTTACTTCCCATTTTCTCCAAAATTAGTTCTTTTTTCTGGCCTATCACCAATACTATTCTCTTTCTACTGTTATTGTGATCCTGATGCAAAAGATTAGGGAAGAGTTGCAAGTAAGAGGCATGTGTCTTTCATTCACGGCAGACTTTCCTGATACATCATGCCACACCATCTTGGAATCTTTCTCAACATATTATACTTGGTAGCCACTACCAAGGTAATCAGAATTATCACATAAGTTGAAAGATAGTTGCTATCCTTTATTCGGGTATGTATATAAATTTTCTTTGCCCTAATACAAAGATGCAATTGGAAATATATTCTAAGAAGTAATATTCCATATTTTACAATTAAAGGCAAATAAGGAGGAAAAATATAAGCACTACTAGAAATGCTTTCTTTTCTGCTCATTTATTCTTAAATTGCAGGAGATATACAAATCAGTCGTTTCCCCCAATATCCTTTTATACTATATCATTGTATATTTATTTTCTTGTGAAAATTAATTTACCAGATCTGATAAAGTTTCTTTTCCACTTATTGTACAAAATTTCTTCACTGTCTCAAATGTAATATAATACCAAGCCATCAATCTTCCTGCCTCTGTGAAGAGAGATGGAAAAATAAACATTCCAAATCAGCTGATACAACTTGCATTTTCATCAGTTTAAGAAACATTTCTTTAGCATCTCTACTGTGCCTTTAATAGCATCAAGTACAAAAGACACCAAAAAATCATCTAGAAAACAGTTTCTGGAAGCTATAGTTTAGCTGGGGAGATAACCACATGTGAAATAGCTAGACTAGAGGACAAAATCCAGTTAATAATAATGTTTACAAATACCAACTCATGTACTAAGGAGATTAAGCCTAAGAGAATGGCCAGTGTAGTATTACGTTCTAGACAAAATGGGCTTTGAGTAGCATTTCAAAGTAAACTATAGGCCTTAGCAGAAAGAAATACAGCCATTAGGACCTCAGGAAAGAACAAGACTTATTTATCAAAAGAATAAAGTTAAAAAGACTATCTTTAGAATACTCTAAAGAGAGATATAGCTTGATAAACACACAACTAAAAATTCAGGTTAAATTGACCTGCTTCAAATACTTGAGCTACCACTTACTAGTTATTAGGTAATCATGTGCAGGTTACTAGTTTCTTAATGTTAGGGGAATGATAGAAGCATGCATCTCATATGTTTGTCATGAAGAAAAACAAATGCAATAATATATGCACAGTACTTAACACAGTGCCTAATATTAAATAAATGTTACCTACTTTTATTATCGAAACATAATGAGTGATAGAATATGGGAACTTTGAAAGATCCTTGAAATGCTATTAAAGGAGTTTAGATTTTGGTTCTGATTTGTAAAATAACAGAGGACCACATAAAATTCTTGAGCATTATTTTAATGAAATTAGAATTTGAAACTAAATTGTTTTGGAAATAAAACATTAGGTTGGCTGAGGGTAGGAGGATGGGCAGAGTGAGGATAAGTAATTGATGAAATGGAATTCATTTAAAATGTTACTGGCTTCAATTATAAGTTGTTAAAAACAGCACAAAGAATTTTAAGTCTTGTGAACACACAGAAAACATCTGAGAAGAGGAAAATGGTATACTGCTTCTCAAGGAAAGGTCTAATATTTACTCATGTGCTACAGGTTTTGCTGAAGAATAAAGAATGTGCCATTCCATCACTTTAGAGTCTCAAGAACAACGTACAGTGGACAGAACTTAGACTCAGGAATAGCCACTTTCTCAGTTAGGAGTCTAGTGAACATGTTCAGCCAAAACGTGAGTAATGCAGTGGTTCATAAAAGTGAGATTCTAAGAGCTGTGTGTGAGACAGTGAGAACATGACTACCAAGGGAACTAGTATATATTATATTTGAAAGTGAAAGTTGCTCAGTCTTGTCTGACTCTTTGTGACCCCATGGACTATACAGTCCATGGAATTCTCCAGGCCAGACTACTGGAGTGGGTAGCCATTCCCTTCTCCAGGGGATCTTCCCAATCCAGGGATCTAACCCAGGTCTCCTGCATTGCAGGCAGGTTCTTTACCACCTGAGTCATGCTCCTCTTATCCTGTGCTGTGCTGTGCTAAGTTGCTTCAGTCGTGTCTAACTCTGTGTGGCCCTACGAACTGCAACCCACCAGGCTCCTCTGTTCATGGGATTCTCTAGGCAAAGAGTACTGGAGTGGGCTGCCATGCCCTAATCCAGGGGACCTTCCTGACCTAGGGATCAAACTCGTGTTTCTTATGTCTCCTGCATTGACAGGTGGGTTCTTTACCACTAGAGTCACCTGGGAAGCCCCCTCTTATCCTAGTTGTTTATAAATTACTATAGGGTATCTCCCTGCTGGAGAAAATGAAAGTTTTTGAGAAAAGGCTTATGTTTGCTGGCTGACTAGTAAGAATTAAAGTTACCTAGCTAAGGTATATAAATAACCTAGGAATGAAACTATGAAGAAAACAAGCCAAGGGAGACAGAATGGGAAGAATTTTAAAAGATCTGCAAGTGAAGAGAGAAAATAAAGAGACAACTCGCTATCAATATAGCTTTTGAATGATAAGTATTCTCATAGTAGCAAATACAGTAGTATTTCAAAGTAAAAGTCATAGAGGTGGAGTGAGGGAAGGGAACTAGAGGTGATGAGAATGCACCGCTCATATCTCCTACTGCAAGTGCTCTGATGGATGGTCCCAGCTGCTGTGTTCTGAATCTATCACTATGTACACACCAAGATCACACTTTTCATGAGATGCTCCAAACAAATGACTGAGCATGGCAGGAATATTAAGGTAGACCTTAATGGGACTCCTTGGATGGGCAACTTTGAATTGAAGATTCCCCATCAACTTTGCCAAATGGTCTTAGGACTCCCATTGAAGGACAAAATTCTCCTTCCGTTTATCTTTCCTTCCTTTTCTCCTTCCTTCCTTCTCTCTCCTTCATAGAGGTAAGATTTGCATCCCAGTTTAATGACTTTCTGTGCCTCTTGCAGTTACTGTCCATTTTCATAAGGTCATTAATCCTTAAATTTGCACAAAATAAGACTTGGTCTTTTGAGCCCTTTTCCCACATATACTAGCAGGCAGAAGAGCTAAAAACCCAGATAAGAACACAAGCATATAGATAAAAATACCTGGTATTATGATTACAAATTAAAAAGGCAAAAGCAAGAAGCAGAATTACTGGAACATACAGACTAAAATTTAATAAAAAAAATACTCAAAGAGATAAAAGAAAATAATAGTAAAACAAAGGATCATGAAGTCATAAAGAAGAATTAATTAGAAATCATATGTAAAGAGCATCCACCCACATTAATGGCAGGCTTAGTAATAATGATGGCAAAACCATTTCAGCATTCTTGCCTTGAGAACTCCATGAACAGTATGAAAAGGCAAAAAGATATGACACTTGAAAGATGAACTTCCCAGTTCAGTAGGTGCCAGGAAGCCTGGCATGCTGCAGTCCATGGAGGCACGAAGAGTCAGACATGACTGAACAACAACAAAGTAATTATGAACCAATCCCTCTGCTGAAGGCAACCAAATCAGAAAAATGAAATATATGAAATATCTTTTACTAATCACCAAAGAACTAATATGATATTTATCTGGGAGGGCACTTAAAACCAAAAGAATAAGCACACACAAAATACTTCTAAAAACTGACCACAAATGTGTCCATAAAACAAGTCTCAACAAATCTAAAAAGACTGAAATCATACAGAGAACATTATCTGATACAAAACAACTGTATCACATATCAAGAACAGTAACAATGAAACTCAAAAAGAAAAATAATTAGAAAACCATCAGATGTACAGAAGTTACAAACTAGATTTCCAAATAATCCATAGGTCCAAGAAGAAATAGTGGAAATTAGAAAATACAACAAACGGATTGACAGTGAAACTATTACAAGCCAGTTGATAAAAATTCTTATCCTTAAATAAATATAGAGTATTCCTATATTTTTATGTAAGCCTTTATTTCCTATAAATATGTAGTATATGCATTCCTATAAATTCTCATATAAAACTGCATGCTAGAAATAACAACACTTATGAAAAAAAAGTATTGAGGCAAATAACAAATTCATACAACATTGTAACAAAAGAACTAACCTAAATAATCCTAATAAAAATACTAAAACAGTTTAAAATACATGTTAAATTCCTCATAAAGAAATATGTACATTCATGTATATATAACACTTTGTATGTGTTTAAAGAAACTTAATGATTTAGGATGTAACAAGAGTTGAGGATGCTGAGTTAATAAACACAAAGGACAAAATATCCAATGATTGGGAATTGCATGTGTTTTCAAAGCAGAATATATGACCAACCTCAGCACAGAGGAGTAGGTAAAAGGGCATCATGCACAATAATTCTTCTGAGAATTCAGCTGCATTCAGCTAGAAAGTATATTTTATGTTAAGCTGCTATGATGCTAAATTTTATGTGTCAACTTAACTGGACCATAGGCTGCCCAGATACTTGGTCAAATATTATGCTGGGTGTGTTTGTAAAGATGTTTCTGGAGAACATTAACATTGAATTGACCCTAAACACTGATAGAACATTAGCGTTCTTTGCAATATTAATTGATATTCCATTTAAAAGATTTCTCTGGGAAAATAAAAATGTAAAACTCCTAGGCTAATTTTGACTCTTTATTACTACCTTTCTTTTAGCACATTTAATATGCCATTGAACCCCATGAATCTCCTAAAGAAGATAGTTTAGAATAAAACTGCATTCTCTGTTTCAATTTGCAATCTTTTCAGCACACCCTCAGAATACAGATTGAGATAAACTGTGAGTATGATACAAAGATCTGAATAGATTTTCACTATACTATTTATTGAAATATCACTCCCAAGGCAGTAGTTCTCAATTTTATGTGCAAAAAATGCATCCAGGGTTCAAGCTTAAAATCTAAATTACCAGGTTTTAGTCCTAGAAGTTGAGGATTTGGAGTAGGGCTCATTAGTTTCATTTTTTACATAACAGCACTCTCAGATGACTTTGAGAGTAAGTAGTTAACCCAACCACACTTAAGAAATATAAGGAATATTTTCAGCTCCAAGACTGGAATGTCCTTTTGGACACATCCTGCCTAGACATTCAATGAGTGAGGAATGAAAGAGAAATCAAAGACATCAAACATTTTATAATTTTAGGCTTAACAAACTGGTTAGGTTATTGAGAAGGAGCAGCAAGTAGAGATATTTTCCTAACCTTGGACAAAATAGAGCAACGACTCATGTTTTCAGAATTTTTTTTCCTATAAATGTTCATTATTCCATTTGATCATCATAACAAACTAATAAGGTAAATATATATATATATTATATTCTTGTAATATATATTATTTTGCAGATATATATTAGTACTAAGGCTCAGTGAGTTTAAGGTCCCAGCTAGCACAGTGGCAGAAATGGAACTGAAATCTAGATATCTTAAACAAAGATTTTATGGTCATATCATTGTACAGAATTCCAGGTCAAATTAACAGTTATATGCTTCCAAGTGTCAAATTTCATGTCATATATGTAAGAAAAGATTTCCAATAGAAAATTAATGGTCAAATGTTACAGTAAAGGTGAAACACCAAGATCAAAACAACAATTACATAACAACTATAGCTTAAGCTGTGAAGGTAAATTGTGTTTTCAAACAAATTATCATAAACTGAGAATAAGCAAAAACAAGAACAGAAGCTGACTGTGGCTCAGATCATGAACTCCTTATTGACAAATTCAGACTGAAATTGAAGAAAGTAGGGAAAACCACTAGACCAGTCAGGTATGATCTAAATCAAATCCCTTATGATTATACAGCGGAAGTGAGAAATAGATTTAAGGGACTAGATCTGATAGACAGAGTGTCTGATGAACTATGGACGGAGGTTCGTGACATTGTACAGGAGATACGGATTAAGATGATCACCATGGAAAAGAAATACAAAAAAGCAAAATGGCTGTCTTAAGAGGCCTTACAAATAGCTGTGAAAAGAAGAGAAGTGAAAAGCAAAGGGGAAAAGGAAAGATAGTCCCATCTGAATGCAGATTTCCAAAGAATAGCAAGGAGAGATAGGAAAGCCTTCCTCAGTGATCAATGCAAAGAAATAGAGGAAAACAACAGAATGAGAAAGACTAGAGCTCTCTTCAAGAAAATTAGAGATACCTAGGGAATATTTCATGCAAAGATGAGCTCGATAAAGGACAGAAATGGTAGGGACCTAACAGAAGCAGAAGATATTAAGAAGAGGTGGCAAGAATACACAGAAGAACTGTACAAAAAAGATCTTTACGACCCAGATAATCACGATAGTATGATCACTCACCTAGAGCCAGACATCCTGGAACATGAAGTCAAGTGGGCCTTAAAAGCATCACTACAAACAAAGCTAGTAGAGGTGATGGAATTCCAGTTGAGCTATTTCAAATCCTGAAAGATGATGCTGTGAAAGTGCTGCACTCAGTGTGTCAGCAAATTTGGAAAACTCAGCAATGGCCATAGGACTGGAAAAGGCCAGTTTTCATTCCAATCCCAAAGAAAGGCAATGCCAAAGAATGCTCGAATTACCGTACAATTGCACTCATCTCACACACTAGTAAAGTAATGCTCAAAATTCTCCAAGCCAGGCTTCAGCAATACATGAACCATGAACTTCCAGATGTTCAAGCTGATTTTAGGAAAAGCAGAGGAACCAGAGATCAAATTGGCAACATCCGCTGGATTATCGAAAAAGACAGTTCCAGAAAAACATCTGTTTCTGCTTTATTGACTATGCCAAAGCCTTTGACAGGGTGGATCACAATAAACTGTGGATATTTCTGAAAGAGATGGGAATACCAGATCATCTGACCTGTCTCTTGAGAAACCTGTATGCAGGTCAGGAAGCAACAGTTAGAACTGGACATGAAACAACAGACTGGTTCCAAATAGGAAAAGGAGTACGTCAAGGCTGTAGATTGTCACCCTGCTTATTCAACTTCTATGCAGAGTACATCATGAG
This sequence comes from Antilocapra americana, assembly GCA_007570785.1. NCBI lineage: Eukaryota > Metazoa > Chordata > Mammalia > Artiodactyla > Antilocapridae > Antilocapra > Antilocapra americana. The sequence goes on from ML662496.1 coordinate 5,954,418, forward strand.
AAATGCTGGGCTGGAAGAAGCACAAGCTGGAATCAAGATCACCAGGAGAAATATCAATAACCTCAGATATGCAGAAAACACCACCCTTATGGCAGAAAGTGAAGAGGAACTAAAAAGCCCCTTGATGAAAGCGAAAGAGGGGAGTGAAAAAATTGGCTTAAAGCTCAACATTCAGAAAACTAAGATCATGGCATCTGGTCCCATCACTTCACAGGAAATAGATGGGGAAACAGTGGAAACAGTGTCAGACTTTATTTTGGGGGGCTCCAAAGTCACTGCAGATGGTGATTGCAGCCATGAAATTAAAAGATGCTTACTCCTTGGAAGGAAATTTATGACCAACCTAGATAGCATATTGAAAAGCAGAGACATTACTTTGCCAACTAGGTCCATCTAGTCAGGGCTATGGTTTTTCCAGTAGTCATGTATGGATGTGAGAGTTGGATGGTGAAGAAAGCTGAGCCCCGAAGAATTGATGCTTTTGAACTGTGGTGTTGGAGAAGACTCTTGAGAGTCCCTTGGACTGCAAGGAGATCCAACCAGTCCATCCTAAAGGAGATCAGCCCTGGGTGTTCATTGGAAGGACTGATGTTGAAGCTGAAACTCATACTTTGGCTACCTCATGTGAAGAGTTGACTCATAGGAAAAGACCCTAATGCTGGGAAGGACTGGGGGCAGGAGGAAAAGGGGATGACAGAGAATGAGATGGCTGGATGGCATCACTGACTTTATGAACATGGGTTTGTGTGGACTCTGGTAGTTGGTGATGGACAGGGAGGCCTGGTGTGCTGTGATTCATGGGTCGCGAACAGTCGGACACGACTGAGTGACTGAACTGAACTGAATTGATCTGCATGTTAAAGAAGCCCATAGTAAGGCAAAAAAAAGTCAGCAAACAGAAATTCATTAAAGAAGCAGAAAGAAGAGAATCAAAAGCAAGTTAAAAAGAAGAAAACTAATCAAGTAGTATTCACTGATGATGGAGAAAGACAGCAAATAGTACATATATCATTTATTAGGTATGTTTAAAGGCAGAAGAAATGGTATCAGTGGATTCAAGAAGTTCCACAGGGAAAGAATGACAGTGTGAATAAGATTCTTGAGAATTAAAGTATATAAGGAATAGATGATAAAGTTATATTACTGATCCCTCCTATTGTATAGCACTGGGATCTCTACTCAATATTCTCTGGTGACCTAAATGGGAAAGAAATCCAAAAAAGAGGGAATAATCATGACAATGTATGGCAAAAACAATAATAAAAAAAATAAATAAATAAAACATAAAAAAAAAATAAAAAAAAACAAAAAAGAGGGAATATATTAATATGTATATGTATAACTGATTCATCTTGCTATACATTAGAAACTGAAATACAACATTGTAAATCAACTATATGCCAATAAAAATTTTTAAAAAATAAAATGACAGGGTTAAAAATAAAAAAGCAAAAATTTATATTAGTGATTCTCATGCCTCCTCAGTGAGACATCCTAGAATACAAACAAGGTAATTGTCACAAACAAATTAGATTTACCCGAATGAGGACCATGAAAGGAAAAAATGTTATAAATCTAGGGCTTAGGGCTACAGAGGTAAATTGTTTTTAAAACCCTTATACAAATAAAGACATGACACAAAACCATACATTGCTATGGTATAGTTGCAAGTACATAAAAATGCATTTAAAAATAGAAGGATACATGAAGTGTTAGACAGTCATATATTGATTTTTTAAAACTTTTCTATGTTTCCCAATTTTTATTAGGCAAAGTATCTCTTTTTAAAATGATTAATTTGTTATAATGAGGCTGATATTTTTCCCCAAGAAACTTCTACTCATGTGTCCTAAAAATTACAAAACATTCTTTCTTGCTTCTATTATACCCTATATAGAATCAAAAAGAGAGAAGCAGAGAGAGAGAGAGAAGGCACCCAAGTAGCCATCTTCATAAACCTTGTTTGAATAAGTAAGAATTGGCAAAGGTTAGCTACCAAGAGTTATAATGGGACTGAAGCAACCCAAAGATTTGAACTTTTCAATCCTCTGCTAAAAGTCACCAAAGTTAGTGAACGCAAATTACACGCCTGTCAAAAAGGTCACTCTATAATTTTATAAATAGGACTCATATAAATTTATCATGCTAATAATGATGATACCCTGTTGAGAACTGAAACCACAATTTAATTTTACCATCACCTAAATTTTACTGGAACAAATGTTTAAATTTAGTTTTAATTGTTAAATTTACTAACAACAATGAAAAAATTACCAGTTGGTTTGAAATTAATATCTTCATCCATTTTTATCAGGTCAAGAGATGACAAATCATTCAGATTCTTCAAACACAATTCTGTTCAATTATAAAAAACACATTTTAACTTTAGTAAAGTAAAGAAGCAACAAAAAACGATATTTATTATTAAATGTTCTGAAGTTGTGTTTCTGTGTAATTTTACTATGAAGAACTGTAGTCCCTACTTAAGTGGTAAAAACAAAACAACTAAAAAATCTTATTTAAACAAAAGAGCCACCTAATACCCTGAAAAATTTTTCTAACAGTAAAAAAAATAAAAATAACATTCAAGTGATAACATTTACAACTTAAAATGATATATTTATATTATTTCATTTAATCCTCAAAAAGACCTGAATGAAACCAAAAGTTTAGACTATTTAAAACATGTGAGATGTGTTCCAAGAATAAAGAGAGTGCAAGGACCTGAAGTGGGAACAGCTTGATGTGGTTAAGGAATAGCAAGATAGCCAATCTGGACAGAGTGGAAAAAAGGAGGGAAAGAGACAAGAGATGAAGTCAGAGAAACAGGCACTGGGATATCAAGCAGGATTTTGTGGTGAAGGTTTGCATTTTACTCTAAGTGTGATGGTAAAGCTGCTTCCCAGGCGGCGCTAGTGGTAATGAACCCTCCTGCCAATGCAGGGGACCTAAGAGATGTGGGTTGGATCCTGGGTCAGGAAGATCCCCTGCAGGAGGCCACGGCAACCCACTCCAGTATTCTTGCCTGGAGGATCCCATGGACAGAGGAGCCTAGCTGGCTACAGTCCAGAGGGTCACGAAGAGTCGGACATGACCAAAGTGTTTAACAAACACACACATAGGCAAAGCTACTGGAGAATACAGAGCAAGAAAATATAACCAAATTTAGGAAACAGCATACTCTATGCTAAGGATCCTTCCTAAGAAATTTAAGGCAGACCACCAAGGAAACCAAAACATTCTATCCAGTCACATAATAAATTCAGCTATTTGTTATAAGGAAAAATTAGCCACTCTTTAATAACTGAAAATAAGACAAATATGAACTGTTAAGAACAATTAAGTAAAGTTACATCATTACAGTTAACAGAATATAGCAAGATATTTCTTGGTAATATTTCAAGAAATATTTCTCATTTCCTGTGTATTTGATTATTTTGATAAAAAATATGCTTTTAAAACTCCATTTCAAATTTGGTCAATAAGGAAAGGATAATACAACTATTTTACAGATCTGTTTCTCAACAGCAGCATTATTAATGTAAGCTATCACATATCAGCATTTTTTAACATTGTATTTATTCTTTAAGAATGATAATTTTGCTACTTCATCCTTACTCTGAATTTTTATTTGCCATATGTGTATATCCAAGTAGAGAATAAATTAAAATTGGCTAAATATTTTTAGGGATCTAACATTTTTTTCTTTTACTGGAAGACAGTCTCAGTACAATGTAGAGGCAACAGTTTTTACTCCTAATAAATGCTCAACAATCTTCTGATATTTTCAAAGATATTTAATGAAATGCTGAGTTCAAAAATGAAGGAATGAAAATACTCATTTCAAAAATGAAATAATGAAATTAACTGAAAACTAAAACTGAGGTTTGACAGGAATGCTTCATTAGCACCGACTGGGATAAGAAGCCCATAGTCAAGCTAGGTTTATATTTTCAATTAAAGTTAAACTAGAAAAGGAAAATAAATAATAAAATTGTATATCTATAGGCAACATTTCCAAAGACCAGGATCATTTTTAAAAACAAATTAACATGTCATACAAAGGAAGATATTCTGATAAAATTAATAGATTAATTCAGGAAAAAAAGTATATCTGCAAAGCTTTATTTACCTGTGAAAAAAGAAATTCATATATTTTTTCTGCAAATAAAGTAATTAAAAAAAATATTTTACCAGACTATTCCTACTTTCACAATAACTAGACCTTTCATTAACATTTATAGAATATAATTTTTTTAGAAGGAAATGCATCTAACCTTGTAATTTTGATTCAATCCCATCTTTGTTCAATCCAGATGCAAAACCTATGTAAGTTATGAAAATTCATTAATAAAATAGAATGAGATTTATTTATCCTTAGAGGCTTACTTTGATACCCCAGTTAACTAGAATAGAATAGTCTAACTAAATCTTAAGTGGAAGACAAAAGTATCTTAAAGTTAAAAAAAGGCTTAAACATCTATAGAAAACAACCAATGTTGTGAAATCCTTTCAATATCAATTGGCTTTCTTCTGTTAATTTTATTGCATAACAGTGACCAGAAATACTATATGTATTTTTTCCTCTTAGAGATCTGAAACTTTTGAACTTGTGGTATTTGAATGGTATTACAGCATGTCAGTTTTAATTCGATATTCTGCAATCCCAAGTATTTTTACTTTATAATCTTTACTACATGAACAAACTCTCTAGAAGCAACATAACCATAGGTGTTAGCTCTAGAAAGAAGATGAAAATTCCAGCAGCAACAGTACTACCATATATTTTGGTTCGAACACCAGTTCAGATAAAATTCAAAAACTGTTTTTGATTTTAGCCACCAGGGAAGTCCTTTAACTTATTTTAAATAATTCTAAGCATTTTAAAAATTTTTACTGGAGATAATTTTTTTCTAAAAGGTCTATTTTTAACAGTGTTAATTTCAAGCCTTATTAAAAGACTAGAAGTAAAACAGATAAAGATTTCTCATGTTTATCTACTCTTGCCTGTAAATGTATTTGTTATAGTTGTTACTTTTACTTCTGTTACTATTAACTTCTGTAATCTATTCTTGACCTATTAGTAAAAAATAGGCCCAATTGGCTTGATAAAATTACTACTCTTCAAAATCAAAGTAACAAACCATAATGAGATGGATTTTTCAAGGCTCTGATATAAAGCAAGGTTGATCGTATCCATTCCAAAGCAATATTCACATTTGTGATGGTATGCAATACTATTTCTGCATTTAAATGCTCAATAAGATGTCTGTGCAAACTAATGGGGAAAAAACAAAACTTTTCATTAGTAATATGGATTTCAACATCATAAAGCTCATTGTTTAGAATAATATTTGAATAATTTAATGATATATTTGAAAATAACTGAATAATACTGCTATTTTAATAATCCATGAAAGTTAACTTAATTTTCAAAAATATGAGTAAACCTTAATGTCAGTTTAACTTTTCAAAAGTTATAGATTTCTCTCTACTCCATGACTCTAGAAGATAACAGTGCTTTAAAATAAAGGGTGGGGACTAGATTACATCCTATTGTCCCCAGGAGTATAACACTTTACTCAAAGGTCTCAGGTTACCTGTCTCCTATTATTATGCAAATTTTAAAGATGTGAAAATTATATTCCTCTCATTACTAATTTGGCCTTTTATAACAAGAATACATGCAACTGCATGCTGATAAACAATGCTAAACAACTATTACACTGTCTTTTTCTAACTATTAATTTCTTAAAAGAATAAACTTTCTAATTAGGTTATCAAAAAATTCCAAGAAAATGGCCTTAGAAAATCCCTAATCTATTAAAAGGAAAAATACAGGACATATTAACATTATTTTCTGGAATGTTTTACATATTACCTGCTTTCTATAGTGTCACTGCAAGCTAGCATCTGAATATATTTCTCTTTTGTGCTTAACCGAGTCATAATAACTGCAGTAGCTGTAGTGTCAAACTGGAAGGCAAAAAAAGAGAGAGAGAAATTTAATAAAAAGAAGTACATGTTGATACCAGTTTTCTTCAATAACCCAAGATTTTCATTTTATATTAAACAATTCCCTGTCTTAAGCAACAGGTCAAAAAGACCTTAAGAATGCTTCTGAATTGAATGTTAACTGAAAATTTATCTTAAAATGCTCCCAATAGTATATACATAAAAATATGACTTTGGTTTCAATATAACAATTTTGGCAATAGTAAAACCAAAACAAACTTAAGTAACTGGTTAAAAGCTGCAAGATTTGGTGTAATTCACATATAATCTAATTTACCCTATAAAAATTATCAATTTGTGTAACATAATAGTTTGGTATTCTCTGAAAAGATATTCTTCCTAAATTTTACCTTAGTACATATATGAATGACTTATTTATTCAAGAATTTGTCAGATTAGGCCATGTTTTGTAATGTATAAGGGCTGATTTTTAATTGTCATATTATCTGGGGACCACTACTGGCATTTTGTGATAGGATGAGAGATGCTACATGTTCTGCAATGTATGAGAGTCCTATGCAATGAAAAAATGCCAACAGCATTTCCATTCAGTATAAAAAGCAAACAAAACCAAACAAAAAAAAATCTTCAAAGACAAAAAAAAACAAATCAAAATCCCTGTAACAGCATATACACTCACAAACTTAATCATTCATCAATAAGTAGAAGTTTAGAGGGAGTAAAGGGAGTATTTGAGACTTGTGAAGGGAGTATGTGGGACTTTGGTGAGACTTGTTTTACTTCTACTCGTCCATGAAAGTAGTAGATTTTCTTAGTTACATTTATTTTTAAACTTACTCTAAATGTGAAATATCAATCTTTTGTTTAACAAAGAATACACATTTCTTTTTGCTTTTTACATTGTCTTTAAAATGAATTACAAAAAGTGAAATACTGTCACTTACTTGAGGTCGACCAGCTCTACCAATCATCTGTAGAATATCTGTTTCACTGTATTCTTCAAACATTCCTCCAGCGTAATGCATTGTAGATTTTATAACCACTAGGTGAGCAGGCAAATTGACTCCCATGGCTAAGGTACTGGTAGTAACTGTATCAAATAAAAGAATATTACTTTTAAGTCATATAACTTTATTGTTTCAGGTAAAAGTTTGCTTATAAAAGATACATTTTTATAAATACATAACAATAAAAACTTATATATAGGAAATTTAGAATAAAAAGAGAAAAGAAAAGAACATCACCATGTAAAATAATATGCCTTAAAGCTGAAAAACTACTAACTCTTACTTTTCAAACTGTACAGTGTTTGCTAAAATGATAAAGAACTAAAACTTCAAGAGAGTTTACTGTAGCACATATTTATATGGGTAGTTATATAATTTAGATTCTTGGAAGAAAAACAGAAATAAGTAAGAATACCTGAATTTTTTCTTTTTTTCTCTTAAAATATTTTCCAAAAGATCTTACAATATCTATGTTTTACTTACAAAGAACTGGTATATCTCCAATAGTAAAAGCTCCTTCAACTACTTTTCTATCTGACAGTTCCATACCAGCATGATGATAAGCAACACCATATATTAAGATATCTACAAAAGAAAAATGTCATCTATCATGTACTTTTAAAGTTAATTAGTAATTGGCTCCTTTTATCTATAGCTGAAAATATGATTTATAAATTATCTCTAAACCTACCTCTCAGTTTTGAATCTTTTATGGAATATGCACACTTTTGTAACCTATTTAAAAAACACAAAATTATTGAGTTTTTCCTATTAGCATCAAATACTTGGATAGTGTATTACTTAATTATTTTTTGAAGATTACAAGTATCAAAAAATGTTTATAACATCATTTTTCAAAAACCATCTTCAATAAGTAGAGCATATCTAACTTTCACACTGAGAAGTCCCTAAGTTCACAATTAGGCAAAACAAAAACAGAAACCCCTAGATAATCCAATTTTTAAAAGGGCAGAGGACCTGAATAGACTTTTTTTTTCAAAGATGACATCCAAATGGACAACAGGACAAGAAAAGTTGCTCAACATCATTAATCATCAGGGAAGTACAAATCAAAACGACAATGAGACACCACCTCACACCTGTCAGAATGTCTATTATCAAAAAGACAACAAATAACAGGTGCTGGTGAGGATGTGGAGGGAAGGGAATCCTTGTGCACTGTTGGTGGGAATATAAACAAATGCAGCCACTATGGAAAACAATATGGAGATTTCACAAAAGTTTTAAAGTAGAATTACCATATGATCCAGCAATTTCATTCCTAGGTATTTATTCAACAAAAATGAAAAATTTAATTCAGAAAGATATGTGTTCCCTATGTTCACTGCAGCATTATTTACAATAGCCAAGATATGGAGGCAATGTGTGTCCAACAATAGATGAATGGATATATAAGATGCGGTACACTCACATGTGGAATATTACTCAGTAGTAAAAAAAAAAAAAAAAAAAAAAACGAAATCTTGCATTTGGAACCACATGGATGAACTTAGAGGGTATTATGCTAAGTGAAATAAGTCAGAGAAAAGCAAAAATTTTATGATTTTCCTCACATGTGGAGTCTAAAAAACAAAACAAATGAAGAAACAAAGAATAAAAATAGAGTAATAGATTCAGAAAACAAGCCAGGGGGAGAGGGGAGCAAAGAAATGTGTAAGGGAAATTAAAAAGAACAAACAACAGTTACAAAACATGAGTCATGGGTACAAAATGTAAAGTGTGGGAATACAGTCAATAATTATGTATCAATATTACCTTATACAGTGACAGATCATTATGACAATCATGACAATCGTCACTAGACTTATGATGATCATCTCGAAATGTATAGAAAACACCAAATCACTGTTGTAGAACAGGAACACTGACCCCAGTGTTGAAGGTTAATTATACTTCAAAAAGGAACAAACAAATTCATGGAAAAAGATGGTGGGGATGGGGAACTAGATGAAGGTAGTCAAAAGGCACAAACTTCCAGTTATAAGATAAATAAGTTGTTGCTGTTGTTCAGTCACTAAGTCGTGTCCAATTCTTTGAAACTCTGTGGACTATAGCACATTAGCCTCCTCTGTCCTTCACTATCCCCTGGATTGCTCAAATTCATGTCCATTGAGTTGGTGACACTATCTAACCATCTCATTCTCTGCCATGCCCTTCTTGTTTTGCCTTCAATCTTTTCTAGCATAAGGATCTTTCCCAGTGAGCTGGCTCTTTGAATCTGGTAGCCAAAGTACTGGAGCTGTGCTTCAGTAACAGTCCTTCCAATGAATATTCAGGACTGATTTCCTTCAGGACTGACTGGTTTGATCTCCTTGCAGTACAAGGGACTCTCAAGCATCTTCTCCAGGCCCACAGTTCAAAAGCATCAGTTCTTCAGTGCTCAGCCTCCTTTGGGGACCAACTCTCATTTCCATGCATAACTACTGGAAAAACCATAGCTTTGACTATATGGACCTTTGTCAGCAAAGTAATATCTCTGCTTTTTAATATGCTGTCTAGGTGTGTCATAGCTTTCCTTCCAAGGAGCAAGCATCTTTTAATTTCAAGACTGCAGTCACCACCAGCAGTGATTTGGGAGCGCAAGAAAATAAAGTCTGTCACTGCGTCCACCTTTTCCCATCCATTTGCCATGAAGTGATGGAACCAGATGCCTTAATTTTAGTTTAATATTGAGTTTCAAGCCAGCTTTTTCACTCCCCTCTTTCATCCTTATCTCTTTAGTTCCTCTTCACTTTCTGCCATTAGAGTGGCATCATCTGTATATATGAAGTAGTTAATATCTCTTCTTAAATCTCTTCTGCTTCTAGTAGGTCCTTACCAGTTCTGTCCTTTATCATGCCAATCCTTACATGATATGCTCCCTTGATAGCTCCAATTTTCTTGAAGAGATCTGTCATTCTCATTCTATTGTTTTCTTCTATTTCTTTGCATTGTTTATTTAAGAAGGCTTTCTGATCTCTCCTTGTTATTATCTGGAACTCTGCATTCAGATGGGTATATCTTTTCCTTTCTCCCTTGCCTTTTGCTTCTCTTCTTTCCTCAGCTATTTATAAAGCCTCCTCAGACAACCATTTTGCCTTCTGGCGTTTCTTTTTCTTTGGGATGGTTTTGGTCACTGCCTCCTGTACAATGTTATGAATCTCCATCCATAGTTCTTCAGGCACTCTGTCTACTAAATCTAATCCCTTGAATCTATTTGTCACCTATACTGTATAATCATAAGGGATTTGATTTAGTTCATACTTGAATGGCCTAGTGGTTTCCCTACTTTCCTCAATTTAAGCCTGAATTTTACAATAAGGAGCTCATGATCTGAGCCACACTCAGCTCCAGGTCTTGTTTTTACTGACTCTATAGAGCTTCTCCATCTTTGGCTACAAAGAACATAATCAGTCTGATTTTGGTATTGACCATTTGGTGATATCCATGTACAGAGTTGTCTCTTGGGTTGTTGGGAAAGGGTGTTTGCTATAACCAGTGTGTTCTCTTGACTAAACTCTGTTAGCCTTTGTCCTGCTTCATTTTGTACTCTAAGGCCAAGCTTGCCTGTTCTTCTGGGTATCCCTTGACTTTCTACTTTTGAATTCCAATCCTTTTAAGATGAATGTCTTTTCTTGGTGTTAGTCTAGAAGGTGTTGTAGGTCTTCACAGAACTGTTAAACTTCAGCTTCTTGGGTATCAGTGGTTGGGGCATAGACTTGGAGTACTGTGATGTTGAATGGTTTGCCCTGGAAATGAACCGATTCTGTCTGTTTTGAGATTGCACCCAAGACTGCATTTTGGACTCTTCTGCTGACTATGAGGGCTAGTCCATTTCTTCTAAGGGATTCTTGCCCACAGTAATACATATAATGCTCATCTAAATTAAATTTGCTAATTCCCATCCATTTTAGTTCACTTACTCCTAAGATATCAATGTTTAATCTTGCCATCTCCTGCTTGACCACATCAAATTTACTTTGATTCAAGGACCTGTATTCCAGGTTCCTAGGCAACCTTGTTCTTTACAGCACTGGACTTTACTTTTACCACCAGACACACCCACAACTGAGTGTTGTTTCTATTCTGGCCCAGTTGCTTTATTCTTTCTAGAGCTTTTTATTAGCAACTGCCCTCCTCTCTTCCCCAGTAGCATACTAGATACTTTATGATCTAGGGGGCTCATCTTTCTGTGTCATATCTTTTTGCCTTTTCATACTGTACATGGAGTTCTCCAGGCAAAAGTACTGGAGTGGGACAAGTTTTGTCACAACTCTTCACTGTGACCCACCCATCTTGGGTGGCCCTGCATGACATGGCTCATAATTTCATTAAGTTACACAAACCCCTTCACTGTAACAAAGCTGTGACCTATGAAGGGGAAGATAAATAGTTACTAGGGATGTAATGTTCAATATGATAAATATAATTAACACTACTGCATGTTATATATAAAAGTTGTTAAGAGAGTAAACTCTGAGAGTCTCTTCACAAATGAAAAACATTTCCATTACTTTAATTTTATATCTATAGGTATGGATGACAAACATTCACTAAACTTAATGTGGTAACCATTTCATGCTATATGTAAGTCAAATCATTATTCTTTATACCCTAAACTTACACAGTGCTAGATGTCAATTATATCTCAATAAAACTGGGAAAAATAAGCAAATGAATAACTATAAATAAAACCATCCAAAAAAAGAGGGAAAACCCCTGAAAGCTCAGGAAACATTTTCACTATGAGAATACTACCAATTAATTTCCTGAAGTTAACTAAATTTTTCAAAATGTAAAAAATTCCTAAATTTAAATGCATGATATGCAGAAAAACTATTTTTTTTTCTATTTTATTTTATTTTATTTATTTATTTTTTTTAATTATTGTTTTAGCCATACATTGTTATGATATCACCATGGGTTTACATATGCTTCCCCTCCGGGTCCCCCCTCCCTCCTCCCTCCCCCCAGGGAAATCTCGCTGCACCAGTCCCGAGCATCAATCCTGGGCTGGCGATTGATTAGACACATGACAGTTAACATGCTTCAATGCCCTTCTCCCATCTCACCCCACCCTTACCCTCATCCACAAAGTCCACACTATTTTTAAAAAAATCCATGGAGACCAAAGTAAACAAAATGTTGGGTATGTTAGACAAGTTTAGAAACCTTAGTAACAGAATCTTGGATAGAAAGAACCCCTAGAATGTTAACATTTAACAATTAAGTAGAAGAAGTGAAAAGGGACTGAGACTGAGTAGAAAGCAAAATAGGAAGAAATATGGTAGACAGTGATCATGAAAACACACAGTCTGGTGTTTTTAAATCAAATGGGAGTGGTGAAATGTGTTAGAGGCTCCTGAGAGATGACTTGACAAGATTGGCTTTAGTAAAAGATTACAACAGATGGTTTGAAAGTGAGTAAAAATGAAGGAATTTGAATAATCTTTCAAATCTAGCTATGAAATAAAGAAGACAGGATCACAGTTGTACTAAGATTCATTGTCTTATTAATCCTCCAAATCACTATTATCCTTATTTTTCAGATAAAGAAGTAGGCTTGGAAAAGTCAAGTGACTTGAAAAGGTCAACCCAGTTTTCTCATCTCATTTAGGTTATCTCTGAAAGTCTTTCTACATACAAGAAAATATTTTTAAATATACCTCTGTTTCTGTTCCACAGTCATAATAAATTTTGCATCTTTCACAAGAACAGAAGCAGCCTGTTGCACACCTTTCCTTGTTGCACAAAACTAAAAATGAATGAATAATTTTTATATTAATCATATTAAAAATTAAACATTACATTAAAAAATAACCAACCAACAATCCATACCACAAGTGTGGGTTTCTGATCAGAGTACGTTTGTATAACACTGGCAATTTTGTAGTTGAGGGTTAAATCAAACTTGAATTCAGTTTGGTTATCACTGCAGGGAAACCCAAGAACCACTTTCCGAAGTTTCACTGGTCTATGTCTCTCATCCATTTTCAGACATACAGCAGATCTTTCACCATCTGAAAGCCATTCTGCAATCTTTAAATGACAGAAACACACACAATGAATTTTTTTCTAGTAAAGTTTTATGGCTAAAATGCCCAATTATAGATCTCCTTAAAGTCAAAGTGTAAAAATATTTAGTCAAATAGTCTTTTTCAACATTACATATTTTAAAGACACTATTCAATTGATATATTGGTAAATATTTTCAATTAGCAGTGTTTCAAGATTACACCCACTTTTTAACATGATAAACTTTCAATTAACATTAATATTATCCTCCTACAGAGTCCAAATTAAAATTAATTTCAACAAAGATATTTAACTTCTCAGTAGCACTGTAACTTCTTTGCTATTTTTCAGAACTATGCTCTGATATAGCTGACACTTCTTTTGTGTTATACTGAAGACTAGCTGAATAGTAGCAAAGTATTGGCATAGGATGGCATGACAACTTTTCTAAACAAAGAACAATAAACACTTGTGAGATGGAAATGCCAAAAGCATATTTCAGACTCAACTCTAGAGTCCTTAGTTAATTTCTGGAACTGTGGAGGGCAATCCTTAACTTCACATAGACTGGTTAGCCTTCATGCTCTGCTCTGAAACTGTTTCTTTGATAGGAAGATTAATGAGTTTCTAATTGCATAGGAAGGAATTATTAAAACATCTTCAAGGCTCTCATAGGTAGGCATGAGAACAAGAATTTACAGTTTGAGAAGGCCAAGGATAAAGGTAAAAACTGAGGAACAGGACTTATAGAAAGAGACAGTGTTCACGTAAGTAATGATTATCACAAAGGGGAAGAGAGTTTCAAGAATTAGAGTACTGATATTTAGTAACTGCTTATAAATCAATATAAAAGTTTAGTATCCCAATGTGAAAAAAGGATAAAGTCTATGACCTGGCAAGTTGCAAAAAAAAGAACTTAAAGTGATTGACTAAAATATTAAAAATATTTACTTCAGTAGTAATCAAAGCAATACAAAATTTTAAAATAAGGTACCATTTTTAAATAACAAATGAGAACTATTTATAAGTAATAATAACAATAATTTCATTACACTATCTAGCATTAGACTACAGATAAATAGCTGATGGTAAAAGTATAAATTAATATAATGTTTATTGACATGGAAGCACTTAAAGGTAGCATGCAAGTCATAAATGAGTATGCATATTATGAATTCATCAACACATCTAGGAGGACAAATGCTGGATTTTTGTTGTTTATACATACTTTAAAATTTTCTCTATTAGTCTTGAATATAAGCAAAACAAGTTATCATTTTAAAAATAAAAATGATTAATTGTATTAAAGGCAAAATTTTACACTGGATTAGAGAATACTGTATAACAGCTTTTATGAAAACAATTTCTAAGAATTAGCTGAGGGAACAAGTCACCTTACAAGTAGGCTGTGAAGTAAATAAGAGTGAGAAAGCAGAGTGAGACTGTCCTATTTTTCAAGCTTGCCAAAAACTGAAGAAAAAAGTAGGACATGTGTTTGTTATAGAAAGTATAATATTGCACAATTATTTCTTTACCTGTTCGTGTACCCTATTAACTGTGAGATCCTCTTGAAGAGCAGGGTCTATATGTTTTCACTTTTGCATCTATCATGAGTATCTATGACAATTCCAGGCAAACAGAAATGGGGAGGGTGGGTGGCAATCATTCAACTAATTATTTTTATTCTCTATCATATTTGCTAGACAACTAGAGTCAGCTGATTACAACAATCATATTAGTCAACTTATTACAAAGTGTCTAAAACTCATGAAATTATGACTTTTAGATACTAATAAACAATGGACTTGCACCAAACATATTTTATTAAATCCACTCAACCAAATTTCATGGCCTTAACACTGTCATATCTATGAGTTCTAACCATAACTTTCCACAACATACCTTTCAATTAAATTGGTTAGGTGATTTACAGAAAAAAACTCCTCACTTTCCTCTAAGATTAAATATTTCACTAAGCCATAAAAAAGACTGATAGATTAAAATTCTAGCTTACATCCTCAGCATTTGGAATTGTTGCAGATACAGCCACAAATCTCATTGGAATAATACTGTTGGTATTTTCTACAGCATGAGATAAAAACTGCACAGTTTTCATTCTGCTAACTACAACTTCAAGAGTTGGTCCACGATTTTCATCTTTTATAACATGTACCTGAGAAAAAAAATTAAGACCCATTAGCTAAAAAGAAAAATCTATCTAGTCCCCAACTAAAATGTAAAACAATATTAAACACACTTCCCTAAGAAAATTAAGCATTTTCCCTTTGAAGGGATAAAGCACGTATAGAGTTTTTCCATTCAAATCATCTCTTCATGTTTATATCTGAAAGTGAATAATGTGTTCACTACCTCATCAATGAGAAACAATCGAACCAGCTGGACCAAAGAGTTATCTCTCCATTTTCTAGTCATGCTATCCCATTTTTCCTAGAAAAAAAATGCAAGTGGTTTAATATGATAAGGAATTATAATAAGTATTATTAAGATATTGATAAAATTTTAAGAAGGCATCACAAATGATACACAATATTTCAGTTATTAATATTTTAGTTACTATTGATGTCTTAAAAGTATCCAAAGAGACTTAAGGAATTTTGATAATATTGTGTTTAAAAAATTGAAGCCCCATTTATTTTTAACTTTAATTCAAAATTATAGTCTAATTACTCTTTTTAAGCTCTGCCAAGATCCTCCCTCTATAATACATAATATTTGGATAAAAGAATACAGCAACAAGTATGATCATAAATTGTCCACAGTAACAAACTACTTATCCATATCTTTTGCCAATTTACTCCCTTTAGTTGTTTATCTTTTACTTAATTGACTTGTTAGTGTTCCTTATATATCCTGAACAGTAGTACTTTATTTTGCTTCACATTGCAAATACATTCTTCTACTTTGTATTTTTTTTTTAGTTTTTATTCATGATAAAGAGAAAGGGATATTTTCTAAAAATCAAAATATATATATATAAATAACACCTACCGGAGTTGTCATAATAATATGGGCATGCTGAATCTCAAATAGGTCATCCATTACTGTATCTCCAGTGAGTTCTTTACAATTCAATCCTATTGGTCCAAATTTTTTTTTCCAATCATCAAAACGCTGACTACACAGGGCTTTTATTGGTGCCACTGCAATATAAGATATCCATTTTGAATGTCAGTGCAATTTAAAAATTATTTTCACAAATGTTAATAAAGTTAGCACACATCTAGATGCTACCTAATATTTATGAATTAAAAGTTGATAACATAAACATATTCAGAAATATAAAGTTAATCACTGAGCAGAACTAACAAGAGAAAACTGTTCAGGAAATTGAAACTAATAGTGAAGAAAGGTAAGGCAGGAAATTATCACCCTTTATGATCATTGTCTTTTTTTAACCATGTGTATAAATTTGGGGGGCTTCCCTCGTGGCTCAGATGGTAAAGAATCCACAATGTGGGAGACCTGGGCTCAATCCCTGGGTTGGGAAGATCCCTTGGAGGAGGGCATGGCAACCCACTCCAGTATTCTTGCCTGAAGAATCCTCATGGATAGAGGAGCCTGGCAGACTACAGTTGACAGGTTTGCAAAGAGTCATGACATGACAGAGTGACTAAGCACATAAATTTTTTGATGAAAAAAACTTTTATATCTTAGAAAGGAGAGTAGAGGGAAATCTGGGAAAATGTGTTTTGAAATCTGGGAAAATGTGTTTTGAATTGTTAACAGGATCAAATGTGATATGTCTTTATTTTAAAAGTATGAGAAACTAAATAATAACTCTTATGTCTTGAATTTGAACTTATTTCTTACTTTTACCTCAATGGTTTTTCATTATTACGATTAATTATTACTCTTTCAATATACAGATACTTACTGTAAACAATTTTAATGTTTGACCATGGCAATGGTACTTCCATTAAAAGTCTTGTTATAGCTAGTTCAAACACTACAGTTTTCCCAGAACCAGTTGGAGCACAAATCACAAAATTCCTATCTGTATAAAGAAGCTAAAAAAATACAATTTAATCAATCATTGAATAGATAGGATTTTTCAATTCTCAATTTGTTAGAAAATATGCCTTAGGAAGAGTCTATGGAATAATAGTTCAAACATCTTAACTTCTAAACTTATTAAAATAAGCTTGCTTTAGATCCGCCACTCTCAAAAATGAATACTATTAATAATTTATCATCAAGTTTTGTCAAAGTAATATGCTAGACCTAGAAGTAAATAATTTATTTAGCTTTCAGAGACATTTTTATAAATTTAAACAACCCAGCTATGAAAATTACATGCATTCATTTAACAAACATTTTTTGAGCTCCTATGATGTACTAATCATTTACAGCACTAAGGACATAAAAATGAATGTGATCTGGTCCCTGTCCTTAGCGAGCACACAATCCAGTAAGAAAAGGTAGACACGTAAATAATTAAACAAAATACTTACATCATCAAAGGCTTTGGACTGTATATAATTGAAATATGGGAATTCTTTGAAAATACTTCTAAATTTAGCAGCTGAGAATAACATTAAGGAGTCAAATATTTCATAATTTTAAAAATTGGTTATTCAGCTGAAAAACTAAATCAATATTGACTGATAATATTTAATTTTGAGGCTTTAATACTTGCTATTTTGGCATCATAAGAAAGGAACAGACAGCTATGGATGGAAGGATGGAGATGGCACCACAAGAGGCTCAACTAAAAGAAAGGCTCAATGAACTTAAAAGTTAGGACAGTGAGATTAATGCAATCAGGGGAGCAAAACCAAAAAGACTGAGAAAGTGAAATTAGCTTAAGGGACTTATGGAACAATATCATATGGACCAATATACACGTTATAAGGGTCCGAGAAGAAAAAGACATAAAGGGGAAGAAAGCTTAAAGAAATAATGTCTGAAAACTATCCTAGCATGGAGAAACAGACATCCAGATCCAAAAAAATCCCATAAATTACCAAAGAAGGTAAATCTCAAGAGACCCATAAACACACAGTAATTAAATTACTCTTGGGCTTCCCATGTGGCTCAGCTGGTAAACAATCGGCCTGCAGTGCAGGAGACCTAGGTTTGATCCCTGGGTTGGAAGATCCCCTGGAGGCGGGAAAGGCTACCCACTCCAGTATTCTGGCCTGGAGAATTCTATGGGATATACGGTCCATGGGGTCACAAACAGTTGGACACAACTGAGTAATTTTCACTTTCATTTGCTGAACAAAAGACAAAGAGGGAACCTTAAAAGCAGCGAGGGAAAAGCAACTCATTACAAAGGAATTCCCATAAGACTATGAGGGGGTACTTCAGCAAAACCTTGGTGGACCAGATTGTGGAATGGTAATTTTGGGGTGTGGAAAGAAAACACTGCTAACCAAGAATGTTTCACTTAGCAAAGTTTTCCTTCAATTATGAAGTGTTTGCTAGGAAAAAACGGAAGGTGTGGCACCAGTTGCTGCCGCAGCGTCGCAATGCACCGGCCGAGGGCTCCTGCAGCTGCTCGCGCGGAGCCGGAGGCGAAGAATGGCGAGGACCGAGACTGACACTTCTGCTCCCCGCCGCCCGCATCTCTTCCCCTCCCTCCAGCTCTGCCAGCGGAGGCATCCCTTCCCTGGAAGCCGAGCGGCTTCGCTCGCATTTCGCCGCCGTTGCCTCTTGCAATATTGCAAGATAGGGGAAAAGCAGACCATGGTGAATCCTGGAAGCAGATCACAGCCGCCCCTGGTGACGGCCGGCTCCCTCTCTTTGAAGCGGTGCGCAAGCTGTGGGGGCAGGATTGCGGAATGCTTTCTGCTCTGTGCCATGGGCAGCTACTGGCATAGCCGGTGCCTCAAGTGCTCCTGCTGCCAGGTGCAGCTGGGTTTCATCGGCATGTCCTGTTACACCAAGAGCGGCATGATCCTCTGCAAAAATGACTACATTAGGTTATTTGGGAATAGTGGTGCTTGCAGTGCTTGTGGACAGTCTATTCCTGCAAGTAAACTCGTCATGAGGGCCCAAGGCGATGTGTATCATCTTAAGTGTTTTCCGTGCTCTACCTGCCGGAATCGCCTGGTCCTGGGAGATGGGTTTCACTATATCAATGGCAGTTTATTTTGTGAACATGATAGACCTACAGCTCTCATCAATGGCCATTTCAATTCACTTCAGAGCAATCCACTACTGCCAGACCAGAAGGTCTGCTAAAACTGTCAAGAGTAATGCAGAATGCATGCCTTCATCTCAGATCTTGTTCATCACAGGTGGATCCCATGTGTCTTCAGTAGACAAGTCACCTTTGTAGCTAGCACCAGTGCCAGCTCCATGCCATTGCACCTTCTTTAGTCTTGATTGCTCTTCCCGCATTTATTGGTGTATTAAAATGACTCAACACGAAAATTAAGGACTCCATGAACTTGAGCTAATAGGAGACTGTAAAGAAAATGAAAAAAGATCCACTGGAGGACATCTTTGGTGGGGGAGAGGGAGCTTGGGAGGAGGGAAATGACTAATGAAGCTAATTAAAAGAAGCATTCAAATCTGCTTTCTACCCTCATTAACAATTAGCAGGGCACTGGCCAGAGTTTGTACCCTGTGTTTTACCTTAACAACCTTCTGTTTGCTCTTTGTATATTTAAGTGTTGCAAGGAAATGTGTTTCAATCAAAACCGAACATGAGATAAAGGAAAGAGATGTGGCTTCTGTGATATTCTATCACAAACACTTTTATCATATCTCTGTAAAATACATTGTATATACGCATATAAGTGTTTTTATCCTAATATTGCTACTTCCATGGCAAAGACAAAAAAAAGAAAGAAGGAAAAAAAAATCAGGCTCATAGCAGCAACTGTGTAGAAATTCTCCCCTACTTCTAATTTGCAGAATGAAGAAAAAATCTTTTATCTGTGATATTTTCAGAGATATCTGCTCAAGTACAGTGTATTTAAATAATAAAACCTTAAAAGAAAAAAAAAAACTGAAGGTGTTGGTTACCACTAGATCAGTTTTACAAGAAATGTTAAAGGAAGTTCTTCAAGATGAAATGAAAGGATGCTAATTAGTAAAGGTAGTTAATCACTTATAACTCCAGTATAATGGTTAGAAGATAAAAGTACTGTATCTATAATAATTTATTATTGGATACACAATATTAAAAGATATAAATTGTGGCATGAGAAACAAAATGTGAGGAAGTGAGTATAAAACTGTAGAGCTTTTGTATGTGTTCAAATTTTTTATCAGTTTAAAAGAAACTGTTAAAACTGTAAGACTTTTTAATGCAAGTCTCAAGGTAACTACAAAGCAAAACTCTACTGCTGATACAAAAGATAAACAGAAAAGAGCAAGAACATACCATTATAGAAAATCATCAAATCACAAAGGAAAAGAACAAGAGAAGAAAGAAGCAACAGAACTACAAAATGTCAAAATACATTAAAGTGGCAATAAATACTTTAAAGGTAAATGGAATAAATTTTCTAATTAAAAGACATAAAAGTGGCTGGATGGACTTAAAAAAAAACAAGACTAACTTATTTGCTGCCTACAAGAGATTTATTTCAGCTTTAAGGATACACATAGATTGAAAGCAAACGGATGGAAAAAGATATTCTATACAAATGGAAACCAGTACATAGTAGAGATAGCTCTACTTATATCAGCAAAATAAACTTAAAGACAAAATCTGTCATAAGAGACAAAGAGGTCATTATACAATGATAAAGCAGTTAATTCATCAGGAAGATACAGCAGTTGTAAATACTTATGAACCAAACATTGGAACACCTAAATATATAAAACAAATATTAACAGATTTGAAGAGAGAAATAGACAGCAATACAATAATAGTAGGGACCTTCAAGATGCCACTTTCAACAATGGATAGATCATCCAAAAAGAAAATCAGTAAGGAAACACTGGACTTAAACTATGCCTTACACCAGATGGCTCGAACAAATATATACAGAGCATTCCCTCCAGCAGAAACAGAATATACATTTTTCTCATATGCCCATAGAACATTCTCCAAGACAGATCAAATGTTAGGGCACAAAACAAGTCTTAATAAAGTTTTAAAAGAAGACTGAAATCATATCATGCACCTTGTTCATAATAGCATGAAACTAAAAACCAACTAAAATAAGAAAACTGGAAAATTCACAAATATATGGAGATTAAACAACAAGCTCCTGAACAACCATTAGGGTTAAAGAAGAAATCAAAAGGGAATATACCTTGAGACAAATGAAATGAAAACACAACATACCAAAATTTATAGGATCCAATAAAAGCTGTTCTAAGAGGGAAGTTTATAGTGATAAGTACCAAAATGAAAAAAAAAAATCACAAATAAACAATCTAACTTCACACCTCAAGAAACTAAAAACTGAGGAAAGAAATAAGTTCACAATTAGCAGAAGGAGGAAATAACAAAGATTAGAGGAGAAATAAATAAAAAGAAACACCAGAAAAACAACAGAAAAGGTCAATAAAGAGTAAATTTACTCTGAAGAATAAATTTAAGTAAAATATCTGTCTGTTGAAAATTATAAGACATTGATGAAAGAAACTGAAGACAAAAATAAATGGAAAGATATTTCATGTTCATGGATTCAAAAAATTAATATTGCTGAAAGTCCACACTACTCTAAATGATCTACAGATTCAATGCAATTTCTACCCAAATTCCAACTGCATTCTTCACAGAAATAGAAAAAACAAATCAAAAATCATAGAAAACCACTAAAAAAAAAAAAAACCAATAAGTCCTAAGAAAGAACAAAGCTCTCCAGCTTTGTTTCCATAATATGCCTTGATTTCAAACTACACTACAGAGCTATGGTAATCAAAACAGTATGATATTTACATTAAAAACAGACATATAGATCAATGGAACAAAATATCCAGCCCAGAAAGAAAACCATGCCTATATGGTCAAATAACTTTCATCAAAGGAGCCACGAACTAGGAATGGATAATCTCTTCAATAAATGGGGTATTGGGAAAACTGGATATTCACATGTAAAAGAATGAAACTGGACTCCTATCTTACATCATATGCAAATATAAGCTCAAAATGGATTAACGACTTTAACAGAAGACTTGAAATCATAAAACTCCTATACGAAAACAAAGGGGAAATGCTTCTTGACACTGGTTTTGGCAATGATTTTTGGATTTGATACCAAAAGTAAAAGCAACAGATGCGAAATAAACAAGTGCAACCATATATTAAACTAAAAAGCTTTTGCACTGTAGAAGAAACCATCAACAAAATGGAAAGGCAACCAATGGAATGGGAGAAAATATTTCCACACCACACATCCACCAAAGGTTAATGTCCAAAATATACAGGAACTTACCAAACTCAAAAAAACAAATAATCCAGTTTAAAAATAGATAAAGGACCTGAGTAGACATTTTGCCAAAGAAGGCATACAAATGGCTAACAGCACATGAAAAGGCACTCATCATCCCTAGTCACTAGGGAAATGCCAATCAAAATCATGAGATAGCACCTAACACCTGCAAATCAAAAAGATAAGAGATAAATGCTGGCAAGGATATGGATGAAAGGGAACCCTTGTACACTACTGGTAGGGATATAAATTGAAACAGTCATGGAAAAGAGTATGGAGTTTCCTCAAAAAATTCAAAACAGAAGTACCATATGATCCAGCAATCCTGGGTTATATCCAAAGGAAACAAAATCAGTAACTCAAAGAAATGTCTGTACACCTGATTTCATTGCAGTTATTATTTACAGTAGCCAAACCATGCAAACAACCTAATGATAAAGAAATGAATGGATAAAGAAAATATATATACAACAGACTATTATTCAGCTTTTAAAAAGAAGGAAATTCTACCTTTTGTGACAACATGGATGAAACATCATACAAAGTGAATTAAGTCAAACAAAGAAAGACAGATCCTGCACGATGTCACTTACAAGTGGAATCCTAAAAAAAAGGTCAAACTCATAAAAATGAGTTGCCAGGGGCTGGAGATACAGGAGAAACAGAGGCTGGTGAAAGAATACAAACTTTTAGCTATAAGAAGATTAAGATATGAGGACCTAATGTATAAAATGGTGAGTAGAGTTGAAAATAACTGTATTATTTGCGAGAAGCCAACTGGGAGCTCTGGACTAAGCCCTTCTGAGCACATGGCATTCTCTTGCTCTGGGACCTGGGCCCTTTGTGGTAGCAGAATCAGAGCACAGAGGACAGGACAATGCCTGGGGGCTTTATAGCAAGACCCTGTGTGTTGCTGGAGGTCTCAGGTGTATCCAAACTGGAGCTGGTAGAGCCTGAAGAAAAGTGGAACCACCCAGCCAATCCAAGAAGGGTTAGCACTTCTGCTATGAGAGCAGACCTCACAGAAACAAGGAAAGAGGACTGAAGATGAACCCACGTTTTAAAAGTCCTTGTCTGCTGGAGGTGGCATTACCTGTGACCTCGCTTCACTTCTTCATACATGGCTGTTGCAGCAGGCATGGATCCTGGATGTTTGCCCCTTGATATCTCCAAGCATTATGATAGCTTGAGAAAATGCTGGCGACAAAAAACTGAGTGGAAAAGAGCAAATGTGGGAAGAGGTGATCAAGTAAAATTTGAAATCTGTAAAAGAGAACACGCAAGACAAAGTTGGGTGCCTTTGGGATCTTCCGGATCCAGAAATCGAACTCGGGGCTTCCACATTGTAGACAGACTCTTTCTACGAGAAAATTACTAGAGCTAATCAGTGAATATAGCAAAGTTTCAGGATACAAAATCAACACACAGAAATCCCTGGCATTCCTATACACTAACAGTGAGAAATCAGAAAGAGAAATTAAGGAAACAATTCCATTCACCATCAAAACAAAAAGAATAAAATACTTAGGAGTATTTCTACCTAAAGAATCAAAAGACTTGTATATAGAAAACTATAAAACACTGATGAAAGAAATCAAGGAGGACACAAACAGATGGAGAAATGTGCCGTGTTCGTGGATTGGAAGAATCAATATAGTGAAAATGAATATACTACCCAAAGCAATCTATAGATTCAATGCAATTCCTATCAAGCTACCAGAGGTCTTTTTCAAAGAATTAGAACAAATAATTTCTCAATTTGTATGGAAATACAAAAAACCTTGTATAGCCAAAGCAATCTTGAGAAAGAAGAATGGAACGGGCGGAATCAACCTACCGGACTTTAGGCTATACTACAAATCCACAGTCATTAAGACAGTATGGTACTGGCACAAAGACAGAAACATAGATCAATGGAACAGAATAGAAAGCCCAGAGATAAATCCATGTATCTATGGACACCTTATCTTTGACAAAGGAGGCAAGAATATACAATGGAGAAAAGACAACCTCTTTAACAAGTGGTGCTGGGAAAACTGGACAGCCACTTGTAAAAGAATGAAACTAGATCACTTTCTAACACCATACACAAAGATAAACTCAAAATGGATCAAAGATCTAAGCATAAGACCAGAAACTATAAAACTCCTAGAGGATAACATAGGCAAAACACTCTCTGCCATAACCCAAAGCGGGATACTCCATGACCCACCTCCCAGAATATTGGAAATAAAAACACGAATAAACAAATGGGACCTAATTAAATTTAAAAGCTTTTGCACAACAAAGGAAACTATAAGCAAGGTGAAAAGACAGCCTTCAGAATGGGAGAAAATAATAGCCAATGAAACAACAAACAATTAATCTCAAAAATATACAAACAACTCCTGCAGCTCCATTCTAGAAAAATAAACAACCCAATTAAAAAGTGGGCCAAAGAACTTAACAGACATTTCTCCAAAGAAGATATAAAAATGGCTAACAAACACATGAAAAGATGCTCAACATCACTCATTATCAGAGAAATGAAAATCAAAACTACAGTGAGGTACCACTTTACACCAGTCAGAATGGCTGCCATCCAAAAGTCTACAAGCACTAAATGCTGGAGAGGATGTGGAGAAAAGGGAACCCTCTTACACTGTTGGTGGGAATGCAAACTAGTACAGCCACTATGGAAAACAGTGTGGAGGTTCCTTAAAAAGCTGCAAATAGACCTGCCATATGACCCAGCAATCCCACTGCTGGGCATATACACGGAGGAAACCAGAATTGAAAGAGCCACGTGTACCCCAATGTTCATCGCTGCATTGTTTACAATAGCCAGGACATGGAAGCAACCTAGATGCCCATCAACTGACGAATGGATAAGAAAGCTGTGGTACATATACACAATGGAATATTACTCAGCATTAAAAAAAAATTCATTTGAAGCAATTCTACTCAGATGGACGAAACTGGAGCCCATTATCCAGAGTGAAGTAAGCCAGAAGCAAAAACAACAATACAGTATATTAACGCACATATATGGAATTTAGAAAGACGGTAACGAGAACCCAACATACGAGATAGCAAAAGGAACGCAGATGTATAGAATAGACTCGTGGACTTTGTGGATGAGGGTAAGGGTGGGATGATATGGGAGAAGGGCATTGAAGCATGTTAATTTTCGTATGTCTAATCAATCGCCAGCCCAGGATTGATGCTCGGGGCTGGTGCAGCGAGATTTCCCAGGGGGGGGGGGAGAGAAGAGGGAGAGGGGTTCCGGAGGGGAAGCATATGTAAACCTATGGTGATATCATGACAATGTATGGCAAAAACAATTAAAAAATAAAAAATAAATAAATAAATTAATTAAAAAAAAAAACTGTATTATTTGCTAAGAGAGTTGAACTTGTGTTCTCACTCCCCAAAATTTTAAAAGGTAAATATGTGAAGTGACAAATGTGTTAACTAACTTAATGGTGGGAAACTTTTGTAATGTATATGTTTATCAAACTACCATACTAAACATTTAAAATATTTTATAATTTTATTTGTCAAATATACCTTAATAAAGCTGGGGTGGAGGAGGAATTAAATTATTCCAGTCCCCAGTCACTTTCCATATTCTGAAAAGAACTTATGAAGTCCTTGTAGAGAAACAAGACTATCCAAGGGTTATACTTTGACAATAAGATCTGACAGAAGAGATGCAAATATATATGTGAAAATATATCAGAACTAAGCATGAAGTTTATCTTTTCCATAGTGATATTTTTTCTTATTCATCTTGACTAGGCCACTTGATTTTTACCTCTTTTTTGAAATCCCAAATTTCATTTTTTGAACTGTTGATTATGTTTTATTAGCTGATATATGTTGTTGCTGGTCACTTAACCCCTTAATTCCTTTGTTTTTGGTAATTCAGTTGTGCTAAGTGGTGGATTTAATTGCAATTATCAGCATATTGGCTCAACAGGAACTTAAATCAGCCTTCTTCTAAGAGAGCTCAAAAATATTAGTAGATATAAAGAATAAACTATCTCCTTTCCAAGTTCAGAGTCTATTGCCAATTGGGGAGATATTAGTACTTACATGGTATTCTTATTAGTCTTTAGTCACATTTGTCAACTACACTTAGTAAACACTATGCAGAATACATTACTAGATTTAGAAAGCTGAGGAAGTTGCAAATAAAGAAGAAAGTGAGTTCCAGAAACTGAGGCTGTTACAATCTATTAGGAGATATAAAACAGATAATACATCTCAGAACATAAGTATGTAGTTATTTAAGCAATTACATTTTTATAAAGATATAAAAAATTTGACAGATTGTGGTAAGTGATCCTGTTAAAAATTAAACCAAAAAGCACATTACAGCTCTGCTCCAATTCCCCCATTTCTTTCAAAGTATATGGCCACAAGGCCCTACATAATCTTGCCTCCCCACTTCACTTTGTGTTTCTGACCTCATGTCTACTACTCTTGCTTCTGATTTATTTCCTCCAGCTTCATTTTCTAAAGACCTACCCTGATTCCTGGGCTTGCCTGATAGCTCAGTTGGTAAAGAATCTGCCTGCAATGCAAGAGACCCTGGTTTGATCCCTGGGTCGGAAAGATCCACTGGAGAAGGTATACGCTATCACTCCAGTATTCATGGGTTTCCCTTGTGACTCAGCTGGTAAAGAACTCACCTGCAATGTGGGAGACCTGGGTTCAATCCCTGGGTTGGGAAGATCCCCTGGAGAAGGGAAAGGCTACCCACTCCAGTATTCTGGCCTGGAGAATTCCATGGACTGTATAGTCCATTGGGTCACAAAGAGTTGGACACAACTTAACTTTCACTTTTCTTTCTTTACCCTAATTCTTCTATTTAATTCTAATCCTAAACGTCTATTCCAGCATTCCCAATTTAATCTCCTTTACTCTGCCTCATATTTTTCTTTTCTCATATCACCTTCTAAAATATTATAGGACTTATTTATATACTGTTACAATTGTTTCCCACCTCCATCTCAAAAATGTTAACTTCTCAAGGGTAAGAATTCACTGTCTGTTTTCTTAACTGGCACATCCCAAACCTGGCACACAGTAAGAACTCAATTCATGCAGGTTTGTATATATTAAATCAAACAGATAACTCACAAACCTTTAGTTTACTTTCAGTTGTATACTGTGTCAGAATACTCATTCCAAAACAATAACGTAATACTGAGTTTGTCAATCCATCAGTTTTTGAATGAATCTCATTTTTTCCCTCAAAATATATCTCTTCCTTTAAAATATTTATTTTTAACAAGCCCACAAGCTGGTCATCATGCTGGTTTTTCTCTCATTAGGTAGTTCCATGTCAATTTACACTTGCAAAAATGAATCTATGATTCAGAATAGATGTAAAATCAGTTTTCTAGCTTATGAGAAAACTCAACTACTAAGTACATCATTTATCATCACTATCAATACTGGATATCGAATTCTTCCTTTTGTCCAACAAATTCTCAGCAGTCTCCCAGTAATTATGTGTTATAATAGTGTATGGAGGGGGGAGGGATGTCTGCAGACCTGAAAATGACAAAGTACTGTGGCAGGATCAATGTGACCAAACTTCTATGGTCCTCAGGATTCAAATATAGCAAAATTCTGTAAAATAATCAGAAAATAAGTCCAAGAAATCCCCAAACTCTCAAATTATCATGAATAGGATGTAGTCTTCCACTTTAAATACACACTTGGAAACAATAAAGTATAGAAAGTTCAGTGAGTTTGACAGAAAATGAATACAAGGGACACAAGGGTAGGCAGCAGTCTTAACTAACAAAGAGACCTAATAGTAGAATCACTGCAGCTGTGCTAAGACAGCAAGAAAACCTTTAAAACTCTTCAAAAATAAGTGTCATAATATGGCAAGTTCAGGTGTGGGATAAGAATTTCCCATCATACAGATAATAAAACTAGCTTTAACTGTTTACTGTTAACCTGTTTCCTACATTTCCACACCAGAATATATTTAGGTCACCAGAGAGAAGGAAGTGTAGCGAGATTGAGACGCCATGGTGAATAGGAGCACTAATGGCTAGCCATGTGTGACATTATTATATCATCGTTTATAACCCTTCTATAATCTGCTCCTCCCATTCCACCGACATTATTATATCATCGTTTATAACCCTTCTATAATCTGCTCCTCCCATTCCACCCATTCATTTATCTGCATTGAAGGCAACTTTTCACAAGTGGCCAAGCAAACATTTTCTAACTAGACTTCAAAATTATCTCAGTCCTCAGGATACCCAGGGTAGGAATCACTCATCCCTAGATTTCTCCAACTCAACTACCTAATATCTGAAATTCACTTTCTGTTTTGCCAACTAGATCATTACTTTTGTGTACTTTTGTGAACATTCCCCAGCTTTGAGTCACTAATTCCATAATCCTAAAGCATGGTTTTGGTAATGTAACTTGACTTTCTCAAAAATGCTTCATGGCTTAATAAATATATAAAAAGTAAAAACAAAAACTTCTGACTTGGTATTCATGGCATTAAATGATCTAACACTAATATACCTACCCATCATTATTTTCTATTAATACTACCCTTTTAATCATAATTTTTTTCACCCAAGCTGGAATTCTTGTTCTTTTCAAACATATTCTATTCTTTCTTATCCTCCCCCTTCCTCATGGGCCACTTTTTTGCCAGGACCACTTCCCTACTTTCAGTGTATTTAGAGATAAGAAGATACACAAGGCTTGGTCCTTGCCTTTAAGAAGTACATAGATCAAAGGGAAATAGTCACAGAAACATATGATGAATTATAAAATAGAATAAATATACTGTAACAGACACACACAAACTATCAAAGAAAAAAATGTTACCTTCAGATACGTACTCAAAACATACGTACTCAAAAATTTACATCTGAAATGCCCAGAAATATAAAATAGTATAAACTACAAACTAGGTTCTTTCAAAAATTACTCAATTTGTAAAAATGTCCCCAATCCATAGAATGTCCCATTCTCAGTCATTTCCCCTACCCATGTTTATACCAATACCTAAAGCATAAGAAATTATCTGTATCAATTTGTAAGTGAATATGCTAAAAGTTCATTCAATAATATAAATCTCTTATCTGTACTTGCCACTGACTGGTAACCAACAGTTCACAACTGGCACCAGTCTGCAGACGACACTTTTAGTAGCACTATCACACATATCAGGACTCTTACATCATCCAAAAGATCCACATTTCCCTCTTTTGCTCTGTCAGCCCAAACAAACAGAAATGCAATGAAATAAAATGTTTTAAAATTATGACTTCAAATATAATGCTGATGTAGTAAAATACTTTAAAGGATACGAATTTCTGTGACAGCCTTCAAGGAATCTAAACCTTTTTCTGTTACCCCTAGGGAAAAAAAAAAATCCTACATTCTTACGGATATTTTAAAACTTTTCCATAAAAGCTACTTCAATAGAATTTGTATAAACTTTTTACAAAGAGCATAGATAAAACAATGTTAGATCACAGGCTAAAAAAATGCAATAAAATAAACTGCACATAGAGTGACAACCTACTCAAATTTATTTTTGTATTCTTACCTATACTAAGAAATACAGACTAGACTGTACTCGTAAAATCAGCTGAAAAAAGCAAGAAATTACCTTGAACTGTATGAGGCTGGGATGCAACTGGAAAAGATGGTGCTTTGATTATGCCTTCTCTGATTTCAGAAGCAAAAAGTGTATCACTGGGTGTCAAAATGTTACAGTCTGAATACTGAGGTTTCTGCTTACTATTGCTATTGCTACCTTTCCATGATTTCCCTTTGTTCATTTCTGTTTGGACAATTTTCACTGAGCCAATATTAGAGTCCAAGCTTGCACTGGCATCCTCATGTATAGTAGCAGATATTTTAAATAACCTGCAAAAAATTTGCATATGTAATCATTACTTAGAAAATAAAAAACTAGCATAAAATTAGTTCCTTTAAACATACCTATAGATCATGGCTTATTAGAACACAAAAGCTAATCATTCTTCTAAAGTATGATTTGCTAAATTTACCACCGAATTATGTCTTTTCACTTTTTTAAAACTCAGATAAATCCATCTGTGGTGGCCAGCCTCTGAGACAGCTCCGATGCTCCTTGTATCCTAGTGCTCACACTTTTTTGGAGTCACCTTTGAATCAGGACTTGCCTATGAGACTAGCAGAGTGCTGTGGAAGGACAAGCATGTGACATCTAAGGCTAGGTCATAAAAGACTGTCACTTCCACACAGTCTCTTAGATCATTCATTCTGAGGGGACCTAGCCATTATAACATGAGAACACTGAAGCAACCCTATAGAGCAGCCCATGTGGACAGGTTCTTCTCAGTAACTAGCACCAACTTCCTAAGCACTATTCAATAATCATTTGAGTGTAAGAAATGGCTCTCTGCAAAGTTCTGTAAAACAAAGAAAGGCCATCTTTATGACTGTAACTTACTGCAGTTGACTGATTCAAAGACAATCCTTCAAAGTAATTTGTTCACAATAACCCTAAGGAAAGAAGTGATCAATAAGATTCCTAATAATACAACACTAGCATGTTATGGCATAAGTAACAGAGCTGATAGCAGGTTATCAGTCTTACAGAATTCTGTAAGGAATGACACCCAAATAATTATGATACGAATATAAAATATTTTCTGTTATTTTCACTATTAATCTTAATGATAGGTTTTTTCGTATTAGTCACTTCAGATGCATCCAACTCTTTTTGACCCATGGACTATAGCCTGCAAGACTCCTCTGTTCATGGGACTTCCCAGGCAAGGATACTGGAATGGGTTGCCATTTCCTTCTCCAGGGAATCTTCCTGACCTAGAAATCGAACCTATGTCTCCTGCATTGCAGGCAGATTCTTTACCATCTGAGCCACCAGGGAAGCCCAAGTTTTTGTATGAGACCAGTAGTCACATATGGATGTGAGAGCTGGACTATAAAGAAAGCTGAGCACCAAAGAATTGATGCTTTTGAACTGTGGTATTGGAGAAGACTCTTGAGAGTCCCTTGGCCTGCAAGGAGCTCCAACGAGTCCATCCTAAAGGAAATCAGTCCTGGGTGTTCATTGGAAGGACTGATGTTGGAGCTGAAACTCCAATATTTTGGCCACCTGATATGAAGAGCTGACTCATTTGAAAAAACCCTGATGTTGGGAAACACTGAAGGCAGGAGGAGAAGGGGACGACAGAGGATAAGATGGTTGGATGGCATCACCGACTCAATGAACATGAGTTTGAGTAAACTCCAGGAGTTGGTGATAGACAGGGAGGCCTGACGTGCTGCAGTCCATGGGGTCGCAAAGAGTCGTACATGACTGAGCAACTGAACTGAACTGAATTCAATCTTTCAGAAAACTAGAGACATGTATTCTAAAGCAAACTATAGAGCTGCATCCTCCAATGGTAGCAGTTCTCTTTTTGAAGACAGAAAATTAAAAAAACAGATGGTTAATCTTTCATAATACAACAGAAACTCATTTTAAAATGGTATTGAAAACAAGGAAAACACTGATGCCAACAGTGCTACATGCTGTGATATCACTTAAAAGCACAGATTTTGGAATCAGACAAACCTGGGTATAAATCAAAAGCTCCTCTACTTTCTATCTGTATGACTTTAAAGTTAAAAGTTTGAAATAGATTTTTCAAACTGTAAAAATATTATCCACACAACTACTTAATTAAATTCCCTGAACCTCAGATTCTTCCTAGCTCCTCTGGCTCTTCCACTCCACACTCTCTTATGTCCTTTGCTTCTTTACTGAATTTTATATTTACTTCCTGGTCTTAAGAAAAATATTTACTTGTCCTGGAAAACTCTCGCTCTTAAAAAAACTCTTAAGTGGACAAAACTGCTAATTCTCTCACATTTCTTCTCCACACCAAATTTACACCACTACTTTTCCACTCTCTCACAAAAGTTATCTGTGCTATCTAACTATGCAACATTGTACTCCTCCTTATTGCATATATCCTATATCAACCTCTGGTCACTTTAGAATCTTTTCCTCTTAATTACAAGCTCTTCCATAAACTGGGTTGTTATTCAGTTGCTCAGTCATGTCGGACTCTTTGTAACCCCATGGATTGCAGCATGCCAGCCTTCCCTGTCTTTCACTATCTCCCAGAGTAACTGAGTTACTTCACCATTTACATAGACAACCCATTCAAAATTCTACCCTCTACGTTTCTTAGCCTTTTATCTCTAGTAGCTTTCTCCCTCATCTGATTTCAGTTACCTACTCTCTCACCTTAGATGTTATCACTATCCTCTTCTCAAAACAACAATTCTAAAAAACATTTTCTGACCACAACCTCCTATCGTTTTAGCTGGTTTGCTCAAGGTACTAATGAAGTCAAAGAACAAAATTACTATAATTAACCTCTTTATTTTCTCCCAAACCATCTTCCCCTTCACTTTTCTCAGGTACCTTGAATGCATTTAATACCATGACATATCTTTTCAATCACTCTCTTATCAATATTCTAAACCCCTCTCCCCTTTTATACTTTTATCATACTTATCTTGCAAATCTGAAATTCTATGTAAATCTATCTACTATTTTTTTCATAATTGCAGTCAAGTGGTAGAACACTATTGAAAAAAGCACAACTGCTAGGTAGATGAATAATATTCAAATTAAAATGCACCATCAGCCAAGACTGAAGAAACAAAATCAATATACAAAAATCAATTGTATTTCTACATACCTTCAATGGACAATCTGAAATTCCACTTAAAATAACATCAAAAGAATAAAGTACTTATGAGTAAATGTAACAAAGTAAGTAAAAGGCTTGTCCACTGAAAACTACAAAATATTTTTGAAAGAAATTAAAGAAAACCTAAGTAAGTGGCGAGGTATCCCATGTTCACAGATTAGTAATCCTAAGTAAAATGCTTTCTTAAATCTGTGAGTAATTCTAGCAAAGTATTATACCAAATGCACAGTAGTGGGAACTCCCAAATTTGTAGATTGCAAGGCAGAAATTTGGGTAGTATGTGTGGCTGGCATTTGAAGTAGGGTAGTCTTATAGGACTGAATCCTTACTTAACTCTTGGGGCCTGTTGCTAACTCTAGGAGTTAGCAAGAAAATTGAATTGTATTGTTGGACACCAATTGGTGTTGAAGAATCAGATAAATGGATGGTAAGAAAACACTCCAGACCTTCCATTTATGGCCAATGGATTATCAGTGCAAGTGCCATGTCATTCAACCGGGAAAGAACAGTTTTGTTTTGCTTTTAACAAATGGTGCTGGAACAACTGGATATCTATACGCAAAAGAATGAAGCTGGACTCCTACCTTGTACTATACTGAAAAATTAACGCAAAATGGATGATAGACCCAAATGTAAGAGCTAAATCTTAGAAAAAAATGTAGGAGTAAGTCTTTATAACCTTGGATTAGGTGATGGTTTCTTAGATATGACACCAAAAATCCAATCAAAAATTAGAAAAATTGGACTTCATCAAAATTAAAAACTTTTGGGCAGCTAAGCATATGAACAGAAAAGTGAAACAAAGCACAAAGAATGTGAGAAAATATTTGCTACTCGTAAAACTGATAAGGGATTTTCAACCAGAATAAAGGACCCTTACAACTCAAAAATAAAAAGACAACACAATTTAAAAAACAGATAAAGAATCTGAATAGACACTACTCCAAATAAGATATGCAAATAGCCTATAATAACATGAAAAGCTGGGCAACACCTTTAGTCAGCAGAAACACACGAATCAAAACCACAATGAGACATATATCACACCCATTTTGTATGGCTATAATAGAAAAGACAGACAAGTACTAGCAAGGAGGTGGAGAATTCATAAACTTCATATACTAATGAAATTGTTCAGCGGTATAGTTACTTTGTAAAACAATTTGGCAGTTTCTCAAAAAAAAGATAAATATAGAGTTAACATATGACCTAGCAATTCCAATTCTAAGTATAAATCCAAAAGAATTAAAATACACTTGACCCTTGAACAACATAGGTTTAAACCGCATTGATCTATTTATACTTAGATTTTTTTTCTTCTTCAATAAATACTACAGTACTATATAATCTGAGTTGGTTGAGTCCACTGATACAGATCTACAGATAAGGAAAGCCAACTATAAAGTTGTACTTCAATTCCTGTGTTTAAGAGTGAAATCTATATAGTCACAAAAAAACTTACACCTGAATTTTCATGGCAACACTATTCATAATAGCCAAAAAGTGGAAACAACTCAAAAGTTCATCAATTGGCAGATCAGTAAACAAAATGTGATATACCCATTCAATGAAATGTTACTGGCCATGAAAAGAATAAAGTACTGATATATGACAGATCATACATCATCATGACAACATCCAATTGTCTATTTGGATGACAAGATTCAGAGAGTTCATAGGATCAAAACAATTTCCATAACACTTTTTTCCCATCATTTTAATTTACAATATGGTTAAATATCAATAGATATAACCCAAAAAAGCAAAAGCTCTATGGGAATCCTCAATAATTTTTAAGTGGAAAGGGATCCTGAAAACAAGAAGTTTGAGAACCTCTGCTCTAACCATTTATCTCATCAAAATTATTGTCATACAAAAAGTATTCAATTATTTTTAGTTACTACTTGCCTTTCCCCTGATAAACTGTAAGCTCTCTGAAGGCAAGAACCTATGGCTAGAACTCAGTTAAAAGTGTTGAGCACACAGTAGACCTCTATTTGTTGTTGATTTTGTCATTCAGATTCTACCATACTTCAAACTTCTGGACATACACATAAAAATCAACTGTATCACTGAATATCATTTATTTCATTTAATTAAATACCTTTTGCAGAAGGCTGATGTGCTCACTCCTTTATCTTGTGTAGAATTAACTAACTTTGTATCATCTGGAACATTTTTCTCAAGTTCTATCTCAGTGCCAATGTGATTTTTGCATTTCTGAGAAGAACCATATGTTAGCTTGCCAGCAACATGTAAGTCACTGTTACCTGCCCCTACTAAATTTAGATCATCTTCTTCATATTCATTAGAAGGGAAGTCAAACTGGAATTTTTGAAAAGTTTGTGAAACACAATTTGTGTCTTCATTAGTTATCTTTAAATTCGATGGTAACATTTTTGATCTTTTATTCTGACCTACAAAAAAGAAACACTTTAATTACTACATATTCTCCTGAAAACAAACTTTAAAAATGCTGACAGAAAAATTTAATAAAATTTTTCAAAAGAGCTTACTAAGTGAATATGAAAATAACAAAATGATCTGTAATACCATATGTGATTTTGAAACACAATAGTTCATAACTGAAGGATAACCTGAAACTAGTTAAGAATTACTGAAATTAAGTTTGAAATTGAAATTAAGCCTACATTATAAAATAGGTTTAATTTCTGACCCACAGAAATAACCATAACTGGAAGTGGGTTGCAAGAATACTGGGGTGGGCTACCAGTTCCTCTTCCAGGGGATCTTCCAGACCCAGAGATTGAACCCATGTCTCTTCTGTCTCCTGCACTAACAGGCAGATTCTTTACCACTGCACCATCTGGGAAGCCCCTAAATCAAGATAATAGAATGTTTTCATCAAGGTGACAGAACTTTAAAGGTATCTTTACAGAGACTTTATAAGTATCTCTGAAAGTCTGGAAGGCCTTTTTAGGCCTTAGATTTGCCTTATCATTTACACTATATTAGTATACATACATATTATATATATGGGTGTGTGTTCTATTATAACACACAATAGAATTACTACATTCTATATATAATTTGCTATATACAAGAGTATAAAATACATAAAAATTTTGAAACTTAATAATAAAATGTACATGCATGAACATACTACTTAATTTAAAAATCAGTTTACCAACAATATCATATTAAATCACATATACTGTTTGAGTGTGTTTTCTAACTTTGTAAAGATGATAACAAACTATATTGTTTTTGCATCTTGTTGTTTGCACTCAATATATTTCATGAATCTGGTTTTCTAAACCAGAGGATCCTATCTTTAGTAAAGTCTAAGACAAAAACCTGATTCATGGACCTAACATTCCAGGTACCTATGCAATATTGCTCTTTACAACATCAGACCTTGGTTCTATCACCAGTCACATCCACAACTGGGCATCAATTTTGTTTTGGCTCATCCTTTCATTCTTTCTGGAATTATTTCTCCACTGATCTCCAGTAGCATACTGGGCACCTACCGACCTGGGGAGTTCATCTTTTAGTATCCTATCTTTTTGCCTTTTCAAACTGTTCATCGGGTTCTCAAGGAAAGAATACTGAAGTGGTTTGCCATTCCCTCTCCAGTGGGAAAAGGCAGAGGAACTAGAGATCAAACTGGCAACATCCGCTGGATTATCAGAAAAGCAAGAGTTCCAGAAAAAATCTACTTCTGCTTTATTGACTATGCCAAAGGCTTTGACTGTGTGGATCACGATAAACTGTGGAAAATTCTGAAAGAGGTGGGAATACCAGACCATCTGACCTGTCTCTTGAGAAACCTGTATGCAGGTAAGGAAGCAACAGTTAGAAGTGGACATGAAACAACAGACTGGTTCCAAATAGGAAAAGGAGTATGTCAAGGCTGTATATTGTTACCCTGCTTATTTAACTTATATGCAGAGAAATGCTGGGCTGGAAGAAGCACAAACTGGAATCAACACTGCCAGGAGAAAAATCAATAACCTCAGATATGCAGACAACACCAACCTTATGGCAGAAAGTGAAGAGGACCTAAAAAGCCTCTTGCTGAAAGTGAAAGAGGAGAGTGAAAAAGTTGGCTTAAGGCTCAACATTAAGAAAACTAAGATCATGGCATCTGGTCCCATCACTTCATGGCAGATAGATGGGGAAACAGTGAAAACAGTGTCAGACTTTATTTTTGGGGGGCTCCAAAATCACTGTAGATGGTGATTGCAGCCATGAAATCAAAAGATGCTTACTCCTTGGAAGGAAAGTTATGGCCAACCTAGATAGCATATTGAAAAGCAGAGACATTACTTTGCCCACAAAGGTCTGTCTAGTCAAGGCCATGGTTTTTCCAGTAGTCATGAATGGATGTGAGAGTTGGACAGTGAAAAAGGCTGAGCGCTGAAGAATTGATGCTTTTGAACTGTGGTGGTGGAGAAGACTCTTGAGAGTCCCTTGGACTGCAAGGAGATCCAACCAGTCCATCCTAAAGGAGATCAGTCCTGGGTGTTCATTGGAAGGACTGATGTTAAAGCTGAAACTCCAATACTTTGGCCATCTCATGCGAAGAGTTGACTCACTAGAAAAGACCCTGATGCTGGGAAGGATTGGGGGCAGGAGAAGGGGACAACAGAGGATGAGATGGCTGGATGGCATCACTGACTCGATGGACATGGGTTTGGGTAGACTCCGGGGGTTGATGATGGACAAGGAGGCCTGGCGTGCTGCAGTTCATGTGGTCGCACAGAGTCGGACACGACTGAGCGACTGAACCGAACTGAACTGAAGACAAAAACTAAATAGCAGTGACAGTTTTAATGCAATGAGCAAACAAATTTACAGGACAATATAACAGGTGTGTGTGATCGTACATTTTGTGCCTGTAATATGCATATGTGTGTATATGTATGTATGAAGAAGGAAAATGTTTCAGATTTTAAGGTCTGATGAGCACTATTTTGAATAAGTCTCTTTCATTTTATTCCATTAAAATAAATTAATATTTCAATATTAGATTTTTTACACTGACATGAGCTGAATGAGTTTGACTTCACAACTTATATGTGATAGTTTACCTAACAGTTTATGACTTTCTATTTCTTCCTCTAATGCCTGAGTATCTGGAAATTCTGAAATCAGTGGAGCAGGTGGAAGAAACCAATCCTAAGATTCTTCACTGTCCAGGTGGCTATATAAAATACAAAAATATGAATTTATGTTAACAAAGATATAACATCAGAAACTACATATTTGTTAACTAAACATAATTCAGTTACAGACCAGAAAAGGTCAGTTTTCGTTTCAATCCCAAAGAAGGGCAATGCCAAAAATTGCTGCACAATTGCAGTCATTTCACATGCCAGCAAGGTAATACTTAAAATCCTTCAAGTTAGGCTTCAATAGTA
This sequence comes from Antilocapra americana, assembly GCA_007570785.1. Lineage (NCBI taxonomy): Eukaryota > Metazoa > Chordata > Mammalia > Artiodactyla > Antilocapridae > Antilocapra > Antilocapra americana. The sequence continues at coordinate 5,992,922 of ML662496.1, forward strand.
CATGAACTGAGAACTTTCAGATGTATAAAGCTGGATTTAGAAAAGGCAGAGGAACCAGAGATCAAATTGTCAGTATCTGTTTGATCAAAGAAAAACTAAGGAAATCCTAGAAAAACATTGACTTCTGCTTCATTGACTATGCTAAAGCCTTTGACTATGTGGATCCCAATAAACTTAGGAAAATTCTTAAAAAGATGGGAATACCAGACCATCTTACCTGCTTCCTGAGAAACCTGGATGCAGGCCAAGAAGCAATCATTAGAAATGGACATGGAACAATGGACTGGTTCAAAATTGGGAAAGGAACACATCAAGGCTGTATACTGTCACTCTGCTTATTTACCTTATATACAGATTACATCATGAGAAATGCCAGGCTGGATGAATTACAGGGTGGAATCAAGATTGCCAGGAGAAATATCAATAACTTCAGATACGCAGATGACACCACCCTTATGGCAGAAAGCGAAGAGGAATTAAAGAGCCTCTTGGTGAAGGTGAAAGAGGAGAGTGAAAATGCTAGCTTAAAACTCAACATTCAAGCCAAAGCAATCTTAAGAAAGAAGAATGGAACTGGAGGAATCAACCTACCTGACTTCAGACTATACTACAAAGCTACAGTCATCAAGACAATATGGTACTGACACAGAGACAGAAACATAGATCAATGGAACAAAGTAGAAAGCCCAGAGATACATCCACGCACCTATGGACACCTTATCTTTGACAAAGGAGGCAAGAATATATAATGGAGAAAAGACAATCTATTTAACAAGTGGCACTGGGAAAACTGGTCAACCACTTGTAAAAGAATGAAACTAGAACACTTTCTAACACCATACACAAAAATAAACTCAAAATGGATTAAAGATTTAAATGTAAGACCAGAAACCATAAAACTCCTAGAGGAAAACATAGGAAAAGACTTTCTGACATAAATCACAGCAAGATCCTCTATGACCCACCTCCCAGAGTAATGGAAACGAAAGCAAAATGAAAACAAATGAAACCTAATTAAACTTAAAAGCTTTTGCACAATGAAGGAAACTACAAGCAAGGTGAAAAGACAGCCTTCAGAGTCCGAGAAAACAATAGCCAATGAAGCAACTGACAAAGAATTAATCTCAAAAACATACAAACAGCTCATGCAGCTCAATACCAGAAAAATAAACACCTAATAAAAAAAATGGGTCAAAGAACTAAACAGACATTTCTCCAAAGAAGACATACAGATGGCTAACAAACACAAGAAAAGATGCTCAACATCACTCATTATCAGAGAAATGAAAATCAAAACCACAATGAGGTACCATCTCACGCCGATCAGAATGGCTGCTCTCAAAAAGTCTACAAACAATAAATGTTGGAGAGGATGTGGAGAAAAGGGAACTCTCTTACACTGTTGGTGGGAATGCGAACTAGTTCAGCCACTGTGGAGAACAGTGTGGAGATTCCTTAAAAAACTGGAAATAGAACTGCCATGTGACCCAGCAATCCCACTGCTGGGCATACACACTGAGGAAACCAGAACTGAAACAGACACATGTACCCAGTGTTCATCGCAGCACTGTTTACAATAGCTAGGACATAGAAGCAACCTAGATGTCCATCAGCTGCTGCTGCTGCTGCTAAATCGCTTCAGTTGTGTCCAACTCGTGCGACCCCATAGATGGCAGCCCACCAGGCTCCACCATCCCTGGGATTCTCCAGGCAAGAACACTGGATTGGGTTGCCATTTCCTTCTCCAATGCATGAAAGTGAAAAGTGAAAGTGAAGTCGCTCAGTCGTGTCTGACTCCTAGCGACCTCATGGACTGCAGCCTATCAGGCTCCTCCATCCATGGGATTTTCCAGGCAAGAGTACTGGAATGAGTTGCCATTGCCTTTAAAGTTGTGGTACATATACACAATGGAATATTACTCAGGTATTAAAAAGAACACATTTGAATCAGTTCTAATGAGGTGGATGAAACTGTAACTCATTATACAGAGTGAAGTAAGTCAGAAAGAAAAACACCAATTCAGTCTATTAAAGCATACATACGGAATTTAGAAAGATGGTAATGACGACCCTTTATGTGAGACAGCAAAAGAGACACAGATATAAAGAACAGACTTTTGGACTCTGTGGGACAAGGTGAAGGTGGGATGATTTGAGAGAATAGCACTGAAACATGTATATTACCATATGTGAAATAGATCATCAGTCCAAGTTCGATGCATGAAACAGGGAACCTAAAGCCGGTGCACTGGGACAACCCAGAGGGATAGGATGGGGAAAAAAGAGGGAGGGGAGTTTGGGATGGGGGACATATGTACACCTATGGCTGATTCATGTCAATGTATGCCAAAAACCACCACAATATTGTCAAGTTATTAGCCTCCAATTAAAATAAATTAAAAAAAAACAGAATTAAAAAATCTAAGTTCATGGCATCTGGTCCCATTAGTTCAGTTCAGTTCAGTTCAGTCACTCAGTCATGTCTAACTCTTCGCAACCCCATGGACCACAGCACACCAGGCCTCCCTGTCCATCACCAACTCCTGGAGTTTACTCAGACTCATCTCCATTGAGTCAGTGATGCAATCCTACTATCTCATCCTCTGTCGTCCCCTTCTCCTCTGGCCCTCAATATTTCCTAGCATCAAGGTCTTTTCCAATGAGTCAGCTCTTCGCATCAAGTGGCCAAAGTATTGAAATTTCAGCTTTAATATCAGTCTTTCCAATGAATATTCAGGACTGATCTCCTTTAGGAGAGACTAGTTGGATCTCCTTGCAGTCCAAGGGACTCTCAAGAGTCTTTTCCAATACCACATTTCAAAAGCATCAATTCTTCAGTTCTCAGCTTTCTTTAGAGTCCAACTCTCACATCCATACATGACTAAAAACCATAGCCTTGACTAGATGGACTTTTGTTGGCAAAGAAATGCCTATGCTTTTTAATATGCTGTCTAGGTTGGTCATAACTTTCCTTCTAAGGAGTATGCATCTTTTAATTTCATGGCTGCAATCACCATCTCCAGTGATTTTGTAGCCCCCCAAAAATAAAGTCTGACACTGTTTTCACTGTTTCCCCATCTATCTGCCATGAAGTGATGGGACCAGATGCCATGATCTTAGTTTTCTGAATGTTGAGCTTTAAGCCAACTTCTTCACTCTCCTCTTTCACTTTCAGCAAGAGGCTTTTTAGTTCTTTTTCACTTTCTTCCATAAAAGTGATGTCATCTGCATATCTGAGGTTATTAATATTTCTCCTGGCACTCTGGATTCCAGCTTGTGCTTCATCCAACCCAGCGTTTCTCATGATGTACTCTGCATATAAGTTAAATAAGCAGGGTGACAATATACAGCCTTGACATACTCCTTTTCCTACCTGGAACCAGTCTGTTATTCCATGTCCAGTTCTAACTGTTGCTTCCTGACCTGCATACAGATTTCTCAAGAGGCAGGTCCCATCACTTCATGGCAAATAGATGGAGAAAAAATGGAAACAGTGACAGACTTTACTTTCTTGGGGTCCAAAAGTCCTGCAGTGACTGCAGCCATGAAATTAAGATACTTGCTCCTTGGAAGAAAAGCTATGGCAAACCTAGACAGTGTGTTAAAAAGCAGACACATTATTTTGCTGACAGGTCTATATGGTCAAAGCTATGGTTTTTCTAGTAGTTGTGTATGGATGTGAGAGTTGGACCATAAAGATGGATGAACGCCAAAGAATTGATCCTTTCAAATTGTGGAGCTGGAGAAGACTCTTTGAGAGTCCCTGGGACAGCAAAGAGATCAAGCCAGTCAATCCTAAAGGAAATCAGTCCTGAATATTTATTGGAAGGACTGATGCTGAAGCTTCAATACTTTGGCCAGCTGATGCAAAGAGCCAACTCATTGGAAAAGATCCTGATTCTGGGAAAGATTGAAGGCAGGAAGAGAAGGGGATGACAGTGGACAAGACGGTTGGATGGCTTCATCGACTCGATAAACGTAGTTTGAGCAAACTCCAGGACAGGAAGCCTGGTGTGCTGCAGTCCATTGGGTCACAAAGAGCTGGACGTGACTGAGCAACTGAACAACAATTCAGTTACAAATTCTTAAACTTAATATACTACCTTTCTGTGATGACTTCAATTTATCCTTATACAGCAGCGTATAGCATATCCCTATACATTCTCAGTCTTTTTTCCTTGTGTGTCATGGGATTAATGACACTGCTCTGAGGTATGCTACCTCAATAATGGCTATAACTCCATTTTATTTTCTCCAATTCAAATGCTTATGACAGGGATCTTAAATCTGTTCCAATATAAAAAAAGAAAGTAATGAATCATTCTAAAACTTTAACATCTTAACCAATACAAGTTAACAAATTATTGATGATACACCAGACAACTAATCATGGGTCATAAGTGTATAAATGACACCAAAACATTATTACAAATTAATGTCTTAACCCAAATATTCCTGGTCCAAAACCATCTATGACAACAGAAAAGCCAAGAAACCAGTTGAAATTGACAATCAGTTTGAAAACCTGTAGTAACTGATGAGATTTTGTCACCCTATTGGCATCTGCCTATTGTCTTATTGTTCAGCTCTGATCCTATTAACATGTAATGTTTTAATATTTCCTTTCCATCCTAAGTTGTCTTGTTCTTCATTAGAACAAAGATAAGCGTTAGGAAACAGAAAATAAAGTTGAGAAGAACACCACATAAACTGTCTAAGCCAGGTCCTCCTAAGGATTTGATGATCTTTTTCCTTATTGCTTTGTTTAGGGTTTTATCTCCCAGAAGAGGCCCAGTCTTTCCCTTTTCTACACCTCACAGCACCTCAAACATAGCTACTGTGGCTCTATTTTCCAAATCAAAAACCTGCAACACATTACCTGACAATATCTAACAGATTGTCTGATAATACACCAAAACAACTGAAATTTAGGACTATGTCACAGAGTTCTAAGATCACCACCAGGGTCAATAATTCCCTAGGGTGACTCATAGGACTCCGCAATATAGTCCTACTCATGACTGTTAGGTGAAGTCTGAAGGAACTAACAATACTTTATGTTGTTAGAAGAGCAACCATATGTTCCAAATTTGCTGATGCCAGTCCTGATTAACAACTGTCATTCCATCTGGATGCACTCTTTCACTCTCAAAAGTGTCCCAGTCTGAATTACATGGTCACATTATTTATGAATGATTCTTCCATATATGTGTCGAACCTCAAGCTGACTATAAGTTTTTTAAAGTAAAAGTCTTTAAAGTCTTTAAAAGTCTTTTTCAGTCAATATTTGATTAAATGAAATGTGAGCAATAAATAATTTACTCATTGTTTAACTAAAAAAGAACAGAATACATAGAAAACATAGAATTAAAATGATTCACATGTGAAAATCCTTAAAAGCCAGTATTTAACAGACTCCTTATTGGCCAATTCCTATTTCCTTTGGTGTCGCATTTTTATTTCCACCCCTGATTACTGCCTGCAATGAACCTGCCTATCACACTTGGCCTTTGACACACTGCCCTTTCTGTTTCCAAGAGTTGCCATCATCACTCCTTGTCCTGAGCTACTCTTTGACCATTACTTTCAGTCTTTACTTTAGCCAAAAGTACCTTGAACAAACCAGAAATACAAATACAAATAAATGAAAGCCAAATAGGCAAGAATCTATTCTATTTTTAAAATTATAACATGTTAAACTTCACTTATTCCCTTATACCTGAATTTCATGTTTACCAAGTATATACCTGAAATGTCATTCCGTTGATCCCTTATTTTTTATTTATAAATTTACCAAAGATAAAACTAAAATGCCATAAAAATAAAAATCCTAAAACAACAGACTGCTATTTTTTAAAGCAGACTTACTTTTCAGCTTCATCTGTTTTTTCAAAAAACAAATTATCCAAGTTAAACACGGAGTCATTTGATTCTAACATTGCTAAAAGCTAGACTTTGTCATGAATCTAAAAAATACCAAAATCTAGTTTATAGACTATTTACAAAGATGTAGAAAAAATTTTCTAGATCCATAAACTACAATTATTACTTCTAAAATAACCACAGACAGTCTTTCAGTAATGTCTTCCGCAACTTCTGCCTAAGTGCTTAAATATTCAAATACATTACTCTGTTACCCATTCATTCACACATAGTCACACATGTATGCCTCTCTTCATGCTGCACAAATGCTTAAAATGTGTTTTCTTCCACTCTCCACCTGACATATTCCTACCCATACTTCGTGGTAGAGGTCAATGTCATTTCTTCTTCAAAGGCTTCTCTAAATTTGTCCTCTTATGGAAAACAGAATTAGTGACTCCTTCTGGGCTCTTAAAATATTTTGTTCATACCATTATTTTTTAGCATAGTGCATTTTATTGTGATATTGTATAGGATAGTACATTTTATTGTGAATGTGTTTCTAGAAATATACTGTGTACATATGCAGGGATTTCCTTCAAAATCAAGGGACAGAGTAGACTTGCTTCAAAATAAATAGGAAAATGTTAATGAATACTGATGAAAAAGATTGGCAATGAGTTAATAACTGCTAATGCTACATAATAGGTACGTGGAATTCCTTATAATGTTGTCTATTTTTATACACGTTTGAATTTTTCAAAATAAAAAAATTAACAAGTTTTACATATATATGTTTATATTCATATTATATAACACACACATATATATGCTTAAAAAGATAATTTTTACATTCAGTGGTGTTATCTAAATGTAAAATGGAAAACATTCAGTATTGGCTACCTGAAAAAATAACAAAAATCTGGGCTTCCCAGGTGGTGCAATGATAAAGAATCCACCTGCCAATTCAGGAGACCCAAGAGACTCAGGTTTGATCCGAGGGTAGAGAAGATCCCCTGGAGAAGGAAATGGCAACCTGCCCCAGTATTCTTGCCTGGAAAATCACATGGACAGAGGAGCCTGGCGGGCTACAGTCCATGGAGTTGCAAAAAGTTGGACATGACTAAACACACCTGCACACGCACAAACAATAGAACCATGTCTATGGATACATACAATTCTTCCCCCTGCACATCAACACTACATCTCAATTTTTTTCCTAATTTCTGAAACATAAAACTCTACATGACAAAGTACGAAATCAGATGCAGGTATCATAAAATATAAGCCACATTTCTATTTATTCTGTGATAGTTAATATATTGCAAATCTTTCCTTAGGATGGAAACTAAAGTCAAAGACACTATATGAGCGCCATCTCGTGGAGAAATCCACATTACCAAGTTAGAGCAAGTCCCTTCAATTTTGAGATCTCCCTGATGTGATGAAGAAACACATTATTACATCAGGAAGTATGTGGGGAAAAGAGAAATGTTTCCACATGTACCCCTTTACAAAATGCTACTAACAAAGGGCTAAATTTGATTACATTAGGACTGTTCTTACTTTATCAGAATATTGTGGGGGGTTTTCATTTGTTTAGTTATTGGGCTTTTCTCCTTTCCAACTGTTTAGCATAGTGGCCCTCTTCATTTTTCTCAATTTATTAATCATTTAGTCACCAAAAAAAAAGGCAAAGTTCAAACAAATTAGCATGGTTCTATAAATGTTTTAAACAATTTAATTATGTGAAAAATAGAAGCCTAGGATAACAGGGCAGAGAGGCAGAAGGGAGTTACTCATAAATTCTAACGGGAGTCTTTAACATCTTTAAAGTAAAGAATTCCAAAAGCTGAAAACAATTACTTGATAAAGTATAAACAAAAATGCCAGTCATGTTTCTATAGCATTCAAAAGTAACCAATAAAATGTTCCTTTTTTAGTCTTAGGAGAACTATGTAATCTTAAACAACAAAAAGAGTTTTTCAAATTAAAACTCACCAGAGGACTTTTATATGGCTATGCTTCCTCAGAAAGTAAGCAGAAATTCTTAAGGTGAACACACATGTGTTTGAACTCTTTATTCTAAAAGAAGCTACAAGACAATAAAACTGCAAATTAAAAATATTTGATTCTGAAAAAATATTTCATAAACTAATCTAAAAACCTCCTATATAAACAGCAAATGTTTCCAAGAGAACTTTTGTTTTGATGTCTAGTTCTGGCATAAAAGAGAATATAACTCTTTTGGGTCCATAATAAAAACATTGTGCATGTATTTTCATACTTATGCAGCATTATAAATAAAAATCCTTTACGTCTAAAATACTGCATCCCCATATTGTGCATTATTTTTCTCCACAGCACTAATTTATAACTGCTCAGTTGTTTATCCTTCTCCCCGTAGAGAGCCAGTATTTTTTATTTACTAATGTATTCCTTTAGTTCACAGTAGATGATCCATAAGAATTCTCTGCGGAATAAATGCATTAGCAATGTTCAGTTTACAAAAATAATTTTCCATTAATTCTGAGTCTTAAAATTTTAACTCCCAGACCTTTAATGCTGTTTTAAAATGTAATTTTTTTCTAGTTCACAATACATCTAATCAAATCATGAAAGTTTTAAAAGGCCATAAATTTGACACTTGAATTATGTAAATAAATGTTCTTAAAAACATATGCCTGACAAGGGACCTTGCCATACTTCAGTATGAGTTTATTATTGAAGAAATGATAGATTTCGGATTTTTAGGTTTAGAGTTAGATTTTCTGAGTACGTTTCTGTGTTAGATTACTTTTTACAAAGTTCTAGTTTCAGCGTGCATAAAGTTGTTATTTTACTTTTTAAGTGTTTGCTTTTGCTCTAACCACTCTTAACACATTGTATTTGTAACTACATAATTTGATGAATGTTGAAATGATCTACACCTTACCTAATTATTTTAGTGACAATTTAGCATTTTACCTTCTACAATCCTTATTGTATAAACCGTTCAGATCAGTTAGTTATCTCTTAAAACTTTTACTCTCAGAAACACACATTTCAAAAGTGCAGAAACCTAGATATGAAATACTGTTTGCCAGAAATCGATAATCAGTGAAGACTCAGACCAACATTCACTGGAAAAACTAACCGTCACAAATGACTGCAGGGAAGTTGACAAAGAGTGAACGTGGGAACAAATTACCACCCTCAGTCTCAGCCAGGGAGAGGTCTTTACAGTCGGAGGCCTGACCTCCACCACCTGCCCGGTGAGACGCAGGGGGCCGAAAGGCTACAGCAGGAACGGGGTCCGAGGCAAACAAACAAACAAACAAACAAACAAACAAACCCTGGTGTACCCTAAATCCGAGCAAGCCCACCCCAGACTCCCCGGCGCGCGGCGGAAGGCTTCAGGCCGGGCGAGTGACCACGACGAGGGCGCGAGCGCCGCCTCCGGGCCCGGGAATCCAGGGTCGCGTCGCTGCGGACTCACCGCTACCTGGGCGCCGCCCACTGGCTCCGAGCGCCCCGGGCGTGAAACACACTTTAGAACAAACACACGGGACTGCGGAAACCGCCAAAGCAAAGCTCGAGTCCGCTAGCGTTACCGGCGGGCGGTCTGCCAACCCGTCCCTCACAAGCCGGAGCCGCCTCAGGCCTCGCCTCGCACCTTCTGACTGGAAGGCGGCTGAGGCGCTGCGCGGGCCGGGGCGGGGACGGGGTCCTGTCGGCGGTACTACACCTCCCCGCGCCCGTCTCCTACCGCCCGACACTCGCCTCGGAAAATCGACCACTTCCCTTTAGCCACCCTGGCCTCCCTCCCCGCTGGGTCCCGGTTCTCCCAACTTTTCCTTCCTGTGAGACCCCCGGGTCCCAGTCCCCACCTTCCCCAGGCGGCGTCCGGGCTCCCGCGAACTCACCTCCTCCCCGGCCCTGGGAGCCGAGCGCCTATTCACCGGCCCTGAGGACCCCCAGCCTGGCTAAGCCGAGCTCCAAGCAATGGATCGCCGGAGCCCCCAGCCTCTCCCTTCCCGCCTCTCCTTGTTTTCTCCAGAAGTTTATAATCCTTTTTAAATATATGGCTCTCTAGGTATTGTTGCCTATTTTCATTGAACAGAATGCTTAATCCTTCCCTCCGCTCTTGGTAATTTTAGTTTCCGTCCTTAAGAATTGGTCTCTCTGAGGTACCTCATTTAAGTGGATTTATGGATTTAGGCAGTATTTGTCTCATGTCTGGCCTATATCATTTACCATGATGTTTTCAGAGGTTACCCATGTTGTAGCAAGTATCAGAGTTTTATTCCTTTTAAGTTGGGCTTCCCTGATAGCTCGGTTGGTAAAGAATCCACCTGCATGCAGGAGACTCAATTCCTGGGTCGGGAAGATCCTCTGGAGGAGGGATAGGCTACCCACTCCAGTATTCTTGGGCTTCCCTTGTGGCTCAACTAGTAAAGAATCCGCCTGTGATGTGGGAGACCGGCGTTCGATCCCTGGGTTAGGAGGATGCCCTTGAGAAGGGAAAAGCTACCCAGTCCAGTATTCTGGCCTAGAGAATTCCATGGAGTGTATATTCCATGAGGCTGCAAAAAGTCAGACACGACTGAACTACTTTCACTTTCATTCCATTTGTGGTCTTGGAGAAGACTCTTGAGAGTCCCTTGGACTGCAAGGAGATCCAACTAATCCATCCTAACAGAGATCAGTCCTGGGTGTTCGTTGGAAGGACTGATGTTGAAGCTGAAACTGCAATACTTTGGCCACCTGATGCGAAGAGCTGACTCATTGGAAAAGACCTTGATGCTAAGAAAGATTGAAGGTGGGAGAAGGGGATGACAGAGGATGAGATGGCTGGATGGCATCATGAGCTTTTGGTGTCATAACTGTGAATTCACTCCCAAATTCCATTATCATGAAGATTTACTACAACATGTTTTTCCGCAAGTTTCAATTTTAGCTCTTAAGTTTAGGTCTTTGATCCATTTTGAGCATACCATTGACCAACAAATTGTATTTATTTCAAATAAAGGAGGGGGTGTCTTGAAAGACTGGAAGAACTTGAAAAACAAAAAATAGATGTTTATGACAGAGGAACAAATAGATATCTGCTAATACAATTGATGCCTTAGGTTCTGGCTCATAAAGTCAACATAATAAAAATTTTCTCTACTTTGTAGCTTTCATTCTTTTTAAACTCTGATAATTGAAAAATTAATGCTGATGGCAGTATAGAAGGAAGCAACAAGAAATATTGTAACTTCAAGACTATTTTTCTCTGTATGACAGCCAGAAATATGTTGTGCTATTGGCAGACTTGGAAAAGAAAAGGTAAGCCCATTTGGGAGACTCTGAAAAATGTACAGTTAATATCTAAGGAGATTTAAAAAAAAGGAAGAAATCAAATCTGGTATGATGGAATCATGGGAGGGAAGAAAAGTTCAGAGGTTATGCAAAATCGTGTAGAAGAATCCAATGCTATCTATACATTTAATAGATACTTAAATAGAAAAAGTATGAAGGGTTGATAGTCAAAAGTTAATTGTTCATTAGGGAAAGATTTAGTAAGTCTCTATGTAACCAAGAAAATAAATGAGACATGTTAATTAGAAGTAATTCCTTGATTCCAGCTTCTAAGGAATAAGTTTAATGATGCAGAAGAAACTAGTACCCATATTTTAGGAGATCCATTTGCTCCGTTTGCTTGTTTTTAGGCAGAAATTGAGTCTTCTGCCAAAATGAATTTAAAATGTCTCTTTTCTGGTTTTCTATCCTCCAAAGCCAAGAATGTTGATTTTAATGAGACTGCTGCATAGGGTGCTCCAATTAGACCCAGAGCCAAAGCATCTTCCAGCCACAGCTAGCCAGAGTGTATTAATACAAAGAATATAATCATTCCATAGAAATCAGTTGATAGACTCAGTATTCATTGGCTGTTTTTTTTTTCTTGTAATTTCATAAATAGTCTAAAGTGTAACACAAATCTTGAAGTAAGAAGCAAACATGCCAGAACAAAGGCTTTGGGACAGTATTCCACACTGGAATATAATTATTTCCTGATTAAAAACTTTTTTTAAATTTTTTTACTTTACAATATTGTATTGGTTTTGCCCATACATTGACATGAATCTACCACGGGTGTACATGTGTTCCCCATCCTGAAACCCCCTCCCACCTCCCTCCCCATCCCATCCCTCTGGGTCATCCCAGTACACCACCCCCCAGCACCCTCTATCATGCATCAAACCTGGTCTAGCGATTTGTTTCACATATGATAATTTACATGTTTCAATGCCATTCTCCCATATCATCCCACCCTCACCCTCTCCCACAGAATCCAAAAGATTATTCTATACATCTGTAACTCTTTTGCTGTCTCGCATACAGGATTATCGTTACCATCTTTCTCAATTCCATATGTATGCATTAGTATACTGTATTGGTGTTTTTCTTTCTGGCTTACTTCACTCTGTATAATAGGCTCCAGTTTCATCCATGTCATTAGAACTGATTCAAATATATTCTTTTAAATGGCTGAGTAATATTCCATTGTGTATATGTACCACAGTTTTCTTATCCATTCCTCTGCTGGTGGACATCTAGGTTGCTTCCATGTCCTGGCTATTATAAACAGTGCTGCAATGAACATTGGGGTTCATGTGTCTCTTTCAATTCTGGTTTCCTCGGTGTGTATGCCCAGCAGTGGGATTGCTGGGTCGTATGGCAGTTCTATTTCCAGTATTTTAAGGAATCTCCACACTGTTCTCCATAGTGGCTGTACTAGTTTGCATTTTCACCAACGGTGTAAGAGGGTTGGCTTTTCTCCACACCCTCTCCAGCATTCATTGCTTGTAGACTTTTGGATAGCAGCCATTCTGACTGGTATGAAATGGTACCTCATTGTGGTTTTGATTTGCATTTCTCTGATAATGAGTGATGTTGAGCATCTTTTCATGTGTTTGTCAGCCATCTGTATGTCTTCTTTGGAGAAATGTCTGTTTAGTTCTTTGGCCCACTTTTTGATTGGGTCGTTTATTTTTCTGGAGTTGAGCTTCAGGAGCTGCTTGTGTATTTTTGAGATTAATTCTTTGTCCATTGCTTCATTTGCTATTATTTTCTCCCATTCTGAAGGCTGTCTTTTCGCCTTGCTTATAGTTTCGTTTGTTGTGCAGAAGCTTTTAATTTTAATTAGGTCCTGTTTGTTTATTTTTGCTTTTATTTCCAATATTCTGGGAGGTGGGTCATAGAGGATCCTGCTGTGGTTTATGTTGGAGAGTGTTTTGTCTATATTTTCCTCTAGGAGTTTTATGTTTTCTGGTCTTAAGTTTAGATCTTTAATCCATTTTGAGTTTATTTTTGTGTATGGTGTTAGAAAGTGTTCTAGTTTCATTCTTTTACAAGTGGTTGACCAGTTTTCCCAGCACCACTTGTTAAAGAGATTGTCTTTTCTCTATTGTATATTCTTGCCTCCCTTGTCAAAGATAAGGTGTCCATAGATGCGTGGATTTATCGCTGGGCTTTCTATTTTGTTCCACTGATCTATATTTCTGTCTCTGTGCCAATACCATACTGTCTTGATGACTGTGGCTTTGTAGTAGAGACTGAAGTCAGGCAGGTTGATTCCGCTAGTTCCATTCTTCTTTCTCAAGATTGCTTTGGCTATTCGTGGTTTTTTGTATTTCCATACAAATTGTGAAATTATTTGCTTTAGTTCTCTGAAAAATACCATCAGTAGCTTGATAAGGATTGCATTGAATCTATAGATTGCTTTGGGTAGTATACTCATTTTCGCTATATTGATTCTTCTTATCCATGAACACAGTTTATTTCTCCATCTATTTGTGCCCTCTTTGATTTCTTTCACCAGTGTTTTATGGTTTTCTATTTATAGGCCTTTTGTTTCTTTAGGTAGAGGTATTCCTAAGTATTTTATTCTTTTCATTGCAATGGTGAATGGAATTGTTTCCTTAATTTCTCTCTCTGTTTTCTCATTGTTAGTGTATAGGAATGCAAGGGATTTCTGTGTGTTGATTTTATATCCTGCAACTTTACTATATTCATTGATTAGCTCCAGTAATTTTCTGATGGAGTCTTTAGGGTTTTCTATGTGGAGGATCATGTCATCTGCAAATAGTGAGAGATTTATTTCTTCTTTTCCAATCTGGATTCCTTTTATTTCTTTTTCTGCTCTGATCGCTGTGGCCAAAACTTCAAAACTATGCTGAATAGTAGTGGTGAGAATGGGCACTCTTGTCTTGTTCCTTACTTTAGGGGAAATGCTTTCAATTTTTCACAATTGAGGATAATGTTTGCTGTGAGTTTGTCATATATAGCTTTTATTATGTTGTGGTATGTTCCTTCTATTCCTGCTATTCTGGAGATTTTTTTTTATCATAAATGGATGTTGAATTTTGTCAAAGGCTTTCTCTGAATCTATTGAGATAATCATATGGTTTTTATTTTTCAATTTGTTAATGTGGTGTATTACATTGATTGATTTGCAGATATTGACGAATCCTTGCATCCCTGGAATAAAGCCCACTTGGTCATGATGTATGATCTTTTTAATGTGTTGTTGGATTCTATTTGCTAGAATTTTGTTAAGGATTTTTGCATCTACGTTCATCAGTGATATTGGCCTGTAGTTTTCTTTTTTTGTGGCATCTTTGTCGGGTTTTGGCATTAGGGTGATGCTGGCCTCATAGAATGAGTATGCAAATTTACCTTCCTCTGTAATTTTCTGGAAGAGTTTGAGTAGGATAGGTGTTAGCTCTTCTCTAAATTTTTGGTAGCTGTGAAGTTGTCTGGTCCTGGGCTTTTGTTTGTTGGAAGATTTCTGATTACAGTTTCAATTTCCATGCTTACAATGTGTCTGTTAAGATTTTCTATTTCTTTCTGGTTCAGTTTTGGAAGGTTGTACTTTTCTAAGAATTTGTCCATTTCTTCCAAGTTGTCCATTTTATTTGCATATAGTTGCTGATAATAGTCTCTTATGATCCTTTGTATTTCTGTGTTGTCATGATCTCTCCATTTTCATTTCTAATTTTGTTGATTTGATTTTTCTCCCTTTGTTTCTTGATGAGTCTGGCTAATGGTTTATAAATTTTATTTATCTTCTCAAAGAACCAGCTTTTGGCTTTGCTGATTTTTGCTATGGTCTCTTTTGTTTCTTTTGCATTTATTTCTGCCCTAATTTTTAAGATTTCTTTCCTTCTCCTAACTCTGGGGTTCTTCATTTCTTCCTTTTCTAGTTGCTTTAGGTGTAAAGTTAAGTTATTTATTTGACTTTTTTCTTGTTTCTTGAGATAAGCCTGTATTGCTATGAACCTTCCCCTTAGCACTGCTTTTATAGTGTCCCATAGGTTTGGGGTTGTTGTGTTTTCATTTTCATTCGTTTTTATGCATATTTTGATTTCTTTTTTGATTTCTTCTGTGATTTGTTGGTTATTCAGCAGCGTGTTGTTCAGCCTCCATATGTTGGAATTTTTAATAGTTTTTCTCCTGTGATTGACATCTAATCTTACTGCATTGTGGTCAGAAAAGATGCTTGGAATGACAATTTTTTTGAATTTACCAAGGCTAGATTTATGACCCAGGATGTGATCTATCCTGGAGAAGGTCCCGTGTGTGCTTGAGAAAAAGGTGAAATTCATTGTTTTGGGGTGAAATGTCCTATAGATATCAATTAGGTCTAATTGGTCTGTTGTATCATTTAAAGTTTGTGTTATCTTGTTAATTTTCTGTTTAGTTGATCTATCCACAGGTGTGAGTGGGATATTAAAGTCTCCCACTATTATTATGTTATTGTTAATTTGCCCTTTCATATTTGTTAGCATTTGTCTTACATATTGTGGTGCTCCTATGCTTGGTGCATATATATTTATAATTGTTATATCTTCTTCTTGGATTGATCCTTTGATCATTATGTATAATGTCCATCTTTGTCTCTTTTCACAGCCTTTGTTTTAGGTCTATTTTATCTGATATGAATGTTGCTAGTCTTGCTTTCTTTTGGTCTGTATTTGCATGGAATATCTTTTTCCAGTCCTTCACTTTCAGTCTGTATGTGTCCATTGTTTTGAGGTGGGTCTCTTGTAGACAACATATATAGGGGTTTTGTTTTTGGATCCATCCACAAAGACAAAGCCAGTCTTTGTCTTTTGGTTGGGTCATTCAACCCAATTACATTTAAGGTAATTATTGATAAGTATGATCCCATTGCCATTTACTTTATTGTTTTGGGTTTGAGTTCATACACCCTTTCTGTTTTTCCTGTCTGGAGAAGATCCTTTAGCATTTGTGGCAGAGCTGGTTGGTGGTACTTAATTCTCTAAGCTTTTGCTTGTCTGTAAAGCTTTTGATTTCTCCTTCATATTTGAATGAGATCCTTTCTGGGTACAGTAATCTGGGCTGTAGATTATTTTCTTTCATCACTTTAAGTATGTCCCGCCATTCCCTTCTGGCCTGAAGAGTTTCTATTGAAAGGTCAGCTGTTATCCTTATGGGAATCCCCTTGTGTGTTATTTGTTGTTTTTCCCTTGCTGCTTTTAATATTTGTTCTTTGTGTTTGATCTTTGTTAATTTGATTAATATGTGTCTTGGGGTGTTTTGCCTTGGGTTTATCCTGTTTGGGACTCTCTGGGTTTCTTGGATTTGGGTGATTATTTCCTTCCCCATTTTAGGGAAGTTTTCACCTATTATCTCCTCAAGTGTTTTCTCATGGTCTTTCTTTTTGTCTTCTTCTGGGACTCCTATGATTTGAATGTTAGGGCATTTAACATTGTCCCAGAAGTCTCTGAGGTTGTCCTCATTTCTTTTAATTCTTTTTTCTTTTTCCCCTCTCTGTTTCATTTATTTCTACCATTCTATCTTCTCCCTCACTTATCCTATCTTCTGCCTGTGTTATTTTACTGTTGGTTCCCTCCAGAATGTTTTTTTATCTCATTTATTGCATTATTCATTATATATTGACTCTTTTTTTATTTCTTCTAGGTCCTTGTTAAACTTTTCTTGCATCTTCCCGATCCTTATCTCCAGGCTATTTGTCTGTAACTCTAATTTGTTTTCAAGATTTTGGATCATTTTCACTATCATTATTTGGAATTCTTTATCAGGTAGATTCCCTATCTCTTCCTCTTTTGTTTGGTTTGTTGGGCATTTATCCTGTTCCTTTACCTGCTGGATATTTTTCTGCCTTTTCATCTTGTTTAGATTGCTGTGTTTGGGGAGGCCTTTCTGTATTCTGGCAGTTTGTGGGTCCTCTTTATTGTGGAGGCTCCTTGCTGTGGGTGGGGTTGGACTGGTGGCTTGTCAGGGTTCCCTGGTTAGGGCAGCTTGTGTTGGTGTTCTGGTGAGTGGAGCTGGATTTCTTCTCTGGAATGCAATGAAGTGTCCAGTAACGAGTTTTGAGATGTCAGTGGGTTTGGTGTGACTTTGGGCAGCCTGTATATTGAAGCTCAGAGATATGTTCCTGTGTTGCTGGAGAATTTGCATGGTATGTCTTGCTCTGGAACTTGTTGGCCCTTGAGTGGTGCTTTGTTGCAGTGTAGGTATGGAGGTGTTTGATGAGCTCCTATCGATTAATGTTCCATGGATTCAAGAATTCTCTGGTGTTCTCAGGATTTGGACTTGAGCCTCCTGCCTCTGGTTTTCAGTCTTAATTCTTACAGTAGCCTCAAGACTTCTCCATCTATACTGCACCGATGATAAAACATCTAGGTTAATGATGAAAAGCTTCTCCACGGTGAGGGACACCTGGAGAGGTACACAAAGTTATAAGGAAAAGAGAAGAGGGAGGAAGGAGACAGAGGTGGCCAGGAGGATAAAAGGAGGAATCAAAAGGAGAGAGACAGACCCAGCCGGTAATCAGTTCCGTAAGTTTTCTCTACAGCCCGGAACACACAGAGAGATTCACAGAGTTGGGTCGAGAAGAAAAGGGGGAAGGGGAAGATAGAGGCGACCTGGTGGAGAAAAAGGAGAGTCAAAAGGACAAGAGAGCAATCAGGCCAGTGATCTCACTCCCAAGTAAAAATGGGTACTGAAGATTGGGTTCTTAAAGGTACAAAGTTGATAATAAATACCAAAAAGCAAAGATTAAAAATCTAGAGTAGAGGTTAGATTCTCAAAAATACAATATTTT
>ML662496.1:6011001-6175739 GCA_007570785.1 Antilocapra americana
AATAAATACCAAAAAGCAAAGATTAAAAATCTAGAGTAGAGGTTAGAAGCTCAAAAATACAATATACATATAAAAAGCCACAAATATTATAATATATGAAAGTGAAAGTGAAGTCACTCAGTCGTGTCTGACTCTTTGCGACCCCATGGACTGTAGCCCACCAGCCTCCTCCATCCATGGAGGTTTTAGGCAAGAGTACTTGAATGGGTTGCCATTTCTTTCTCCAATATATGAAGTTTGCTTTAAAAATAGGGTCTTTATTTTTTGCAAGGAAATAGTAGGTTATAAAAATGAAAGTTAAAAAAGTAATAGAGGACTTGATTTTTTTTTAATAAAAAATGATAATAGTAAAAATATATCTAGGACTGTCTCTGGAGCTGTTGTGGGCAGTGTGGGGTCAGTTCATTTTCAGATAGTTCCTTGGTCCAGCTTGTACTTCTCAAGGTCTATAGGCCCCTTCCTATGTAGGTGCTAACTACAGGGTTTTAATTTATTTCACCTGTCACTTCCAAAGCAGTTCCTCTGTTTATTTTAGCTTCTTCTGTTTGCTGGTCTATTCGGTGTCTAATTTCCACCCTGACACAAGGGGGCAGTGGTGGTCACTTTTTTTAGGCTCACTTGTTCAGTTGTGCTGGGGGGAGGGAGAAACACTGCAAACATCACTGGCTTGTGCTCAGAGATTCAGCCACACTGGGTTTGCCCCCGCTCATGAGCGTGTGCACTTTCCCAGTCTACACTGCTCAGGCTCTAGGTTGCTCTGCCGGAAACTGTCTGAGACGGGCACTTCCCAGGTCTAAGCCACTCAGGTTCAGGTTCTCGGGTACTCCACAAAGGTGCAGACTTGGTTGGGCCTGCGTTTTGTGCCCATCCCCGGTCTGAGCAGCTCAGGTGGCCAGGTGCTTGGTGAGCACAGTCACCCCCAGTTGAAGGCTGCGACTTATCGCCTCCCCCATCCCAGCCGCCAAGTTTTCTGGGTGTACAACGGGTGCACCTTCTCAGGTGTGCCATGTGTCTCTTCTGGGGAGCTGATCTCTGGCTGCGATCCTCCTGGCAGATGTCGACCGTCCAGAACCCCAAGAAGTCTTGGTTAGCAAGGAAGCCTGCTTGTAGTTTGGTATAGGATGCCTCTCTGGGGCTGTGGTTGCCCCTTCCGGCTCTGGCTGCCCTCGCCTGCCTGTCTCTGGTGGGGGACGGGCTGGTCTGCAGCAGGCTAGCTCTGCTCAGCCCTTTGTTCTATGAGCGGGCCTGGTGTCTTAGGTTTTTGCAGGACAGCTATCCCACAGTCTGGGTTGCTATCTCGAGCTATTTCCCTCAGATTTCCCTGGGGGCATTCAGGCCCGGTCCTTACCCTAAGCAATGCAGCCCTCGCCTCCCTGTCCAGCCCCGGCTTGCTAGTGGGGGGTGTGAGCGTCTGGGCTGCTGCTCCGCTGGGGGTTGCTGTCAGGCATGTAATCTGTGGGGTTTAATTATTTATTTATTTTTCCTCCCAGTTTTTTTGCCCTCTGAGATTCCAAGACTCACCACAGACCTGCCGGAGAGAGTGTTCCCTGGTGTTTGGAAACTTCTCTCTTTTTTAAGACTCCCTTCCCAGGACGGATCTCCATCCCTATGTCTTTTGTCTCTCTTTTATCTTTTATATTTTGTCCTACTTCCTTTCGAAGACAATAGGCTGCCTTTCCGGGTGCCTAATGTCCTCTGCCAGCATTCAGAAGTTGTTTTGTAGAATTTGCTCGGAGTTCAAATGTTCTTAGGACAAATTTGTGGGGGAGAAAGTGGTCTTCCCATCCTATTCCTCTGCCATCTTAGGACCACCCCCTCTGGTTAAAAATTTATACCCATTTCTTCAGAATGAGTAATTGGAGAGGGATAACTAGTGCGCATTCTCTATGGGTAGTTGTATTTAGATTGTGTAACAAGTTGTACACAGTTCTCCTTACAGAGTATACTGTGTTTAGTCATTCTTAGCAAATTCTTCTGCCATTATTATAAGTCCCTGGGTAAATGTGAATAAACACATTACTCAGGTGATTAGTATCTGGAGGAGATAGGCTTTACCTGAATGGCATCCAGAATCTTATATAAGATTGTCTTAATAAAATATGGGGTATATCTACAAAGATTCTTTGAGGGAACTTTTAAAAGCCACTAACAGACATTTTTAAAAGATTTCTAAATATCAGGGGTCAGATTATAAAACAGAGTTTAAGAACAGGCATTCTTTGTTTTGTTTTTATCTAAAGATAACAGAGTAACTGGCAAGGTCTTGCAGTAATATGATCAAAATGTTATGATTAATATGTTTAATTAATATGATTAATTTAAATTGTTTATATGCTGTTTAGAATTCAGATAGTTTCTAGAAGTGATTGTATCACCATTGTATCATTCGGCTTCCCAGGTGGTGCAGTGGTAAGGAATCCACCTGCCAATGCAGGAGATCCAAGAGAGGCCAGATCAATCCCTGGGTCTTAGAAGATCCCCTGGAGGAGGAAATGGCAATCCACTACAGTATTCTTGCCTGGGAAGTTCCATGAATAAAGGAACCTGGAGGGCTACAGTCTGTGGGGTCACAAAAGAGTTGGACACAACTAAGCATGCATGCGCATTATATCATTACTGCAAATAAAGAGATTTGCAGTGTTGCAAGTAACCTGTTGGGTTTCCCAGGTGGTGGTAGTGGTAAAGAACCCGCCTGCCAATCCAGGAGACACAGAGATTGAGATTCGATCCCTCGGTGGGGATGATACCCTGGAGGAGGTCATGGCAAACCACACCAGTACTCTTGTCCGGAAATCCCCATGGACAGAGGAGCCTGGCAGGCTGCAGTCCCTAGAGTCGCACAGAGTTGGATGTGACTGAAGCGACTTAGCATGCACGCAAGTAACCAGTTCAGATACTGGGCAGATTGGAGTTTGGACAGAATAACAAAAATAAGAAACACCATGAAGAAACAAGAATAATGCATCTGCCTAGAATCCTTTCCAGGAAGCAAGAGGGAGTGGTGAGAGATAGTACTAAAACTAGCAGGTGATTATTCATTTGTGATATATATTGAGTTAAGATGTATTTAAGCATGGGATATCTCATGTTTAAATACGTCAAAGCACTTAGAAAGCACAGTGCATGTAGTAGCATGCACTTTGTTCCAGGGAACAAAGTTGGGAGTGCTGTATTTATGTTTGCCCAGGGTCTGAAGCCACCACAAAGTAAAACAGACACATCAGTTTTCTCACATAAGTTGTCAGTATGAATAATCACCAGAGAAGTGAAAGTGAAGTTGCTCAGTCCTGTCCGACTCTTTGCGACCCCATGGGCTGTAGCCTACCAGGCTCCTCCATCCATGGGATTTTCCAGGCAAGAGTACTGGAGTGGGTTGCCATTGCCTTCTCCAGAGGATCTTCCTGACCCAGGGATTGAACCTGGGTCTCCTGCATTGTACGCAGACACTTTACCATCTGAGCCACTGTTGTTTCTCACAACAGTTGTCGCTATGAATAATTACCAGAGAAGGGAAGGGGCTACATCTGAACATGTTCTCTGGAGATTCTAGCTGTTTGTCCCCCCTGCCCTGACCTCCCCAACCCTGTTGCCCTGCCCTCAGGCCTGGGAACATGAGATAACTTTCTAGGGGAAGAGCGGGTATAACAAAGTGCATAAGGAATGAAAGTAGCTCAACGGATGCTGAGGTTAAGGCCCCCGCCTTACTCCCAGTACTAGGCACCAGGAGAAAGATATTTGCATTCGAGGAGCAGCAGTTTCATCAAGAAGCAGAAGAAGAAGGTGTAGGGACCAGGCAGTGGAGGAGAGGCTACTAAGCTATGCTCACAGACCACTCCCAGGGCCTGGCCCTGTTAAGCTTTCCAGAGTGGAAGGTCTCACCTCGATAGAGCTCTGCTGGCCTCGGAACAGCGCATAGCCTGAGCACAGGCAACAACATGAAGCAGCAGAACTCTGACCATGGCTGGAAAGGCAGCTGTAAGTAGGAGCTGTGAATCAGCCAGGAAAGTGTGCCTGTCTTATGAAAAGTACATACTATTTGTGATAGTTGATAGGACTGATTGCTAAAGCCAAGACAGTTTATGAAGCCCTTCCTCCAGTTGCCAACTGGGAAACAGGAGGGACATTTGGGTGGAGAGTGTCAGAGGAGCTGGGATTCTGACAAGTAGGAGGTATGGTTCCAAATTAATAACTTGCTTTGTTGTCTTTCATGGGGAAAAAGTCACTTGTAATGTTACCTTGCTTTAACTAACTCAGATTAGTGACCTATGAAACACCAATGTCACAACAAAATGTATATAAGCACTCCACAGCTTAAAGCATTTGTTCATTCAGTGTACGGGGAAAATGTCTAAGAATTCACACAATAGTGAGTGAGGGGCTGAGACAGTAGACGCATTGTCTGTGTGTGTGCATAGAGTGGATCCAGCGTGGATGGAGAATATATGTATTTAAGTAGAAGGAATGTTATCCTTTCACTAGAAAATAGAGTGGTGTGGGTTAAAGCAGTCCAGGTGAGACGGTTCTGGCCAAGAACACATTCCAAAAGGTGAAAACTTTTGACTTAGGAAAATACGTGTAGATTCGGAGGGAAATAAAAACCCTGTATGCCTAGGAAACAAGATAAAACAATGATTAATGTGAAAGTGAAGCAAGTTTATGTGTATTGTTAGAATTTTTTCAGATAACTGTGGAATATAAAGAGCTGTCAAACTTTCAGGTGTTATTGAACATTAGGAAATGTACTTGCCTATTTTATGTGTCCCTTAATTAACAGAACACTTAAACAATTCTATCCTAGGAAAACAATTACATGATTAACTCCAAAAAAGAACTCTTGCCAAATCCCACAGCCTATGTTCACACTTTCTATCCCATCCACACTTGTAGAAATGGGCAAGTAACCAACCAGTAGGAAACGTTTTGTAGGATGTTTTGTATCAGAAATCATTTGGGGAAGCTTTATTTTACTTTGTTTTTTTCTAGATGATTTCATTGTATTCTATATTTCCATAATTTTATGTTAAAACAGTAAGTGGACTTGTGATGTCACATAATGAACAAATATTTGCACAACTGTTCAAAACAGTTTCCCTTAAAAAACTTATCTTTGCAAAATAACAAAAATGTCCTACTAAACAATGTTAAAATATAACAGTTTGAGTTTTGAAGTCATTCATTTTGCTGAAAATAAGTTCCTGTTTTAAACAAACAAAAAAACCCTAAGATTTTAACTTGTCCTTATAAAGAGTTTAAGCGATATACTAAATCATATTTAGAAGCAAAAAAAAAAAAATGGCAACTAAGATTATTAGACCTAAAAGTTCAGATGAAATTGAGAATCTGTGTTTGTCTTCTGTAACAAAGTATCTCCTTAATTCAATAAAAAAAGAAGAATCCAGCATCTGATTTAAATATGTGAAAGTGTCAGTCTTGTCAGATTCTTGGCGACCCCATGGACTGAAGCCTGCCAAGCTCCTCTGCCCATGGAATTCTCCAAGCAAGAATACTGGAGTGGGTTGCCATTTCTCTCTTCAGGTATTTGGGGAAGTTTTAAAGAAATAAATTATTTGGTAGGCTATTATCTATAATACTGGAGAATTAGAATTTTTTTTTCCTGGATTGAAAAGAGTACCATTTACACAACTTATCTGAAAATGTATTCAAATGAAGAAATAGTCCAGAAACTAGAATTTGATTTTTAATATAGTAATTTTGGCTGAATTTCTCTATGCCTGGCTTTTTCTACATACTATATTATTTCCTTTGAACAGCAGTTGCCACTGATTTGGTTGCAGTTATTATTGTTTAAATATTCAATTAGAAAAAGTTTATTTTTAAAATCTGACTTTGAATAAAGTCCTATTTCATTTGAAACATATGCTGTTACCTAAAGTTGACTTAAAGTATAATATATTTTTCCTTAGACTTCATTCCCAAGTGGCATTTTCTCAACATATTCATATATACAAATGACATAAAAAATATATACAGCACAGCATCTTCTAAACAATTCTGAAATTTTTTAATTTTTAATTTCACCCAACTTAACATCTGAGCTGCCATATGCTTTGAATTTTTCCAATCCATAGAGATTACCTAGCAAGTCATAAACCGCATGACTGGAAAATCTCCTAACAACCAAAGTTAGGGATCATTAATCTCCACACAAATGGAAAAATGAACATCCCTTCAAACACATATCTGATACAAAACTAAAAAATTATTTTCAAGTCACAAAATATTGGTGTTTCTTTTTGCGTCCAACATTTTTAAGCAGAATGTATCAGTTGATTTTTATTTCCTAATTGAGAAAGTTTCTCAGAGGTTTCTTACCTGTGCTTTCATTTTCAGATGCTAAAAATGAATAAAATCTCAGGTCTAATAAATAATTCCAGCTCCTTTTTTATACTGAGGGATTGATTTGCTTAAGATCAAAAAGCCAGTCACACACTGGCAGAACCAGAGAAGTCAAATTTCCCTATACCTGTCCCCTGCTCTTTCTAAAAGTGTGCTATCTCCCTTGAACAAGTCTAAATAGATAATGTATAGCATATTGCATTTAGTTTTGGATGATTGTTTTTATCACTAATGTTGACAAACTAAAGTATATTCAAAGGTGGGAAACAGGAAGGTTAAATAGCTTAGGACTTAAATAATTATTTTAGAGTCAGAGAGTGGGGAATTGGGGAGAGGTGGTATCTAAATGGAGAAGAAAAGACTAAGAGAAGTATGGTGTCTCTTTTCAAATATTTGAGAGACTCTTACAGTGGAAAAAATAATTTGATCATGCTTTTATAGGTATGGTTTCAAAGGGCAGAATCAGGACAGAATTAGTTAAGTGCTGTTACTGACAGAGAAATAGATTTCAGCTATGAAGAACAATATGAAAAAGGCTTTCTTATTTTTTTATTATCAAATATATTGATAAATAATTTATGTACAAAACTGCATTCATTTAAAACATACAATTGAATGAGTTATGACAGTTGTATACATCTGTGAAATCATCATCTTAATAAAAAATATTGAACATTTCCAGCATCCCCAAGACGACTTCTCCCTTCTGTAAAGATCTCAGAAAGTGCTTAATGGAGACTTAAGACTTAATCAGGAGTTTCACCACTGCCCAACAATAATGAGACCACGTACCCTTCACACTGTCAGTGGAGACCACAGAGTGAGTTGTAACATGGGCCTCTGAACAAAACATTCAAAAAGCAGGGATGGTTATTCCAGTTATAAAATTAACAAGTTCTGGAGATCTAATGCACGGCATGGTGATTATAGCTAATAACAGTGTATTATATACTTGTTGCAAAGAGAATAGATCTTAAATGTCCTCACCACAAAAAAAGAAAGGCGATTATGTGACAGGATGGAGATGTTAGCTAATGCTATGGTGGTAAACATTTGCAATATATAAATGTTTCAAACCAACATATTGTAACCTTAAATTATACAGTACTGTATGTCAATTATATCTCATTAAAGCTGGGAATAAATGTTTTCTATAATCACATAGTCCACATTTTGCCTTCAAAATTTGTCTAAAAAAACCCTCTCTCTCTCTTTGTTCAGTCTCTAGAACCCTCAGGTAGCTGTGTTTTTCTGCATTCTGTCCAGAGTTATACCACTGCTATTTGTGGGAGGATTGGTTTATAAGATATTCAACTACTCCACACCCAAACCAAGACTTACCACTTTAAACCCTGCATATTACTAAATATTAGGCCAAAATATGTGATTTCCTTGGTCACGCCAAGATCTGTATTAGGATCTTAGGATATAGTTAGTGACAAACTTTCTTAGGATATAGTTAGTGACAATCTCAAACCAGAAAGCAAGATTATTTTTCAGTAATTACTCTGTGTACTCTAAATCACAAAAATCTCACATTGTACACTAACACTCCTACACTTTCAATATGATAATATAAACTTTCAAAGCAAAAATTTTAGGATGACTGCATTCGTTACTTTACAAGGAAACTTCTACCTTCATGTTTTAAATAGTAACTATATTTGGCCCTCCCGATCCAAAGTCCTCAGATTTAACCAACTCAACCAACAGTAGATCAAAAATATTTGTTTTAATTCCAGAAATTTCCAAAAAGCAAAACTTGACTTTGCTGTGCACTAGATACCGAGAGATATCTCCTAGCATTTGAAGTGTTTGCTTCTTTATCTTCAGTGATTTGACTTTGAAAAGGAGGAAACAGAAAATCTTAAAGACATAGATTTAGAAATCTTAGTAATTTAAAAAGTCAGAATTGGGACTAAAACTTTACTGAAATTTTAGCACACATCTGGCAGTTTAAAAAATTATAATTTTCTGAATTTGAGAAAATCTCATGACAAATGGTATACATATATAATTCTGATAGGAGCAAAGTTCACCTGTATGCTGTTCTGATAGTATATGTAAAAGAATTTCAATTGTTCTGTTTTACTCTCTTCATTCTTTCCGAATGGATACTGCTAGGTGATTACCAAAATTCATTTTTTCTATCTTCCAAACAAAGTTATAACTGGGCTTCGCCAGCAAGAGACAAGATTTGTGACTCCCACTTGTAGTTAAGTGTAGCCACATGACTCTATTTCTGCCAATAAAACGTGATGCAAGTGAAGTGTGTCACTTCTGACACAGACCATAAGATACACTCTCTTTTCCACTAGCTAGAACTCATGTGCATGATGCTAAGTCGTTTCAGTCATATCTGACTCTTTGCAACCCCATGGACTGTAGCCTGGCAGGCTCCTCTGTCCATGGGATTCTCCAGGCAAGAATACTGGAGTGGGGTGCCATTTCCTTCTCCAGGGGATCTTCCTGACCCAGGGATGGAATCTGTGTCTCTTGCATTCACAGGTGGGTTCTTTACCACTAGCACCACCTGGAAAGCCCAGCTGGAATCAATAGCGATGAGCTTTTGACCATGCAAATGACAATAGTGCCCCAGAAAACAGCACAACATCATAGATGGAACATGAGTTCCTAAACGATCAGAACCAGAAAGGCTGTCTACCAGCCTGGAATACTCACAGTAGACTATTACAAGAGAGATGGATAAACTTTACATTCTTTAAGAAACTGAATTAATATTGGGTTTCTTTCAGCAGAATATCCTTACCCTGATTAACACACCCCACTTTTGGTCCGAGTTCTTCAAGGTGATGGTACAAGTAGGGAGAATAGAGTAAGCAGCAGATTCTGCAATTGTTCTGTCCCATGCAGACTTCCCTGGTGGCTCAGGGGTAAAGAATCTGTCTGCAATGTAGGAGACACAGAAGACATGGGTTCGATACCTGGGTAAGGATCTCTGGCAAGATGGACCTTTGTTAGGAAAGTAATGTCTCTGCATCTTTTAATTTCATGGCTGCATCACCATCTGCAGTGAAACTTGGAGCCCAAGAAAAGAAAGTCTGTCACTGTTTCCACTGTTTCCCCATCTATTTGCCATGAAGTGATGGGACCAGATGCCATGATCCTAGTTTTCTGAATGTTGAATTTTAAGCCAGGTTTTACACTCTCCACTTTCACTTTCATCAAGAGATTTTTTAGTTCTTCTTCACTTTCTGCCATAAGGGTGGTATCATCTGCATATCTGAGGTTATTGATATTTCTCCTGGCAATCTTCATTCCATCTTGTGCTTCATCCAGCCCAGCATTTTGCATGATGTACTCTGCATAGAAGTTAAACAAACGGAGTGACAAAATACAGCCTTGATGTACTCCTTTCCCGATTTGGAACCAGTCTATTGTTCCATGTCCAGTTCTAATTGTTTCTTCCTGATCTGCACACAGATTTCTCAGGAGGCAGGTCAGGTGGTTTGATATTCCCATCTTTTTAAGCATTTTCCAGATTTTGTTGTGGTCCACACAGTCAAAGGCTTTGGCATAGTCAATAAAGCAAAAGTAGATGTTTTTCTGTAACTCTCTTGCTTTATCAGTGATCCGAAGGATGTTATCAATTTGATCTCTGGTTCCTCTGCCTTTTCTAAATTCAGCTCAAACATCTGGAAGTCCATGGTTCAGGTACTGTTGAAGCCTGACTTGGAGAATTTTGAGCATTACTTTGCTAGCGTGTGAGATGAGTGCAATTGTGCAGTAGTTTGAACATTCTTTGGCATAGCATTTCTTTGGGATTGGAATGAAAACTGACATTTTCCAGCCCTGTGGCCACTGCTGAGTTTTCCAAATTTGCTGGAATATTGAGTGCAGCACTTTCACAGTGTCATCTATTAGGATTTGAAATAGCTGAGCTGGAATTCTATCCCCTCCACTAGCTTTGTTCGTAGTGATGCTTCCTAAGGCCCATTTGACTTCGTGTTCCAGGATG
The DNA here is from genome assembly GCA_007570785.1 of Antilocapra americana. Taxonomy (NCBI): domain Eukaryota; kingdom Metazoa; phylum Chordata; class Mammalia; order Artiodactyla; family Antilocapridae; genus Antilocapra; species Antilocapra americana. The sequence goes on from ML662496.1 coordinate 6,021,338, forward strand.
TCTTCCTCTAGGTGAGTGATCACATCATTGTGATTATCTGGGTCATGAAGATCTTTTTTGTATAGTTCTTCTGTGTGTTCTTGCCACCTCTTCTTAATATCTTTTGCTTCTGTTAGGCCCATACCATTTCTGTCTTTTATTGTGCCCATCTTTGCATGAAATGTTCCCTTGCAATCTCTAAATTTCTTAAAGAGATCTCTAGTCTTTCCCATTCATTGTTTTCCTCTATTTCTTTGCATTGATCACTGAGGAAGGCTTTCTTATCTCTCCTTGCTATTTTTTGGAACTCTGCATTCAAATGGGTATATCTTTCCTTTTCTCCTTTGCCTTTCACTTCTCATCTATTCACAGCTATTTGTAAGGCCTCCTCAGACAACCATTTTGCCTTTTTTGCATTTCTTTTCCTTGGGGATGGTCTTGATCCCTGCCTCCTGTACAATGTCATGAACCTCTGTCTATAGTTCTTCAGGCACTCTGTCTAACAGATCTAATCCCTTGAATCTATTTGTCTCTTACACTGTATAATTATAAGGGATTTGATTAGGGTCATACCTGAATGATCTAGTGGTTTTCCCTATTTTCTTCAATTTAAGGCTGAATTTGGTCATAGCAAACACCCTCTTCCAACAACACAAGAGAAGACTCTACACATGGACATCACCAGATGGTCAATACTGAAATCAGATTGATTATATTCTTTGCAGCCAAAGATGGAGAAGTTCTATGCAGTCAGCAAAAACAACACTGGGAGCTGACTGTGGCACAGACCATGAACTCATTATTGCCAAATTCAATCGGTTGGGGAACTAAAATCCCACATGCCAGGGCAAGTAAACCTTCGTGCTTTGACAAAGACCTAGTGCAGGCAAAAAAAAAGAAAAAAGAAAAAATTACCATTCAATACATTTAAGTACAGGTTCCAGTGTTAAGGACATTAGGAGGTACCTGTAAATTTCAGCTTTTCCTGTGAGAATTTACCTCTTTTTGATTACAACTGTACCAAGTTCTTAGCTTAACTTGCTCTTGAAAACAAGCAAAGAAAAAAATGCAAAACAGTGCATAGGCCTATTTACTTTGTGTCCCTGTTTTGTCTCTCCTTAAAGTCTCACTGACAATATATCATGAATTGACTAACTTTTCATGGTCCGTTGCAACTATTTAACCTTGATACATTCCTTCCTCCAATGCTGTAGTGTTTCCATTTTAATTGTTCTTCTGCTCATTCTCTCCCTCAGAATAACCTCTTTGTCTCAAATTATGAAAGGACTGTTCTTTTTCTAATTTCTTTTTTATATCCTTCAATGTGACAGATTTTTAATTAAAATACCATTTTGTAACTCTTCCTGTTAGAATTTCTATTCCACAGGAGCTTCTTTCTGTGCACACCCATAATGGCCATACAGTCTGTCTTGGACTCCAGGTATGTCGGAGCTGACTACAGGCTGACTAAACTTGTTTCCCCTTCCTCAGCACAGAGTTGACTACTTTTCCTAGCCTCAGTGTATCTTTTAGAACCAAGTGACTAAATCTCATTACACAATTAGAAGAGATCTGTCCTTTTGGGATCAAGGCAGCTTAAAGTATGCCTTCTCCATACTCTGCTTTTGGTACTTGGCTGGCCAGATGCAGAGGGTTCAGGAAGAACTCATTATCCTGAAAGCTGAGTCAGAAGACAGGAGGAGCCTGGGTCTCTGAAGCTTTGTATGGAAGGCCATTTGCCAAACATCTAATTAGATGGATGAGAACAAGAAATAATAAACTTCTGTTATTTTCCACTGACATTTGAGGAGTGGAGGAAGAGAGAAAAATGCTATTATATCATAGCCTAGCCTACCTTAACATACAAGCAATTTTTCCTTAGTTATACCTCAGTTCAGTTCAGTTCGGTCACTCAGTCATGTCCGACTCTTTGCGACTCCATGAATCGCAGCTTGCCAGGCCTCCTTGTCCACCACCAACTCCCAGAGTCTACTCAAACCCATGTCCATCAAGTCGGTGATGCCATCCAGCCATCTTATCCTCTGTGGTCCCCCTTCTGCTCCTGCCCCCAATTTTCCCAGAATTAGGGTCTTTTCCAAAGAATAGGGTCTTTTCCTCTTTTCGCATGAGATAGCCAAAGTATTGGAGTTTCAGCTTCAACATCAGTTCTTCCAATGAACACCCAGGACTGATCTCCTTTAGGATAGACTGGTTGGACCTTCTTGCAGTCCAAGGGACTCTCAAGAGTCTTCTCCAACACCACAGTTCAAAAGTGTCAATTTTTTGGCGCTCAGCTTTTTTCACCATCCAAATCTCACATCCATACATGACTACTGGAAAAACCATAGGTTTGACTAGACGGACCTTTGTTGGCAAATAATGTCTCTGCTTTTCATTATGCTATCTAGGTTGGTTATAACTTTCCTTCCAAAGAGCAAGCATCTTTTAATATCATGGCTGCAATCACCATCTGCAGTGATTTTGGATCCCAGAAAAATAAAGTCAGCCACTGTTTCCACTGTTTTCCCATCTATTTCCATGAAGTGATGGGACTGGATGCCATGATCTTAGTTTTCTGAATGTTGAGCTTCAAGTCAACTTTTTTACTCTCCTCTTTCACTTTCATCAAGAGGCTTTTTAGTTCCACTTCACTTTCTGCCATAAGGATGGTGTCATCTGCATATCTGAGGTTATTGATATTTCTCCCTGCAATCTTGATTCCAGCTTGTACTTCTTCCAGCCCAGCATTTCTCATGATGTACTTGGCATAGAAGTTAAATAAGCAGGGTGACAATATACAGCCTTGACATACTCCTTTACCTATTTGGAAGCAGTCTGTTGTTTCATGTCCAGTTCTAACTGTTATTTCCTGACCTGCATACAGGTTTCTCAAGAGAGAATTTTCCACCATTTATTGTGACCTACACAGTAAAAGGCTTTGGCATAGTCAATAAAGCAAAAGTAGATGTTTTTCTGTAACTCTCTTGCTTTTTCGATGATCCAGTGGATGTTGACAATTTGATCTCTGGTTCCTCTGCCTTTTCTCAAACCAGCTTGAACATCTAGAATTTCATAGTTCATGTATTGGTGAAGCCTGGCTTGGAGAATTTTGAGCATTACTTTACTAGCGTGTGAGATGAGTGCAATATTGTGGTAGTCTGAGCATTCTTTGGCATTGCCTTTCTTTGGGATTGGAATGAAAACTGGCCTTTTCCAGTCCTGTGGCAACTGCTGAATTTTCCAAATTTGCTGGCATATTGAGTACAGCACTTTCACAGCATCATCTTTTAGGATTTGAAATAGCTCAACTGGAATTGCATCACCTCCACTAGCTTTGTTCATAGTGATGCTTACTATGGCCCACTTGACTTCACATTCCAGGATGTCTGGCTCTAGGTGAGTGATCACACCATCGTGGTTATCTGGGTCGTGAAGACCACTTTTGTGTAGTTCTTCTGTGTATTCTTACCACCTCTTCTTAATTACTTCTCCTTCTGTTAGGGCCATACCATTTCTGTCCTTTATCGAGCCCATCTTTGCATGAAATGTTCCCTTGACTTTAAAATAATTAATGAGATGTAAACATTTGGATGCAAATACTTTCACAGTGTACTTTCCACTTTGCATTGTTCCTTGGTAATCTATTAGCCCTTGCTCTCCTTTTCTGCTTATTTGGAACATTTCATGAGGAACTTGAGAAGGCAGGATACTATGAGCCAGGTATGTCTTCAGGCTCTGCTGAGACTATGAAGAGCTTTTAGCCTTAACTTCTAGCTGAAGTCCCAGCTATTGAGTCTTGTATTTGTTTGTTTAAATGAGTGCACAGCTGTATGTCTGGGGGAAGAGAGGAATTATGTCTGCTCCCTTCTCTCAGGATATCTCTGTGACTTCCTGACAATCTTTCTGTAGCTATCTATAGAGCTTATTTCTTCCCCTGCCTGTCTCAGACTTCAAGTTCAGTTCAGTTCAGACTCTCAGTCGTGTCTGACTCTTTGCAACCCCATGAATCGCAACACTCCAGGCCTCCTTGTCCATCACCAACTCCCAGAGTCCGCCCAAACTCATGTCCATCGAGTCGGTGATACCATCCAGCCACCTCATCCTCTGTCATCCCCTTCTCCTCCTGCCCCCAATCCTTCCCAGCATTAGGGTCTTTTCCAATGAGTCAACTCTTTGCATGAGGTGGCCAAAACATTGGAGTTTCAGCTTAACATACTCTAATTGAGACTGTAAAATCAAAGTAATTATGTGAAAAAAATCACATAAAAGATAAATTTTAAGCACTTTTAATGAAATATTTAACTTTACCAATTTCTACTACTAATTTTTCTTAGTAGGTTGCTATTCAGATTATAATCACCAGTCTTCTTACTAAGGAGAAACCACTTAGCATGGTTTCAATTCTTTTTTTATAGTAAATGTTTTAATTGAACTGTAACATAAAAGATGCTTGTTCCTTAGAAGAAAATCTATGACAAACCTAGACAGCATATTAAAAAGCAGAGATATTACTTTGCCAACAAAGGTTCATATAGTCAAAGTTATGGTTTTTCCAGTAGTCATGTATGGATGTGAGAATTGGACCGTAAAGAAGGCTGAGTGCTGAAGAACTGAGGCTTTTGAAGTGTGGTGTTGGAGAAGACTCTTGAGAGTCCCTTGGGCTGCAAGGAAATCCAACCAGTCCATCCTAAAGGAAATCAGTCCTAGATATTCATCGGAAGGGCTGATACTGAAGCTGAAGCTCCAATACTCCACCTGATGAAGAGGCCACCTGACTCATTATAGACCCTGATGCTGGGAAAGACTGAAGGCAGGAGGAGAAGGAGATGACAGAGGATGAGATGGTTGGATGGCATTACTGACTCAATGGACAGGAGTTTGAGCAAGCTCCAGGCAATGGTGAAGTACAAGGAAGCCTGGCATGCTGCAGTCCATGGGGTCGCAATGAGTAGGACATGACTGAGTGACTGAAAAACATACATATGAAAAGTAGAAAAATTCTAAGTATATAGCTTCATGTTTGTTTGTTTTACAAAATGAATACTCTGTATTATCAACACCCTAATGAAGAAAAGATTAATCTTCCTCCAAATATAAATTCCATAGATTGTTATTGCCTGTACTTAAACTTCATATGGGCTTCCCTGCTGGTTCAGTGGTAAAGAATTAGCCTGCAAGGCAGGGGACTCAGGTTTGATCTCTGGGTGAGGAAGATCCTCTGGAGGGGAGCATGTCAACCCACTGCATTATGCTTGCCTGCAGAATCCCATGGACAAAGGAGCCTGGCAGTCTCTGGTCCATAGGTCGCAAAGAGTTGTATATGACTGAAGTGACTGAGCATGTCATATAATATGTACTTTAATGTGACTGACTTCTTTTACTCAATATTATATTTATGAGATTCATCCATGCAGTAGATTTGTTGACTTTTACTGCCATCTACTCTTTCATTCTAAGAATATCACATATTTGTTTATGCTTTCTTCTGTTGATGGACCTCGAACCAGGAAACAACCCTTACCCCCAGACACTGAATGTGCCAGGACCTTAACTTTGGACTTTCCAGCCTCCAGAACTGTGAGAAGTGAACATTTGTTGTTTATAAGCCAACCTGTCAATGGTATTTTGTTATAGCAGCCCAGATAGACTAAGACAGACATTTGGGCTGTTTCCATTTGGGATCTGTTACAAGAAGTGTTGCTATAACATTTATACACATTTCTCTCTGTGCACTTAAGAATGTATTTCTTTTTTTTGTTTTGTTTTGTTTTTATTGTGTTGGTTTTGCCATACAATGACATGAAACCGCCATGGGTATACATATGCTGCCCCTCCAGAACCCCCTTCCCTTCTCCCTCCCGATTCCCTCCCCCCTGGGACATCTCGGTGCACCAGCCCCGAGCATCAACCCTGGGCTGGCGATTGATTTCACATATTATAATTAACATGTTTCAATGCCATTCTCCCATATCATCCCACCCTTGACCTCTTCCACAGAGTCCACGAGTCTGTTCTATACATCTGCGTTCCTTTTGCTGTCTCGCATGCAGGGTTCTCCTTACCATCTTTCTAAATTCTGTATATATGCGTTAGTATACTGTATTGTTGTTTTCCCTTCTGGCTTACTTCACTCTGGATAATAGGCTCCAATTCCGTCCACCTGAGTAGAACTGATTCAAATGAATTTTTTTTTTAACGCTGAGTAATATTCCATTGTGTATATGTACCACAGCTTTCTTATCCATTCGTCTGTTGATGGGCATCTAGGTTGCTTCCATGTCCTGGCTATTATAAACAGTGTTGCAATGAACATTGGGGTACACGTGTCTCTTTCAATTCAGGTTTCCTCCGTGTGTATGCCCAGCAGTGGGATTGCCGGGTCATATGGCAGGTCTATTTGCAGTTTTTTAAGGAATCTCCACACTGTTTTCCATAGTGGCTGTACTAGTTTGCATTCCCACCAACAGTGTAAGAGGGTTCCCTTTTCTCCACATCCTCTCCAGCATTTATTGCTTGTAGATTTTTGGATGGCAGCCATTCTGACTGGTGTAAAGTGGTACCTCATTGTGGTTTTGATTTGCATTTCTCTGATAATGAGTGATGTTGAGCATCTTTTCATGTGTCTGTTAGCCATTTTTATGTCTTCTTTGGAGAAATGTCTGTTAAGTTCTTTGGCCCACTTTTTGATTGGGTCGTTTATTTTTCTAGAATGGAGCTGCAGGAGTTGCTTGTATATTTTTGAGATTAATTGTTTGTCCGTTGCTTCATTGGCTATTATTTTCTCCCATTCTGAAGGCTGTCTTTTCACCTTGCTTATAGTTTCCTTTGTTGTGCAGAAGCTTTTAATTTAATTAGGTCCCATTTATTTATTTGTGCTTCTATTTCCGATATTCTGGGAGGTGGGTTATAGAGGATCCCACTTTGGTTTATGTCGGAGAGTGTTTTGCCTATGTTTTCCTCTAGGAGTTTTATAGTCTGGTCTTATGATTAGATCTTTGATCCATTTTGAGTTTATTTTTGTGTATGGTGTTAGAAAGTGTTCTAGTTTCATTCTTTTACAAGTGGCTGTCTAGTTTTCCCAGCACCACTTGTTAAAGAGATTGTCTTTTCTCCATTGTATATTCATGCCTCCCTTGTCAAAGATAAGGTGTCCATAGATGCGTGGATTTATCTCTGGGCGTTCTATTTTGTTCCATTGATCTATATTTCTGTCTTTGTGCCAGTACCATACTGTCTTAATGACTGTGGATTTGTAGTATAGCCTAAAGTCAGGTAGGTTGATTCCTCCAGTTCCATTCTTCTTTCTTACGATTGCTTTGGCTATATGAGGTTTTTTGTATTTCCATACAAATTGTGAAATTATTTGTTCTAATTCCCTGAAAAAGACCTCTGGTAGCTTGATAGGAATTGCATTGAATCTATAGACTGCTTTGGGTAGTACACTCATTTTCACTATATTGATTCTTCCAATCCACAAACATGGTATATTTCTCCATCTATTTGTGTCCTCTTTGATTTCTTTCATCAGTGTTTTATAGTTTTCTATATACAAGTCTTTGGTTTCTTTAGGTAGAAAAAGTCCTAAGTATTTTACTCTTTTTGTTTCGATGGTGAATGGAATGTATTTCTGTTTGGTATATTGATCTAACAAGAAGTAGACTCTCTGGGACATACAGTATGCACACATTCGGTTTTAACAGACACATCAGGCCACTTTTCAAAATAATTGTATCAGTATACATCCCCCTCTAATTGTTCCACATTCTAGCTAGTTCTTGATTTTGTTAAAATTTTTAAATGTCAACCATTCTGGTAGGTATGCAATACAATCCCATTGTGGTTTTAATTTGTATTTCTCTTCTTACTAAGAAGTCCAAGCATTTTTTCTTATGCTTATTGTCCTTTTATATAATCTTTTATTTTTTTATTTTTTTGATGTGTGTAAAATGACTGTGCCACTCTCCCCCTCCCTTTTTTTTTTTTTTTTTTTACTGATTTGTAGACATCCTTTACATAATCCAGGCATGCTATTTGTCAGCTACATATGTCGCAAATATTTTCTCCCACTCCATAACTTGTCTTTTCGTCCTCTTAACAGTGTCTCTTGATAACAAAAGTTCTTAATTTTAGTGATGTTCAATTTATCAATATTTCCTTTTTTGGTTAGTGACTGGTTTAAGAAATCTTGGACAACTCCAAGTTCATAAAGATATTTTCCTATGTTATCTTCTAGGAGTATTGTTTCTCTGCTTTACACAAGAACTGATTTTTGAGTGCTGATTTTCTACATGGATATTCAATTGACCTGGCACTACATGTTGAAAAGAATATCCTTTTCCCCACGACATCAGCAAAGATGCATTGGCATCTTTGCTATATATAAGTGTGAATTTATCTCTGAACTCTATCCTGTTCCATTGGTCTATTTGTCTACCCTTGTGACAACACCACACCGTCTTAATTGTTGCTTTAGAGAAAGTCTTGGTATTTGGTAATAAAAGTTTTTACAACTTTATATTTTAAAACTTTCTCTTTATATGTGTTTCCAGATAAATTTTATAATTAGTTTGTCAAGTTCTAAAAAAATAAAAATCGTGCTGGCATTTTGATTAGCATTGCATTGTCAATAGGATTATCTGAGAGAACTAGTATCAGATAGTTTCCTGTTTATTTTTCATTTTCTTTGTCTCACAAATTGGGATATAAGTTCCATGAGAGCAGCAACTTTATTCTTTTTTTTTATTGCCCCTTCCAGAGCCTAGAATAATACCTGGCACATTGTATGTTCTCAATAAATAGTTTTGAAGTAATTAATTAATAGCCTAACTAAGATACCTTTTTTATTCTCCTCTCTGCCTTCTCTTGGTCAACCTACCTCATCCTTCAGATCTGAAATCATCTGCCAGTTCCTCAAGGGAGCTTTGCATGATCTCCAGAGTGAGACAGGCTCCTCTGTTACCTATCATTTGTTATAACATCCTGTACTTTTTTTTTTAGCACTTACCTACATACAATTATGTAATAATAGTCAACATTAGTATCCCATGCAGAAAGTAAGCTCAGTGAGTATAAGGACCAAGTCTGTATTCATTTCTTACTCACTGCTATACTCCTGGCATTTGGCCTGGTACCATGCACAAGGCAGATATCAAAAAAAAAATATTAAATTTTTCTCTATAAAAGGCCTAGACTCCTTCTACTATTTCTTAAAAACAGAAGTCATTACCAACATTTTTCTATCCTAACATCACAAATCTCTCTAGATGTTTCTGCTGCTTTTATCTCCTGGATTATTTGGTGGACCCTTCAGGACCCCTACCCAGAGTGGTTGAATCAGGAGACTCCTGAACTAGAACATGGAATGGTATGTTGCTAACAAACTCTGCAGTAACTGTTGCAGTGGTGAGTTTGGCACTCACTTCCTTGGATTACATTCATAACACTGCTGCTTTATCTCTTGCATGCCATAATTTTTGTAACACAGCTCTGGGTCCAGTTTCTCTCATCATGCCTGCTCATGTCATCTTCTGCTTTTGCTCTCAAGGCTGCATTTTTTCTTCAGCCATCTGCCCTCCAAGGACAGCTGGAAGACCACCCTGACTGCCTAGTTAGGAACCTCATTAATCTCATCTTTATCCTTCTGGTCATGCTGACCACCCGGCTAGAGGGGTCACACACTGTCACAGCGTTCTGATCCAGCTTCAGAGACACTGAATAGCAACTCCCCTAAGGGAATTTTGAGCCAGGAAACCAGAATTTGCTGTCTGTGGGATCTTGAAAATGTCAGTTAACTGCTCTTCACTCCAGGTGTAATAATACCTGTTTTCCCTACTTTAGAAATATGAGGATCAAATGATATGATGCATCATGTCAGAATTTTGTAAACTATGAACAGATGTATAAATATTAATTATAATTAATAATCTCAACCATCCAACACTTTGCATGATGAGACGGACTGTTTACACACTGTGTGTTTAATGGGAAAGGATATCCTTCCTAGCATTGCTTTGTTCCTTGTAAGAAATAAACCAACTGGCTAACTGTTGTCTTCTCTGACTTCAAAACCTCCCATATACTGTGGTTTTGGTTACACAGTAAAATCTGTTAATACTTTTGATCCTTTCTATTTTTCACTACTTATCTGTATGGGCTACAAAAAATTGCCTTTAGGAGTTTTTGGATTCAGCCAATCTAGGGTAAAAGCAATATTTTTCAAGTAATAAAAGTAGAAAAGTCACAAGTTGTTCTTTTGAAAATCCAGAAGGAGACTTCCCTGGTGGTCCAGGGGTTAAGGCTCTGTGCTTCCACTGCAGAAGGCATGGGATCAATCCCTGGGCAGGGAACTAAGGATCCCGTGTTATTCATGACAGTGCCCCCCCCCAAAAAAAAGCCAAAGTATTAACCTATTCGGTGAAACAATGGTTGCTATTTCTGTAATGAACTTTAATGATCCCTCCCCTGTAGTCTTATCACCCAATCCTATTGATTCTAATTACTAGTTAATTTCCTCTCCCCTTAACCTCTACTGACATTGTCTTGTTCAAACCTTTCTCATCCTTAATACCAACCATTAGAATTCCCTCCTGACTTAATTAACTGCCTTTGTTGCCTTCCAGTTCTTTTGCACTGCCAGCAGGGATCAGTACACTATGGCTTATGGACCAAACAATGACAATCCAAAATATTTTATTAGGACACAGTCACATTCATTTACGTACATATTGTCTATGGCTGCTTTGGTGTCACAGCTGCAGAACTGAGCAGTTTTAAAAGAAACCAACTAGCCATGCAGTGGGTTGAATGATGGCCCTCCAAAAGATGTGCATGTGAGCATGTTCATTCAGTTGTTTCGGTTATATCTGACTCTTTGTGACCCCATGGACTGACTATAGCCCTCCAGGCTCCTCTGCCCACGGGCTTATCCTGGCAAGAATACTGGAGTGATCTCATTTATAGGAGATCTTCCCAATCCAGGGATTTGAACCTGATGTGTTCACCTCCACATCTCTGGAACCTGTGAATATTACCTTTTGGGGGGAAAGCATCTTTGTAGATGTAACTGAAGAAAGGATCACAACATCATAGATTATCCAAGTGGGCAGTAAAGTCACTGATAAGCATCCTTGTTAGAGACACACTTCGAAGGCACACACAAAGTAGTAGGTGATGTGGGGATGAGATTGAATGATGTGGCCAAGGAAGGCAAGGAATGTGTAGAGTCACCAGGAACTGGTAGACACAAGGAACAGAATCTCCCCACCCCCAAGAGTCACTGGCAAGAGTGCAGTCCTGCTGACACCTTCATTTTGGACTTCAGGTCTCCAGAACTGTGGAAAGAAAAAAAAAAGATTTCTTGATATTTTAAGCCACCAGGTTGTGCTATTTTTTTTTTTTTACAACAGTCCTAGGAAATTAACCCAGCTCACAATTCTAACCTTGACTATCCAGTACTTTAAGATAAGGTTTGTCAATTCTTGCATTTAGAGTTATCTTTTCTAAAATACAGGGGCTTCCCTGGTGGCTCAGACGGTAAAGCGTCTGTCTGCAATGCTGGAGAACCGGATTTGATCCCTGGGTTGGGAAGATTCCCTCGAGAAGGAAATGGCCATCAACTCCAGTACTCTTGCTTGGAAAATCCCATTGACAGAGGAGCCTGGTAGGCTACAGTCCGTGGGGTCACAAAGAGTCGGACACGACTGAGCGACTTTACTTTACTTTTCCTAAAATACAAATTGAACTTATTAGCACAATTTATGAGAAGCTTCTTAATTAAATCTTACCTACTTTCCCAGCTTCATATTCCCCACTTTTCCCCTTTATTTCTCCTCCTTTCTTTTCTTTTTATAATAAACCTCTAATTTAGAATATATGTAGATTTAGGGACTTCCCTGGTGGTCCAGAGGTTGAGACTGTGCCTTTCAATGCAGGAGGTGTGGGCTCAATCCCTGGTAGGGGAGCTAAGATCTCACATGCCACACTGCCAAAAAACCAAAACGTGAAACAGAAGAAATATTGTAACAAATTCAATAAAGACTTTAAAAATGGTCCACATCAAAAAAATACAGAATACATGTAGATTTATAGAATAATTGCCAAGATAGTATAGAGGATTCTCATATACTCTGAACCCAGTTTTCCCTTATTAACCTCTTATGCAAGTGTCAACTACAAATTGGCCCTTCCCAAGAGCATTGCCAGTGACTGAACAGCAAGGTATCTGCCGTCTGCCTCTACGGAGATTGAACCCCGTGCTGCTATAGCTGTTGACCTTCAGCACCCCTCTGAGGGAACTGAGGGTGGAGTGAGGCACTCTGTGCTCCAGGGAATCTGGTGGGACAGGTCTTTATACAGTTGGAGGTTTTAGAACAGATTTTATGATCTCAGTCCTTGCATCTCCTCATATCTAGAGAAGCACTAAATCCCTTCATGGTGACATCAGACCCTCATGACTGACAAAAAAATCTTTTGTAAGTTGAGTGCTTCATGGTATTGAACTCCCCCCTCTCCAAAACCTTATATACTGACTTTCCCCCACTCCCACTTTGGAGCAGTCTCTCAGAGCTATCTGAGTTGCTGCCTCCCAGGCTGCAGTCCTCATTTTGCCCCAAATAAAACTTAACTCACAACTCTCAAGTTGTACATCTTTTTTTAGTTGACATGAGTATGATACATCTGTCACAGTTAATAAAGCAATATTAGTACATTATTACCTAAAGTCCATTCTTTATTCAGATCTCCTTAGGTTACCTGCTTTCCGTCCCAGGATCTCATTCACATTACATTTAGTCATCCTATATCTTTCTTTTTCTCTCTTTCCTTTTCTTTGCCTTTCCTTTCCATCTGTCCTTGTTTGTTTTTTCTGCTCTGTGCCAAACAGTAGGCATATAAACAAGCATGGCTTCTCCTTAGAAAGCCCAGTGAGGCTAACTGAAAATGAAAAGTGAACAAATTAACTAATTAATACAGTCAAGATAAATGCAAAGAAGAGTGTGAACAGGAGACAGACAGAAGCCACATTTAACAGAGTCATATTAGGGAATAACTTCATCTGATTATTATTATTATTATTATTTTTTTGGCTGCAGCATGCAGTATCTTATTTTCCTGACCAGTAATCAAACCCATGCTCTCTGCATTGAGAGCACAGAGTCTTAACCACTGGATCCCCAGGCAAGTCTCCTGATTATTTTTTAAAGATTCTTCTTAGTGAGAGCAAAAGTTGCAGAAGAAACACTCATTAAGGAAGCTATTGCCATCATTCAGATTAAAGATGACAGTGGCCTGACATGAGTTTTTTGCAGTGGAGATGGAATTAGAGATATCAGCCATATTACAGAGATATTTTTGAGGTAGAAACAAAGGGTCTTGATAAGTGTAGCTGTGGATAAGGATCTTCTACCCTCCAGCCATACTAATCACTTGTTCCTCCTCATAATTCCCTTGATAGAGAAGGTTCCAAGCTTTCATAATTATTGAATCCTCTCTGGGTAAATGCCTTTTTCTTCCCTGGTTGTTTTACTGGTAAATAATTTCTCTTCAATATTCTATTCCCTTTAATATTTTTCACCACTTCTGCAAAGCCTTCCTCTACTTTGCCTCTGTATTCCTCCCTCTATCCCACCTCTCTGAGTGAGGGATCTTTCCCTATTCTGTGTTTATAGCAGTCTATACTAGTTTGTGGCACCCTGCATTGTACTGTTATTTGCTTACATATCAGTCTTTTGAAGGCATTGTGTCATATTCCTAGTACAGTCCCTGGCACAGAGAGGAGTAAATGCATATTTAATTGATCAAATCTTTATTGCAATTTTGGGCTTCCTTTGTGGCGCAGCTGGTAAAGAATCCACCTACAAGGCAGGAGACCTGGGTTTGATTCCTGGGTTGGGAAGATCCCCACCCCAGAATTCTGGCCTGGAGAATTTCATGGACTGTATAGTCTATGGGGTCACAAATAGTCGGACATGACTGAGCAAATTTCACTTCGCTTCACTTACTGTAATTTCACAGAAATGGAAAAAGAATGTTACTGATAAATTTCATATTAGAAATCATTATCAAAACCATCACTAGCAAATCTAAAATATAACTAATGTCATCCACAGTGCACTTATGATTTCTGATCTTTTGCAACTTGTAATTTAAACAAGTGTCTTTTATTCTAAAATATGTAGAACTCTCTATTTAAAAAGACATCCATACAGGAGTCATAGTATTTGTAAAGTTTCAGTCTTCATTTTTCAATTCCATCACTCTTTTGGTTTCAAGTAAGAACTGAATCTCCATGTCTAAAAGTTAAGAATCACTCAGGTAAATCGAAGAACTAAAGACCCAAACTTTGATTAATCAAAAGTTTATGGAGATGTTCTTAAATGTGTGTGTGTTTCAACTCCTTTTCTTTCAGAATACTGCCTTATGTTTGATCTCATGAAATTAGGTTATAATTATGTAATTTATTTAATCAGCTTGATTTATAAATTAGTCCATGCTGATTATAAGGGTGTTTTTCTTCCTTTTTAAATTTTTATTTTATATTGGAGTATAGTTGATTTATAATATTGTGTTAGTTTCAGGTGTATAGCAAAGTGATTCATTTATACATATACATGTATCCATTCTTTTTCAGATTCTTTTCCCATATAGGCTATCACAGAATATTGTCATCTTAATTATCTGATAACTTTAGCCCAGAATCCCTTCAAAAGATATTTGTCTTGTATTTATTTTCATATTAGAAACATAGCTCACAAGTTGTTCATTTTTTAATAAATAGTAGATACTGCATTTCCTAAAATCAAGGGCAATGTCCCACAAGTGTGCCTTGTTCAAAGTTTTATAAATTCCCTTCAAGATTTTCTCAGGAAAAAAACGATACTCTGCTGGGTTCTACAACATATTATAGTCTACTATACTTAAAAAGCTTGGAATTGAGGTTGCACAAATGTAGCTAATTTTCAAATCTTTTTAGACATCATAGTCTTAAAAAAATGTTAGCTAATTCTTGCAAAGAAGTTCTCTAAATATCTCAACTCCAGACTGGGAGTCAGAAAATTATGGCTTATTTTCAGCCAGCAAAGATTCAGAGTTATTCATTAAATGTATATAAATAACTTGCTATTTGTTTCTATTATGTGTAGAATTTGCTGGTTTCTGTTTACTTGTTAGCTTCAGTCAATAATACCAATTTTGATATTTGAATTGCTGGAAAGCAGTATCTCATTATGTTGAACATATTCTGTTTTGTATTTTGGATATTAATGTGCATATATAGAGATGTTTGTAAACATTTAAATATTTTAAACATCATTTATATATTTAAATAATAACACAGCAACCTTCGAAAGTTCCTTCTGGGAAAGCACTCCCCCCCAATCCACAACATTGTCAGATAAGATAGTCAGATGGGCCATATTCAACTGAAAGTTCTCTTGTAGATAATCTTTCACTATTAAAGAATTCTGACCTCTGACCCTGCTTGTTTTTAAGGAGAAAAACTGACGCTTATCTATGAGGGAAGCCTATCTTTCTGAAAAAGAATATCTTGCTCCCATTAGCTAAACAAATAGCTCTAGTCTGGACTCCTCTTTGAATAAGTTTCCCCTGCCACCACCATCTCCAGAGTTTAGATGGGGAGCCTTTTGTTTGCATTCCAAAAAGGCTCTGTTAATATTTAGACTAAATCAACTATGTCTAAGTCAACTCAATCAAAGTGTTGTTAAAGATCTTCAGGGCAGAGTAACTTACAACATCTTTAGTGGTAACTGTGAGAATGGAAATAAGAAGGACAGAGAGAAGGAGGGGGAAAAAAGAGAGAAGAAAGAGAAAGGCAGGGGGAGGGAAATCCTTAGGGAGCTTTGAAAACAATGGCCCCTCTTATTAAAACATTTTTCCAATCTCCTCAAGATTTGAGCAGATGGAAACCACAGAATGTCTGGGCATGTTCCAATGGCCCTTGAGTTTCTTTTGTACAACCACCAGGCCCAGATATCATGCCCCTTTAGAAACTTGGCTCTGGCTAAAACACGGACAATAACCAAATTCTTTCCCTCTTTTCCCTAAACATAAATGAGAGCCCCTATATGGTGAATGTATATTCACCATCAAAGTGAAATTGCTTAGGAAGTATCCAGAGCAATCTCATTAATAGGGAGTAGAAATAGTCTGGTTACCAATTTCTAGAAACACAAAATTAAGTCGTAGGATCAAGGCTGCTAGTTGTTTTCCAATATCCATTCTCTCTACTTTTGTAACGAAACCATTGAGTTTTAGCTGCTCAGAATAAAAGCTACACTTAGCAATCTGCCTTGTAGCTAAGTACAGTCACATTACTGACTCTGGTCTGTGGAATCTGAGCAGAGTGATGTATGCACCTCTTGATCTACCCTTAAAAGGGAAAGGATCTACCCTCCATGGCTTTTTTCCCCTTTTTGTACTAACTGAAATGTAGAAGTGATGCTAAATAGTTTTAAGCAATGTGTGCGTGGGAAATACCTTGCGGCAACAGGAAAGAAGCAGCCTAGATTCCTGGATATTCACCAGGTTTCCTGATGCAAAAAGCTACCTTTTAGCCCTGGACTGCCAACTACCAGACTGTTACACAAGATGAAAAAAAGAAACAAGTTTCTACCATGTTTAAGTCATTAATTTGGGTCTCAATCTAGGTACTGTTCCTATATTCTGAAACAGACCACTATGCCAATGAGTTAGATAGAAGAATAACAAAAATAGCCTAATGCTGAAAATTATGTTCAAAAGGATGCAAAGAAACTCAGATGTAGTCAAAACATTAGCATCGCAGGTAAAAAGTTGAAATTTAAATATCAATTTTTTTCAGTTATTTACTTATTTTTGGCTGTGCTGAGTCTTCATTGCAGTGTGATGGCTGCTCATTACTGGGGCTTCTTTTGTTGTGGTGAACAGGCTCTAGGCATGCAAGCTTCAGTAGTTGTGCATGCGCTTAGTTGCTCTGCAGCATGTGGTATCTTTGTGGACCAGGGACTGAGTCCATGTCTCCTGCATTGGCAAATAGATTCTTGGAACACCAGGGAAGTCCCTTAAATTTAAACGTTTTTAAAAGGCTGAGGATTTGAGGATTGATAACAGAAAACTGAAATTGGTAAAATTGGTTAAAAAAACAGCAAGTGACATTCAAAAGTTTAGAAAAAATATCAGAAGAAATTAAAAAATCTTATCACAGATGAGATGTTAAATTTTTGCCTTAAACAAGGGACACTGATATTTTGAGTTGAAAACAGTTTGCAGAAAAGATTTGAAACCCTTCTATTCCAGCTAGTGAAAAGGAAATGAAGACTTCTGGAAAAGATGAATAATTTCAACTGTGCATTTAACATCTTAAATAATATTTATACTTTGTTTCATCAGTAAGAAAGTATAGTTCAGTTCAGTTGCCCAGTCGTGTCCGACTCTTTGCAACTCCATGAACTGCAGCACACCAGGCTTCCCTGTCCATCACAAACTTTTGGAGTCCACCCAAACCCATGTCCATTGAGTCAGTGATGCCATCCAACCATCTCATCCTCTGTCATCCCCTTCTCTCACCCTCAGTCTTTCCCAGCATCAGGATCTTTTCAAATGAGTCAGCTCATCATATCAGGTGGCCAAATATTGGAGTTTCAGCTTTAGCATCAGTCCTTCCAATGAACACCCAGGTCTGACCTCCTTTAGGATGGACTGGTTGGATCTCCATGTAGTCCAAGGGACTCTCAGGAGTCTTCTCCAACACCACAATTCAAAAGAATCAATTCTTTGGCACTCAGCTTTCTTCACCGTCCAACTCTCACATCCATACATGACCACTGGAAAAACCATAGCCTTGACTAGATGGACCTTTGTTGGCAAAGTACTGTCTCTGCTTTTCAATATGCTATATAGGTTGGTCATACCTTTTCTCCCAAGGAGTAAGTGTCTTTTAATTTCATTGCTACAATCACCATCTGCAGTGATTTTGGAGCCCCCCAAAATAAAGTCAGCCACTGTTTCCACTATTTCCCCATCTGTTTGCCATGAAGTGATGGGACTGGATGTCATGATCTTAGTTTTCCGAACGTCGAGCTTTAAGTCAACTTTTTCACTCTCCTCTTTCACTTTCATCAAGAAGCTCTTTAGTTTTTCTTCACTTTCTGCCATAGGGTGGTGTCATCTGCATATCTGAGGTTATTGATATTTCTCCCTGCAATCTGGATTCCAGCTTGTGCTTTATCCAGTCCAGCATTTCTCATGATGTACTCTGCATAGAAGTTAAATAAGCAGGGTGACAATATACAGCCTTGATGTATTCCTCTTCCTATTTGGAACCAGTCTGTTGTTTCATGTCCAGTTCTAACTGTTGCTTCCTGACCTGCATTCAGGTTTCTCAAGAGGCAGGTCAGGTGGTTTGGTATTCCCATCTCTTGAAGAATTTTCCATAGTTTATTGTGACCCACACAGTCAAAGGCTTTGACATAGTCAATAAAGCAGAGATAGATGTTTTTCTGGAACTTTCTTTTTCAATAATCCAGTGGATGTTGGCAATTTGATCTCTGGTTCCTCTGCCTTTTCTAAAACCAGCTTGGACATCTGGAAATTCACAGTTCACGTACTGTTGAAGCCTGGCTTGGAGAATTTTGAGCATTACTTTACTAGAGTGTGAGATGAGTACAATTGTGCGGTAGTTTGAGCATTCTTTGGCATTGCCTTTCTTTGGGATAGGACTGAAAACTGACTTTTTCCAGTCCTGTGGCCACTGCTGAGTTTTCCAAATTTGCTGGCGTATTGAGTGCAGCACTTTCACAGCATCATATTTCAGGATTTGAAATAGCTCAATTGGAATTCCATCACTTCCACAAGCTTTGTTCAGAGTGATGCTTCCTAAGACCCATTTGACTTGGAACAATAAAAAAATAAATTGACTAAAAACTCTTAAAATAGTATAAAATGAGTAAAGTGAAAAATGACAGAATCAACCACACCACATGATAAATTTGTTTATTTTAAGAAATAAACAAAGTTCTATTTTGAGAAATTGGGAGAGAATCCTAAAGACTTGAAACATTGGAAACATAGAAATGTCAATGAAAAGTTTGAAATATACGGAATCTAGAAAGATGGTAAAGACAACCCTATATGCAAGACAGCAAAAGAGACACAGATGTAAAGAACAGAGAAGGTGAGGGTAGGGTGAGCTGAGAGAATAACATCGAAACATGTATATTATCATATGTGAAATGAAGCAGGGCACTCAAGCTGGTGCGCTGGGACAACCCAGAGGGATGGGATAGGGAGGGAGATGGGAAAGGGGTTTAGGATGGGGGGACACATGTATACCCGTGGCTGATTCATGTCAATGTATGGCAAAAACAACCACAATATTGTAAATTAGCTTCCAATTAAAATAAATAAATTAATTTTTTAAAAAGAGAGCTTATAATATTTTAATTTAATTATGCTAATCTGTTTTCAAAAATAACCTTGGATAAAGGCCAAAGTAAGAAGCAAGCAGGAAGCAGAATATTTTTCCTAAGGCTGAAGCAGTTGCCCTGACCCAGGATTTCAGTTACCCAAATTCTTTGGCTTTTCTGAACCTCCCTTCTCATGCTCTGGAGGGTTATTCATAGGAAGGGGTTCCTTACTGTCTTAGAGGTTCCATGAGGGCTCATTTAAATGCCATATTTTTACTGTTAACAGTTTGCTGTACTCATCAGTGATAGCATTCATAACTATTTGCCTGGCTAGCAAATATTTATTTCTTAGTAGAAGGAAATGGTAATCCCTTTTTACCAATATTTAGTATCCTTCATTTTGGTAAATATCAGTTTAAATGAAGTGCTGTTTTTCCCATGGTAGGTGTATTAACAGCAAACATTAATTTCTTTTCCTGAATGTAGATACAGAGTTTCCTCCCTTCAATCTCTCCATTTGAAAAGTATTATTGAATAGTGACATTGAATATTTGTTTAGGTTCTGAATAAGAAGTTGTTTAAACCTTTTATTTTGGGTTATACAAAGAGGACCAAAAAAATGCTTTACATCTTCCTAACTTTTAGCATTTTTTCCAAAGATGTCTCTCTCTTTCTCATCCACTTTTAAAACATAAACATGGCTATCTACAGGACACTAAGTTCTGAGTCATTCTCTATATTCAACCACTCATGTAGAGTACTATTGTTGCCTTCGGTTTTGTTGTTTGTGGACCATTTTGAAGATAAATCTGAACACTGAGTTCTGAACAACGAGTTCTGAATAACATTCTGGCCAGACCCAGAGCCACAGTGTATATTACAATGTAAGACTTGTTAGTAGTGGAAAAAAGAATAGAATATCTTTCTACAAATGTGTTTATATTTCCTGGTAGAAGACAATACCTTCTTTAATTTGAAAAGTATGTACACCTTCTTTATAATTTGTATAACCCACAATTAATATGTAATCTTACCCAGGTGGTGCTAGTGGTAAAGCACTCTCCTGCCAAAGCAGGAGACATAAGACAAAGGGGGTCTGATCCCTGGGTTGGGAAGACTGCCTGAAGGAGGGCATGACAACCCACTCCAGTCATTCTTGCCTGGAGAATCACATGGACAGAGGAGCCTGGCAGGCTACAGTCCATAGGGTTGCAAAGAGTTGGACATAACTGAAGGAACTTCGCAAACACGCAGGCACTTACCATCATTAGGAAGAAAGTGTAAACATAATTTCCATGCCAAAAAAAGAAAAAAGAAACATGCTAGATCATATGACTCAGCTAAATGTGTTACAACAATTTGTGTTGATAAATTATTATCATTATTTGGTAAAGTTAAGAATTTTATGATACCACTTTCCAGGTTATTCAATGCAAAATTTAAAGCCACCAAAATTGGTTTCGTTAATGCTGCAAAAGTTCTTTTCTTTTTTCAAATTTGTCTGGCCTTGGTGTACTATAATGCTCACTGGAAATAAAACTTCAAGAGTGAGGAGAAATAAACAGGGTCCAAATTTTTCTGAGTCTGTAGCACTTTTATCATAGTATTCCTGAAACAGGAGGAGAGTGGGGATAGACAAAAACAGCTTCAAGGAACTAGCTACTTTGGAACACTAAACCACAGTCCCTGAGCATGTTCTATTTTAACAATAGCCACAGAGCCCTTTCTAAAGAATTGCCTCATCTTTAATATTTTAAGTCCAATGCCTTAAGTGATATACTGGTTATTTTCCTCTCTCTGGCTGATTCCTACTTTGATGAGTTGCTTTATGTCTCTGGGTTTCAGTAGAGGGTCTGCAGGGTATGGCAAAACATTTCACGTTTGGTTGCTCAGATTTCTATACACTTCTGACAAGCTGTTGGATATATGGGCAAAGCCAGATTTTCTATGAATGTGCTTCTTTGTTCTACCTTGGGGTTTAAAATAATTTTCCTATAAATCCTCAACCTTTTTTTTTTTCTTATTGGAAGTGAATAAAAAGCAAACAGAATCCTTATTATAGCTTACTTTTCACCTAAGCAGTACAAAAGATCTTTCAAAATCCATAATCTTTGTGACTAAAAGTTTATGGCTTTCAGTTTCTTAGAAATGAAAGTTTGTATTATAGAAAAATTAATTTGAGAGAGTGTTTTCCAAGGTTGGCGCATAGTAGGTGCTTAACAAATTCACATTAATTGCTTTCTTTTGAGACCATCAGGAGGTTCTTCCTTCTTCTATCCACAGAATTATTATTATGCTACACTCTCACAGACTTGGAATAATTATACTTAATAAGCATCTGCGTGTGTGCATGCTCCAGTCACATTCGATTCTTTGTGACCCCACGGATTATAGCCCGCCAGACTCCTCTGCCCATGGATTTTAGGCAAAAATACGGAATGGGTTGCCATTTCCTCCTCCAGGGGATCCTCTTGACCCAGGGATTGGACCTCTGTTTCTTGCATTGGCAGGCAGATTCTTTACCACTTCACCACCTGGGAAGCCCCAGTGAGTATCTGATTATTTACTATATTCTGAAATTGAAATTTCAAAGCCATCATGGTGTTTATTATTGGAAAGAGGTGAGAGGAGAAGCTCAGGGTGTGGCTGGTGGCATGGGCTTTGGCATTGCCCAGATCTGTGTTGGAGGTTAGTGCCCCTGGATAAGTTGCTGAACTTCTCTCCACATCTGTTTCCTCACCTATACAATGGAAGAAAAACCACCCACCTCAAAAGGTGATGGTACAAGGATTTACTGTATAGCACAGAGAAGTATACTCAATATTTTCCAATGAACTATAATGGGCAAAAAGAATATGCATATATATATAAATGAATAACTTTATATTGGAAATTAACACAATATTATAAATCAACTATATTTAAATAAAAATTAAAAAACAAAAGCCTCCCTCCAAAAAGAGGTGTTGGTAAAGACATAAGATTATGCATGTAGAGCCTAGCTGAGTAGCTTACATTGTAGGCATTGTTATTATTATTGTCATTATTATCAAAACCTGAAGTATCAGAGAATAAAAATAGCCCATTTAAATATTTATAAAGGTATGTCTCATATATATATTTATACTAAATTAGCACTTTCTACATGTGCTATGAAGAACATGAGAAAACTTATTTTCTAGAGAATATACTGATGCATTAGATCCTACCAACTAAATTATCAAAAATTATTATTTATATATTTACATGTATATGGAACCAAAACAAAAAATCCTGAGTCTTCATGTAATATCCACTTAATCCTTCTAAGGTTCTGAGTTAAACAACAATAGTTTAATTTTTCATCTGGCTTTTAAATTTATGCTGTAATACATTTTCACTGTTCACCAAAAGTGATATGTTATCCCTTGCAAAGAGCTAGTTGAAGGCCATGTTACACTTTTTATTACTCTCCGTTTTAATGATATTCTATAAACTTAATAATTAAATGAAATTAATCAGCCTGCAAGATTATAAAAACCAGAGTAAAGCAAAAAACAAGTTAAAAAAAAAGTCTTCCTAAGACATGTCAGAGAAGGCAATGGCAACCCACTCCAGTGTCCTTGCCTGGAGAATCCCAGGGACGGCGGAGCCTGGTGGGCTGCCGTCTGTGGGGTCGCACAGAATCGGACACGACTGAAGCGACTTAGCAGCAGCAGCAGCAGCAAGACATGCATATCAATGATAAACATTATCCCCATTTAATCTTATAATATCGTCTAGAGATTTTTAATATACTGGCTCTTGACTCTCTATTCCTTGTAGTTAAACTTATCCCATCCCAAATAATCTTTTTTAGGCAGAACTTAACCCTTACTTCTGGTACCTTTTGGTGCTCTCTTACTGCTAACTTTTGCCATGTTTTCTCTGGAGCATCTTATTTAATATCAACCCAGCACATAACTGCCCTAAAATGTCCTCTAGTTTTTTTCCTCACCTAGATAGGCTGGCTTAATTCAATCCTTCCTTCTTTTTTCCTCACACAATATATAGCATATACAAGCACACTTTATTCTATTGTGCTTCACAGATACTGCATTTTTTAAAACAAATGGAAGGCTTGTGGCAATCCTGCATTAAGCGAGTCTATCTTTCTAATAGCTTTTGCTCACTTCATGTCTCTGTGTCACATGCTAGTAATTCTCACAATATTTCAAAGTTTTCATTATTGTATTTGTTATGATGATCTGTAATCAGTGATCTTTTTGTTACTATTGTAATTGTCTTGGGACATCACAAACCATGCCCATATAAGACAGTGAACTTAATCGATAAATGTTGTATGTGTTCTGACTGCTTGATGAACCAGCTGTTCTCCCATCTCCTTCCTTCTCCTAAGGCCTCACTGTTCCTCAAGGTACAATAATATTGAAATTAGGTCAGTTGATAACCTACAGTGACTTCTAAGTATTCAAGTGAAAGGAAGTGTTGCATATCTCTCACATTAAAGCAAAGGCTAGAAATGATTAAACTTAGTGAGGAAGGCATGTCAAAAAGCTGGACCTTTTGTGCCAAACACTTGGCCAAGCTGTGAATGCAAAGGAAAAGAAGAAAATTAAAAGTGCTACTCCAGTGAACACATGATGCGCATTTTCCATTCTGAAAATTCTAGGGGCCTAAAAATCAGGCTAAATCTGTCCTGCCTGTACTCTATAAAAATAAAGCCTGAATGAAAGCACATCTATTTATAACATGGTTTACTGAATATTTTAGCCCACTGTTGAGATCTATTATTCAGAAAAAAATATTCCTTTCAAAATATTACTGCTCAGGACTTCCCTGGCAGTTCAGTGGTAGAGAATCTGCCTTGCAATGCAGGAGATGCAGGTTAGATCCCTGGTGGAGAAACTAAAATCCCACATACCGCAGAGCAACTAAGCCTGCACACAACTAGAGAGCCCATTTGCCTCAACGAAAGATCTTGTGTGATGTAACAAAAATCCTGCACATCACGACTAAGACCTGACACAGCCAAATAAATAAGTAAAAATATTACTGCTCACTAACAATGCACATGGTAACCCAAGAGGTCTAAAGGAAATGTACATGCATGCTGAGCTGCTTCAGTCGTGTCCGACTCTTTGTGACCCTATGGACTATAGCCCTCTGGGCTCCTCTGTTCATAGAATTCTTCAGGCAAATATACTAGAGTGGGTTGCCATTTTCTATTCCTGGGCATCTTTCCATCTCAGGGATCGAACCTGCGGTTCTCACATCTTGTGCATTGGCAGGCAGGTTCTTTACCACCAGTGCTATCTGGGAAGTCCCGTAAGGAGATGCATAATGAGATTAATATTTTTTCAAGTCTGCTCACACAACCCATTCTGTAGCCCATGAATCAAAGAGTAATTTTGACTCTCAAGTCTTATTGAAGAAATACATTTAATAATGCTATAGCTGCAACAGAGAGTGATTCCTATGATAGATCTGGGCAAAAGAAATTTAAATCCTTCTGGAAAAGATTTTTCATTTCAGATGCCATTAAGAACACTCATAATTCATGAGAAAAAGTCAAAATATCAAAATTAACAGGAGTTTAAAAGAGCTTGATTCCAACCTTCCTGAGTGACTTCATGAATGACTTCAAGACTTCAGTGAAGGAAGTAATTGCAGATGTGGCAGAAATAGCCAAAGAACTAGAATTAGAATTGGAGCCTAAAGAGGTCACTGAATTGCTGCAATCTCATAATAAAGTTTGAATGAAAAAAGTCTTGCTTTGTATGGAGGAGAAAAGAAAGCAGTTTCTTGACATAGAAACTACTCCTGGTAAAGATACTGTGAAGATTGTTGAAATGACAATAAAAGATTTAGAATATTACAGCAGTGGGGTTTGAGAGGACTGACTCCACTTTTGAAAGAAGTTCTACTGTGGGTAAAATTCTACCAAATAGCATAATACACTACAGAGAAATCATTCATGAAAGGGAGGATCTATTGATATGCAAACTTCATGGCTGTCTTACTTTAAGGGATTGCCACAACCACCCTAACCTTTAGCAACCATCACCCTGATCAGCCTCAGATGGTAAAGCCACCTTGGTGACTCAGATGGTAAAGAATCCCCCTGCAGTGCAGGAGACCAGGGTTCACTCTCTGGTTTGGTAAGATCCCCTAAAGAAGGAAACGGCAACCTACTCCAGTATTCTTGCGTGGAGAATTTCATGAACAGAGGAGCCTGGTGGGCTACAGTCCATGAGGTCACAAAGAGTTAGACACAACTGAATGACCAACACACACACCCTGATCAGTCAGCAGCCATCAACATTCAGGCAAGACCCTTCACCAGCAAAAATATTGAGCCACTGAAGGCTCAGATTAGCACTTTTAGCAGTGAAGTGTTTTTAATTTAAATATATACATTGTTATTTTAGACACAATGCTATTGTACATTTAATATGCTCTAATACAGTAAAAACATAACTTTTATACTTACTGGAAAACCAAAAAATTCATGTGATTAACTTTATTATGTTTTTGCTTTATTGTGATTATCTAGAACTGAACCTACAATATCTCTGAGGCATGCCTGTATTTTCCAGTGTGGATACCATTTCCACTGCTCTTCATTATTTTGTGCAGACCCATATTTCCCACCTGGTGTCATTTTCCTTCTGCCTGAAGGACTTCCTTTGGCATTTCTTGCAGTGAAAATCTGCTGCTGATGAATTCTTTCATCTTTTGTATGTCTGAGAAAGTATTTATTTTGCCTTTGAAAGACATTTTCACTGCTTATAGAATTCTGTTTGACAGTTTTATCCCTTCAGTACTTTAACGATGTTGCTCCACCATCTTCTCACTTGCATTATTCCCAGTGAGAAATCTGCTGTCATCTTTGTCTTTGTTCTTATACATCAAAACATGTCCCTTCTACTCCCAGCCCTCTGCCTTTTGCCTACTTTTGCAATTTTTCTCTTCATCATTATGCTTGAGCAGTTTGAATATGGTGTTGTTTTGTGTAATTTCTTTTTGTTTTTTTTTTTTTGCTTTGGCTTCACTGAGCTTCTCGCTCTGTGGGTTGATGGTTTTTTATCAAATTTGGAAAAGTTTTGGCTATAATTTCAAGTATTTTTTTTTCTATTCTTCTCCCTCTCTCCTCTCCTTCAGCAACTCCATACAGGTATATTAAATTGCTTGACTGTTTACTTTTAAAATTCTTTTTTATCTTTGTTTTATTTTGGATTATTTCTATTAATATCTGTGAGGTCACTAATTTTTTCTTCCACATATCTAATCTATTGTTAATTCTATCTAGTATATCTTTACCTCACATATTGTTTCATCTCTAGAAGTTAGATTTAGGTCTCTTTACATTGTCAGTATCTCTATTTCACTTTTTGATAATAGAAATACAATTATACCTATCGTTTTAATGTCCTTGTCTACTAATTCTAACTCTGTGCCATTTTCAATTAATTAATTTTCTTTCCATTACAGGTTCTAGTTTTCTATTTCTCTGTATATCTGATAATTTTTAATTGGATCCATTGTGAATTTTAACTTGTTGTATCCTAGATATTCTTGTATGTCTATAAACATTGTTGGATTTTGTTAAGTTACATGGAAACAACTTGGTCCTTTTGTGTTTTGCTTTTTGTTAGAAGCAGAGCAGTATCCAGTCTAGAGATAACTGTTCTCCTCTGTTGACGCAAGTAGCATTTATATACTCTGCTTACTGCCCCATAAACTTCAAGGTTTTCCTCTCTGACTGGTATGGAATAAGCATCATTTCTAGCACAATTACTTCTGATCCATTAGGTGTTTCTTTCCAAGCCAAAGGCACATGTTCCCTGGCCAAAGGTAAGATTTTCTCCTTTCATAGTTGTGCTTATCAGTACTCAGCTGAATAGTTGAGAGGATCCTCTGGAGTTCTTTCTCTGATATCTCTCTTCTCTGTAATTCTCGTTTCTGTAAACTCTAGCTGTGCTGATCTCCCTACACTTTCAGTCCTATCTCCTTAACTCAGGGATTCTTTCAGACTCCATCTGGGTTCCCTCTTCCTATTCTGGAAACTGGAAGCTCTCACTAAGCATACCGTACCCCTCAAGTCATTATTGGAACACAAAAAATATAGAGAGTTATTAACTTACTAGCTCTGAAACCTATAGAGACTGGGGTGCTCGTGATACAAGGAGACTAGAATCTCATTCTCTAAGTGGGCAGATTCCTAGGCAGTGTTCTTTTTGATTGTCCTGTATCTACAGAAGCAGAGAAAAGCAACTGGAGTGGCATAGAGAGAAAGGGTTTTAGAGGGTAGACATAGTAAGAATTCATGAGTTCCCCCTGGGTCAAATATTGGGATAGTAGGAGGGTTTTAGCCATCTTGCTGGTGCCCCAACTAGGTGGGAATTCTGCTAGTTGATATAACTCCAGCAGCAAGAGGCAGTCCATGGGGTTCACCATCCTTGAAGGTGTCAAGGAAGAAGTTTCTCTGAAGAATCCCACAAATGTCCCTACCAGAAATAGCAATCAGACATCTGTCATAGAGGGTACAAATGTCTAGTCAACATTAGCCAGAGAAGCAGTGATGCACATCAGTTTTAGTAATGGGTTCAACTAAAAGACTCATGCACTTTTCCTTTCAACTTTCTCCCATGCCCTCAAGCCCAAGAGAGCTTGAAGTGGGAGAGGAAGGCATGAAAAAGCAGCTCTTGTGTCCCTCTCCCTGTCCCTTGAGCCACAATCAAGCCAGGGCTGGGGAGGAAAGATGACAGGATTTTTAAATTAACCAGATTGGTTGTTTAATAACTGAAGGCGACTGGAAAATTATGTATTTGCCTAAGATTCTATTCAGAGAACAATGTTTGGAGAAAAATAAAATCACTTAACACTTATTTCCCAATAAGTTCAAACTGTTAGATAAATTGGTTACATTTCTACCCTCAACACAGAGCCCCCAGTGCATAAGAACTATTTGCTAAATTAATCAATTAATAGCCTCTGATCATTTGGAATTGTAATTCTTAGATGATGTAAGCACATAATGCAAATTAAAATCTGTAAGGACTAAATGTTAGCCATTAGGCAGCTGCTTGGATTTTCCAACATTTAGTTTGATCAAAGAAACTCAATTATATGAAACTGATTTTCAAATGAATTTACCTGCAATACAGGAGACCTGGGTTGATCCCTGGAAGATTCCCTGGTTGATCCCTGGAAGATTCCCTGGAGAAGGGGATGGCTACCCACTCTATTATTATTGCCTGGAGAATTCTATGGACAGAGGAGCCTGGCAAGCTATAGTCCATGGGGTTGCAAAGAGTCAGGCATGACTGAGAGACTAACACTTACCTAAAGTCTATCACTCACTCAAATGTAAAAGCATTTATTTAGAAATTTTATTTCTATTATAAAGTCAGGTATTTCTGTGTTATTTTTCATTATTTGTGATGAATTTCTCCCTTTTCTTACATTAGGAGAAACAATATGCTTTTATGAAATACTATCTGTGGCTAAGGTGATACATATGTGACAGTTCTTTGTTGTAAAAAGATAATTGAAGCATTAAAAATTACACCGCCCCAATTTAGCAAAATGTAAACCATATTGAATTTACACTGTCCCATGTAATGGGCTTCCCAGGTGGTGATAGTGGTAAAGGACCCATCTGCCAATGCAGGAGACTTAAGAAATGCAGATTCGATTTCTGGGTCCGGAAAATCCCCTGGAGGAGGAAATGGCAACCCACTCCAGTATTCTTACCTGAAGAATCCCATGGACAGAGGAGCCTGGCAGGCTACAGACCATAGAATTGCAAAGAGTCAGACACAACTGAAGCGACTTAGCATAGATGTGATAGATAGGTCTCCTTAGCACTAAATGGGTTTCTCAGGTGGAGCTAGTGGTAATGAACCTGCCTGCCAATTCAGGAGATGTAAAAGATGCAGGTTCAATCCCTGGTTCTCGAAGAGCCCCTGGGGAAGGAAATAGCAACACATTCCAGTATTCTTGCCTGGAGAATCCCATGGACAGAGGAGCCTGGGAGGCTACAGTCCATGGGGTCACAAGGAGTCAGACACAAATGAAGGATTAGCACACAGCACACACCACTAGATGGCCTGATCCTCTTAAAAAAGAATAAGAGCAGTTTAATACTGAACACTGGTATTAATTGTCTGTAAATAACGAGAACTAATTTCAAGTAAGGGTTTTGGACTGAAATATTTTCGATGTAATGAATGAGCTTTAATTAACTCTTCCTGATATTTTTTTGAAAGATTATTCCCATTTTATCATTTCCCACATGGTATATGCTATTTGCTTTTTAAAAGTCTCAGAATATATTTCTCTGGAAATGATTAGGAATAAACTGTCTAATTCCCATTATCACACATCTTTTCAAACCACATGCTTATAGTTTCATCATTGGAAAGAAACTCATTGTCTGTAAAGCATTTCATTGAAGAGGGAAAATGAAAAGGCTTCATTTAAAAAAAAAATAAAAGATCATATGCCTTTCATAAAATTGTTTGGTATTCATAAAGTATTAAATTTCTTTAATAAATACCTTAGATATAATTTTTCTCCCTTTACATTCATAGAACTTGCAATTATTTGAGGCTTGAGCATTAATTCTGTAAGCTAATTTAGAGACCTCAAATCCCTAGTCCTCTCTTAAGTGCAGCTTGCCTTTGGGTTATTTCCCTGCTCATTAGTACCTTGAGCACAGGATGGACATGGAAAACAAAAGCTCTGTTATTTTCTAAATGCTCTCCTGGAATATAAATGACTGATGCTGCAATACCTCATGTTCCTCATTTAGAAAGGAAGAAGATGGAAAAGAATTATAGATGAGCTATGTCTGGCACAGCTCTGTGTACCAGGCCCCACAGGCATAGCAACATTGGGGCAAATTCTGCTTTTAAAAAGCAGAAATATGAGATCTCTTGTCCAGGTTCTTGGAATTTCCCTCCATCCCTATTTTTGAGCATGACCTTTGGTGCTTTCCATGATCGTTCCATTTTGTGAGCCCAGAAAAGTAGCACACAGGTAGCATGTGTTTCTGTAAAGAGTGTTTTATTGTGTATTCTTATGTGTGCATTATTTCACAAAAAGTGCCTGGAAAGTTAAGGCTACTTTGGCAGCATTTACAAAACTTCAGACTTACTTAAATATTCCCAATTAATCTATCAACCACAAATATATGAGGTGAATATAATAGCAATTGCCTTGCAGAGTTATTAGGGGACATTAATATTCTTAGATAATATTATTAGAAGACTACAAACATGCCTTGCTCATTAATAGATGCTCAGTAAATGATGATCACTGTCATGAAATTGAACTATAATAAAATATATTCAGCAATGACAATCATCTTAATTATTTATAGTGTGGTGGTGGTGGTTTAGTCACTAAACCATGTCTGACTCTTGCAACCCCATAGACTGTAGCCCACCAGGCTCCTCTGTCCATGAGATTTCCCAGGCAAGAATATTTTAGTGGGTTGCCATTTTCTTCTCCAGGGGAATTATTTATACTACTCACTAACAAATTTATATCATTTTAGATATTTCAGTAGGTACCTCAGAACATAGAGGTATCTCAAGGTTATTGTGCTCTAAATTTTCCTTTCTTGGTTTCCTCCTCTTCTGCCACCCCTATGGATTAGTAACCCTGATTTTAGTCATTTGCCCTAGATATAATTTTGGATTTCCCTCTAGGGAAGATTTCTGGAATCTCATCAAAGGTAAGAAGTTCCCAACACATCTCCTTCACCCTCGCTAGAACCTTGTCTGATGGTAGAGAAGGTTTGGGCACCAGACTCTAGTGATTCCGACACAAGTAACAAACATGTTTTAAATTAGCTTCAGCAAAAGGAATTTATAAGTAATGATTCTGACGCCAATTCCAGTTCATATGCGTTTGTGGGTGTAGTTCCCCACACTACAATTCTCCTACACCAGCTGACTATACAATTCAGCCTATAATTCAACTCAATTCTGAGACCATCTACCTGGGCATAGTATCAGATCCCACAGATTAGGAGCTCAATCCCACAGCACTGCCCACCCCTGCCTTCAGATACCAGTTAAAAGCCCAGGTAATTTCCCATAACCCCTTTCTTGGGTTCAATTAATTTGCTGGAGTAGCTCAAAGAACTCAGAGAAACATTTTACTTACTAGATTACTGCTTGACTATAAAGGGATATAACTCAAGAAGAGCCAAATGGAAGAGATATACAGGGTAAGGTACAATGGCATGGAGCTTCCGTGCCCTCTCCAAGCATGCCACATTCCCCAAAACTCCACGTGTTCACCAACCTGGAAGCTCTCCAAAATCCATCCATAGGGACTTTTATGGAGTCTTCATTACATAGGAGGCATGATTGATCAAATCATTGGCCATGGGAGGTGAATTCAATCCCTCAAAAGTGAGAGATGGGGGTGAGGAATGAAAGTTCCAACCCTCTAATCACAACGTTAGTTCTCTGGCAACCAGCTCTTATCCTCAGGTGGAGCCCAAAATTACCTCATTAACATAACAAAACTTTATAGCTCATATCACTTGGCAAATTTCAAGAATTTTAGGAGCTCTGTGCCACAAATGAGGATAAAGACCAAATACATACATCTTACTATAAATCACAATATCACAATTAAAAATTGTGATTGTTTTACAGATTCAAAGGGCAAGAACTGAAACAGGGCCTCAAAGAAGAAATAGAATCAGGGGCCAGAAAGTCATCAAGAAACTCAGCCTCACCATCCTCCTTCCCACCCCCACCCCCATCTATGTCATTTTTTCCCAAATCTGTCCTCAGTTTTTATTTTCATGTGGCCAACACAGCTTCCAAATATATACCATCTTTGCTTATGGGAAAATTTCAAACTTACTAGATGACTCAATCCGAATTTCAAATTCTCAAGAAAGGATATGATTGGCTCTGTTTAGGTCAGGTGTAATCCACTTTGGTCCAATCAGCTATGGACAAAGGGATAATTCAGGTAATATCAATATGGCAACCTTGGATCTGTTTTCATGTTCCCAGAGAAGAGACATTCAGACCTGAGTGGTATCACCGACATGGTGTCTCTCTCATTCCCCTCTTTTCCATTCCCACTGCCACCATTCCTGGCCCTTCAATGGGAAAGGAGGCCTTCCCATTCACATACTCTAAAGCTTCCCTCCTCCTTTCTCTACCACCTCTGACTTTCTTCATTTACTTTCACCTATTTCTGTCATTGTTTTTTAACTTTTTTTTAATTGATCAAACAATTCAACATATATTAGACATATATTATATTGGTTTCGGGTTCCAATATGATGATTTGATTTGTATAAACTGCAAAATGGTCTCCACAATATGTCTAATTTCCATTTGTCACTATACACAGTCACAAAATCTTTTTCTTCTTATGATGAGAATTTTCACAATTTACTTTCTTAACAGCTTTCAAATATTCAATACCTTATTATTTACTATAGTCACCATGCTCACAACCCCATAACTTATCTATAACTGGAAGTTTGTACCTTTTGATCCCCTGCAGTCATTTTACCCACCTCCTACCCACCTCCCCTCTGGCAACTACCAATCTGTTCTCCTCATCTATGAGACTGGTTGTTTTCTTTTGTTTGTTTTTTAGATTCCACATATAAGTGAAAACATACAGTATTTGCTTTCTCATTGTGATTTATTTCGCTTAGCATAATGTCCTCAAAGTCCATCACTTAGCCACAAATGGCAAGATTCCATTCTTTTTCATGGCTAAGTAGCATTCCATTCTATGTATATGTATATATACCACATTTTCTTTATCCACTCATCATCCCTCAGTGGACACTTAGGTTGCTTCCATGTCTTGGCTATTGTAAATAATGCTGCAATGAACATGGGGTGCATATGTCTTTCTGAATTAGTGGGGTTTTTTTCTTTAGATAAATTCCCAGAAGTGGAATTGTTGTATCATATGGCAGCTCGATTTTCAGCTTTTTGAAAAGTCTCCATACTGTTTCCACAGTGACTGCACCAATTATATTTTCACAGTACACAAGGGCTCCGTTTTTTCTACATCCTCGTGAGCATTGTTATTTCTTGTCTTTTGAGAATATCCATTCTGACAGGTGTAAGGTGGTATCTCATTGTGGCTTTGACTTGCATTTCTCTGATGACTAGTGATGCTGAGAATCATTTTCACCTCTTTAGTTTTAAATTCTTGGCTCTTACCCCAGCTTTTATTTCTTTTCTTGGTCTCTTTGTGATTTTGCAACACTTGACCACTCACTTGGCACATTAAACTTCAACTTTCCCTTATAATTTGTGACTCAGCTTACTCCTCTTAGTCTATCATATCTGCTGGCCATCTCAGATGAAGGGTCTTGTTCTAGTCCTAACCTCTTGGAACCCCACTCCCAGCTTCTCTGTCCATTTCAGCAGTGGTCCCAAGAGAGGGAGGAGAGAGAGCATGAGCTTGCAAGTAGCTTGAAGCTGAGCACAACATTCCTAAAACATATCTTTGATCATGTCATTCTCTGCCTCAAAAATTCTTCTGTGATTCTTTAGCCTGATATTCAAAGATCTTTCAGAGTCAGGCTCCAGGCTATTTTCCCAACCTTTTCTCTATTTCCTTCATGAAGTTTCTACCCACACACATTCCCTGAATACTTTGCACAGAATTTTATTGCAAGCCTATTGTATACCTGGCACCTGAGGAGCAATATATACTTGTTTCCTATATGAATAAATGCACAGTAAATGTTGGTCTGGTATAATTGGATTTATTTAACTCTAAACAGTTTTCACAATATAGCTATATGGAAAATGTGAAAAAGTACACTAAACCTATACTGACCCCATGGCATGCACAGGTTATGGTTTTGAAATCAAAATTCTGACAGCAACATATTTCCTACTTGTCTTTTTTCATAAAAATGGAGTGCAGAATATGACGGGAAACATCTTAGCTATTTGCATATGCTGGTTGCTTGAATTCCAAGATAAACAAAAGTTTACTGTATTCCTAAATTCATCCTTTACTAGATGCCAGTAACTTGGACTGTATTGTGAAGCCATCTGTAATTTTGTGCCTCTAGGATCTTTTGGCCTCTGGACAATACTGTTGCTTATCCTTTTTATCATGCTTAGCCAAGTAAAATGAGACAAAGCCTGTTTTGTATGTTATAAGAGCAATCACTTCAAGTCAAATTCTTTCGAGTCCATTCTCACATTATTTTGTGCCACAGATACAAAACACTTTGACCCTCTGTCTCTAAAATCTGCCTTTTTGGAAGGTCACAATGAATCAAAATACTAAGAGATGATTTAATAAACATTTTTTGCCTATGTATGAAGATACTCTTGTCAAAGTGATGTTTTATTATTAAACAGACTATGTCTGTTTTAGCTCACCACATAAACCAAGCTTTAGTGTAGGTATCAATAAATACTTGTTAAATGAATGAATGATATGGAAAGACAGAATTATGCATTTCTAGTTAATGCATAATTCATTTAATGACAGCTACATTAAATGAAGTTATGCATAGGTCAATTTATTTTAAAAGTAAAGAAAATGAAATATCTAGTAGAGTTAATTATATGTGTTCTATTTGATTCATTCCATAACTTTCTCTTCCTTTTTTCTCTAAAAGGAAAATTATATTTTAAAAAATATGGTATTAAGATTTTTTTAGCATTTACATTAATGTATACTTATTACTGCTTCTGTACTGAATTTTAAAATGTATTTTATCTTGGCATAGTGACCTTTAAATGACTTTATTCAGCATTTTAACTGTCATGTATGTGAGATGGGGTTGAGGGGAGGCATGATGTCTCAGTCTGAATTCCTAAAATTGATGCTGTGACAATATTCAGATGAAGCTTTCAAGGGCTACTTTTGCAGTGATAAAGGACTGTCTTATTAAAGGGTCATTCAATCCTTGCCTTTTAAAAAAATCATAATCAAAATCTTTCAAATTTTTCTTTAAATTTTAGAAAAAGATTTTTATTATACATGAGGCTCACTCATGAAATTATGATTCTAATAACTTTTTACTTATTGCCAATTACTTTAAATGTGTAACAGGATTTTCAAAGTTTTAAAATATATCTAATAATACTAACAATAATTAACATCTGTTCACAGTCCTTACTCCATGTCAGATACCGTGTTGGGGCTTCTACATAAATTATCTTACTTTAGACCCACAATATGGAGAAGGAAATAGCAACCCACTCCAGTATTCTTGCCTGGAGAATTCCATGGACAGAGGAGCCTGGCGGGCTACAGTCCATGGGGTTGCAAAGAGTCGGACACTATTGAGCAACTAACACACATACACAGACTCACAATAACCCTATTTGTGCCCATTATACAAATAAGAAATCAGGAATTGAAAAGCAAAGCAGTGTGCTCAAGCTCATACAGCTGGCAAATGGCAGGACCAGGATTTGAAAAACCATATCTTTCTGATGCCAAAGCCTACAGTTTTCAACTCTGCAACACTTTGGCAAGGTCCCCTAGTAACATAGTCCTGAGGAAGGTCATTTCAGAAAGGCAAAGCCTTGAAGGAGGCTGATTACTTCGGCATATCTTCCAGGCCTTCAGTACAGATTAGTATTTGCCTGCTTGCCAGAGGTAAATGGAAATTGTACAACAGGAGAAAGAGTCCGAACCCACTGCATTTCCAGAATTAGTGCACTGCAATAGCTGCTGCATCATGGATTGCCAGACTCTTGTCTTTTGGAAAGTGGGTTAAAATCAATTATGCTTAATTATGAGGTTTAGATGAAAGAGCGCGGGAAGTCTGGAGAGCTATTTTAAATTGTGTGAGCATGAGGATGTGGGGTTGACTGTAGAAGGAGAAGGAGAAAAAAAAAAGACCCTCTCTGACCCTCTTTACCTCAAAAGGAGAAAATACCCACAGCTCCTGCTCATGGCTGCATCTGGATTTTCCTCTTTACCTGGGACTGCAGGAATCAGACATCTCTGGGAATTTTTCAAAGTTAATTTGTTCCCAGAGGGAGTGCAAAGGAATGGCATGCCTTTAGATCCCTGTTTGCTGATTTAAGCCAAGAATGATGCTTCTAGACAGCAGTGGGAGTTGAGTATGTGGCTGAGTGCAGCATGTGTCCCCTTCATTTTATCAGAGCTCCATCCTGCAGACTGAGGTTGTTAGATGTCAACTTAAGTGTGTGTTTTTCTCAGTTTTGAACTTTGACCTTAATTTAATCTGGGCAGTCATATGCAGCTACTTGCTTTTAAACAGGGACACCAGCATTCCTCTTGTGTCAGTATTTAAAGTCATACTCTTTGAGCATCAAATACTCCCAGAAAAGCGTTAGCATTTCCAGACTTAATTTCTTAAAATCGACAGTGATGGCTCTTGAAAAGAAAGACCCAGCTAGCATGCTAAAGTGAAATTTCTAAGGCTGAGTATACAATAATTGCTTAAATGATATTTTGCAAAAACTCTGATCCAGTTCTTCCCCTCATGTTAAGTAACATATATGTGCCTTACACACACACACTCCTCCTCTTCTAGGAGCAGGCCTTCAGTTTCACATCCCATTCTCTTTCCAGTCTCATCACTATGCTTAAAACTGCTTTGTTACGGTCACCAGAAAACTTTATATAGCTACATTCCAAGATCTCCTTTTAGTTCTTTTGTTGTTGCTAATTCAGTTAAGTTCCTTATCCCTGGTTTAATATAGCAAAACATACATAAATTTTGTACAAATGAAGTGCCTCCCACCCTCCACCATGGCAGGATAGATGCAGTGGATTTTTCCAAGACTCCTCAAAGTCCCCATAGGACATATTGCTGCCAGTGACTGTATCTGAACCAGGTGGAATCTTGCTAAATCCAAGATACTTAACTCTGTGCAGTGCCAAGCCATTTCATACTTGGAACTTGCATCACCATCCAGGAAGCACCTACGCGCTTTTCTTTAAATGGCCTCTGGTTTTCGTTTCCATGTTAGCACACCCCTCATTTTCTTTCTATTTTTTGGTATTCTTTCTTGGTCTCTGATGTCATCTTCTCATCTGGCACCCAATAATTAAATGTCAGTGTTCCTGAAAATCCTATCCTAAGCCCTCCACTCTTTGCTGTCTATATTTTGCCCTGAGAAAATATTAATTCCCATGAACTTCAGTTGTCTATACACTAACAAATTCCAAATCTCTGACACAGGTCACACTTCTGAGTAACTGACTGAATATGGAACCTGCAAGTCATTATAGTGTGGATGTCTCAAAGACGTCTTC
Organism: Antilocapra americana; assembly: GCA_007570785.1. Taxonomy (NCBI): domain Eukaryota; kingdom Metazoa; phylum Chordata; class Mammalia; order Artiodactyla; family Antilocapridae; genus Antilocapra; species Antilocapra americana. The sequence continues at coordinate 6,058,966 of ML662496.1, forward strand.
AAGTCATTCAGTAATTCCAAGACTGAACACATTGATGAGTGTTTCTTACCTTAGTTTGTGTCTCCATTATTCATCCAGCTATAGGGTGGGGCTCATCCTTGACTCCCACTTCCCCTTTGTCCCTCCCATCCAGTCAGCCAGTTAAATTCTTAGATATAATTTACCATTGTCATTATTCAACACAGAGTGGCTTTGGCCACAGATGCAAGCATCCTAGTCCCTGGGAATGGGTATATCCTATTAATGGTTTATCTACTACCAAACATGGAGCTAAAGGAAGACCATCACATCTGTGACAAACTCTCCCCCAGTGATGGTAGTTCACTGCCAGACACCCCAGCAGTAACATCAACTGCAGGTTACATGCAGTTCCTGCCACTAATACCAACTCCATCAATTTCTCTCTCACAGATATATGACACACGGTACTCTGCTTACTGTGATCTGTACCCAAATTTCATTTTCTAAGCAAGTATTCCAGTATTTGGGACAGTTACTAATATATAGATGTTCTGGCTTTTTCTATCAGTCTTTGTGGGCTGATTAATATGACCAACTAATGACAAATAGATCTATGTTGTAAGTGTTGATAAAATCCAGTTTCTCAATCTGCAGGGCTGAGAGCCAGATCTTAGGGTGTGGTGAATTCACCAAGATAATCCATCCTGCAGGGCCTCTTGAAAGGAGGCCAGTTGATCTTGCCTAGAGATACCCATGTGCTTTCCATTTGAAATGTCTCTGAGGTCTTCTTGGGAAGATGCCTAAAGTCCTTGAAACATTTGTTGAAAAAAAATATACAGAAATGTCTGATTTAGTTGAAGACATGCACAGACTTCCTTTATTGATGAGGATTATTTGCAAAAAATATGTTGGAATCTGCAATCTGCAGAGGGAGTTGCTTCACCAGCCATTCAGAGTGGCTGGATCTGGTATTCTTCCTACACTGGTAAATAGAGTGGCTACACTAAGAATTAACAATGTGGTATTTCTCATAATAGTAACCTGAATATAAATGCCTTTGTTCATCTAACATTTTGTCTCTCCCCCAAAGAGGATTGACCACCATATGAAATATGCCTTTGAGGTCCATTTTGTGACAATTAGGGCTTCCCAGGGGCATTAGTGGTAAAGAGCCCACCTGCCACTGCGGTCAAAGACATAAGAGAAGTAGGTTCAATCTCTGAGTCAGGAAAATCCACTGTAAAAGGGCATGGCAACCTATTCCAGTATTCTTGCCTGGAGAATCCCATGAACAGAGGAGACTGGTAGGCTATGGTCCTTAGAGATTTGTTGTTGTTGTTTTTCGGTTGCTCAGTCATGTTCAATGCTTTGTGACCCCATGGACTGCATCATGCCAGGCTTCCCTGCCCTTCACAAACTCCTGGAGCTTGCTCAACTCATGTCCACTGAGTCAGTGATGCCATCCAACCATCTTGCCCTCAGAGATGGCTCAGCCCAAATAGTTGACTCTGGCACACACAGTGCCTGTTCAGTCCAGTTCACCATAACTGAGATACTGAATTGCATCCCCTGAAAGCATTCTACTGGGGTCACTGCAGCCATGGGAAACACCTGGCCATTCTCTATGTGTGGCAGGCATTGTAGGGCTTCAAGAACTTCTGTGGCCCATCCAGCAGAAACAACAAACGACTTTAGGAACTTGAAACAGTGAGCACCAATGAAGTTAAAAAGGACAGCAAACTTCAAGGAGGAAACAGCAACCCTTGAGTACAGAAGGGAGAAGGTAGGGCATTTCAGACAGATAAGTTTTGGGAAGTCAAGGATGAGCTTTAAGAAGGTCAGTTTGCAGAGAGCAGAGGGTACAAATCAGCCTGTAGTTAGGAAAACTGTTCAAATGGAAGGTTGGTGCCAGATTGTAGAGGACTTGAAAGTCAGGAAAAGGAGTTTAACCTTGATTGACTGGGAAAAGATAGTATCTTGAGGACAATTTGGAGACCAAGAATCAGGAAGACTAATCAGATGAAAATTGTAATAATCGGGGTCTAAGAATGTGAACTAAACTTGTTGCTACAAGAAAGATAGGCATCTCTGAAAGGAAAATGGTGCAGGAGAAAGTAATCCAATTCACAGTTGTAACCAGCCATCATGCAGAAGAGATAGTGCTGGGGGTGGGGAGGCAGGTGCTAGCACCATGAATCATTCAATGGGGTCCATAAAATTCTCATAAGCACCCACCTTGCTTATGAGGTGTCTCATTCATCACACAAACTTTGACTCAAAATTCTGGAACATTTTGCTCTTCCTTATCTGAGCTGCAGAACTTTTTGCAAAAGGGAAAAGTTTTCTAGACTTTTAGAAACTTGTTGGCCCATAGGGAATGAAAATCACTTTGGCTCTCCCTCTCTCTTTGTCCCTGGCATTTAACCTGTCATCAAGCCATGCAGATCCTAATCTTTCCTTGTATCTACCCCCTTTCATCCATCTTTGCTGCCTCTGTTCCATACTTCTTTCAATGAACTGATAATCTTTGTAAAATACAAGTCTGATGACATCAATTCCACTTTAAAATATTAGTGATTTCCTGCTAAACATACTTATAAGGAAGTTCAATGTCTTAATTCTAATATACAAGGGCTATCTTGATTTAGCCCAAATGTTGCAAACAGATGTATTTTGTTTGGCCACACAATATTTTAATAAGTTTGGGAAAATTCACATAAAAATCTGTATGTTATATCTCTTGACAGATAACCAGAAAGATATCTGGCTATCTTTGGGCCTTCATTCATAGTCACTACATCAGGCTGGAGTGAAGAATAGTTGCACATTTGAGCAAAGCATGTGTTCTCTGTTTGTTACTATCTCCACTCTCCATATTGTATTTCACCTAGTCTATTTCACTCATTCAGCATATCTGCTTAGCTTCTGGAAGCATTTTTGTTTATGGCCTATGGGTACCCTTACATCATCCTCTATTACCTCTTCCCACACACCCTTATTTTACTGAATTACTTATATTAATAGGAAGTGGCAATATTGCAATGTCATGTAGCTTCAAGACTATGTGACTTTGTAAATGTTGCTTCCTCTGTTTAGAACATTCTGCCTTTACACTTTATCTGCTGCTGCTGCTGCTGCTGCTAAGTTGCTTCAGTCGTGTCCGACTCTGTGCAACCCCAGAGATGGCAGCCCACCAGGCTCCCCTGTCCCTGGGATTCTCCAGTCAAGAACATTGGAGTGAGTTGCCATTCCCTTCTCCAATGCATGAAAGTGAAAAGTCAAAGTGAAGTCGCACAGTCATGTCTGACTCTTCGCGACCCCACGGACTGCAGCCTACCAGGCTCCTTCGTCCGTGGGATTTTCGAGGCAAGAGTATTGGAGTGGGGTGCCATTGCCTTCTCCAACCCTTTACCTATCTAACCTCAATTTTCCCTTCAAAACAACTCTAACTTTCCACTGATTCCCAGGCTGCTTTCTTTGTCTCTTCTTTGCAGTTTTCAACTCTTACAGCCTCACTTTTATTGCACCATCACACCTATATTTTTTCTTTCATAGTAACTATCATACCTGCTATAGTTAATAATTAGTATATTTTCTACACTAGACTATAACTTTCTTGAGAGATTTGCATTTGTTTGTTTAGCACAGTGCCTGGCATCTTGTAAGAGCTGAGTAAATATTAAGTGACTGCTGCTGAAAAAATTTACTTAGAAGTAATAGGCAAAACCACACAGTACAAAAGAGGATGTAAAAAAATATGGGAAGAGGGAGAGGACTGAACAACAGCAATGGGTGAGAAAAGTAAAAGGAAAGAAAGAACCTCTTTAAAGGGAATTTGTCTATACTGTCACAGAGGCAATAGGAAGAGAGTTTCAAGTTCCAAAGAAAGGAGACTCAGAGTCATCAAGTGCCCTAGAAATACCAAGGATGGCAGAGTATTGAGAAAGCCCAGGCTTTAGACAAACTGAAGTCTAAACCTCAGTTCACCACTTATTAGCCATGTGATTCTAGCAAGTTACTTAATTCATTACTTAGCTCTTTTGAAACTCAGTTTCTTAATTTGTCAAGTAAAAGCTACTGTGCCAAGGGAATGAGTAGAAATAAAAAGCCAAAAACTAAGAGAACTATTTTCATTAAAAATGCCATCATATGTCTTCTTTGGAGAATTGTCCATTTAAATCTTCTGCCCATTGTTTGATTGAGCTTTCTGTTTTCCTGGTATTGAGCTGTATGGGCTCAATAGTCTACATAGTCTAGAGATTAATCCTTTGTCAGTTGTTTCATTTGCAATTAAAGACACATGTACCCCAAATGTTCATTGCAGCACTATTTACAATAGCCAGAACATGAAAGCAACCCAGATGTCCATTGACAGTTGAATGGCTAAAGAAAATGTGGTACATATTTACAGTGAAATATTACTCAGCCATAAAAAAGAATGTACTGAGTTAGTTATAATGAGGTGGATGAAGCTAGAGCCTGTTATACAGAGTGAAGTAAGTCAGAAAGAGAAAAACAAATACCATGTATTAATGCATTAATATGGAAATCTAGAAAAATGGTATTGATGAACCTATTTGCAGGGAAGAGAGACACAAATGTAGAGAATAAACTTGTGGACACACTGAGGGAGGGAGAAAGTGGGATGAATGGAGAAAGTAGTATCATAGCATCAACATATATACACTATCATGTGTAAAACGGATAGCAGGTGAGAAGTTGCTGTATAACACAGGGAACCCACACTGGCATTCTGTGATGACCTAGAGGGATGGGAGGGGAAAGGGAGAGAAGCTCAAGATGGAGGGAATATATGTATAATTATGCTGATTTCCATTGCTGTATGGAAGAAACCACACCAGGAATGTGAAGTCAAGTGGGCCTTAGGAAGCATCACCATGAACAAAGCTAGAGGAGGTGATGGAATTCCAGTTGAGCTATTTCTATTCCCAAAACTAAAGATGATGCTGTGAAAGTGCTGCACTCAATATGCCAGCAAATTTGGGAAACCAAGCAGTGGCCACAGGACTGGAAAAGGTCAGTTTTCATTCCAATCCCAAAGAAAGGCAATGCCAAAGAATGCTCAAACTACTGCACAATATCACTCATCACACACGCTAGTACAGAGAAGGCAATGGAGACCCACTCCAGTACCCTTGCCTGGAGAATCCCATGGACAGAGGAGCCTGGTAAGCTGCAGTACATGGGGTTGCTAAGAGTCTGACATGACTGAGCAACCTCACTGTCACTTTTCACTTTCATGCATTGGAGAAGGAAATGGCAACCCACTTCAGTGTTCCCAGGGATGGGGGAGCCTGGTGGACTGCTGTCTATGGGGTCGCATAGAGTTGGACATGACTGAAGCAATTTAGCAGCAGCAGCAGCAGCACACACTAGTAAAGTAATGCTCAAAATTCTCCGAGCCAGGCTTCAGCAATATGTGAACCGTGAACTTGCAGATGTTCAAGCTGGTTTTAGAAAAAGCAGAGGAAAAAAAAAAAGAAAGAAAGAAAAAGCAGAGGAACCAGAGAGGAAATTGCCAACATCCGCTGGATTATCAAAAAAGCAAGAGAGTTCCAAAAAACATCTTATTTCTGCTTTATTGACTATGCCAAAGCCTTTGACTGTGTGAATCACCATACACTGTGGAAAATTCTGAAAGAGATGGGAATACCAGACCACCTGACCTGCCTCTTGAGAAATCTGTATGCAGGTCAGGAAGCAACAGTTAGTACACCCTGCTTATTTAACTTCTATGCAGAGTACTTCATGAGAAACGCCGAGCTGGGTGAAGCACAAGGTGGAATCAAAATTGCAGGGAGAAATATCAATAATCTCAGATATGCAGATGACACCACCCTTATGGCAGAAAGTGAAGAAGAACTAAAGAGCCTCTTGATAAAAGTGAAAGAGGGGAATGAGAAATTTGGCTTAAAGCTCAACATTCAGAAAACTAAGGTCATGGCATCCAGTCCCATCAGTTCATGGCAAATAGATGGAGAAACAGTGGAAACAGTGGCTGACTTTATTTTCTTGGGCTCCAAAATCACTGCAGATGGTGACTGCAGCCATGAAAGTAAGATATGTTTACTCCTTGAAAGGAAAGTTATGACCAACCTAGACGGCATATTGAAAAGCAGAGACATTACTTTGCCAACAATGGTCCGTCTAATCAAAGCTATGGTTTTTCCAGTAGCCATGTATGATGTGAGAGCTGGACTATAAAGAAAGCTGAGTGCCGAAGAATTGATGCTTTTGAACTGTTGTTTTGGAGAAGACTCTTGAGAGTCCCTTGGACTGCAAACAGATCCAACCAGTCCATCCTAAAGATCAGTCCTGGGTGTTCATTGGAAGTGCTGATGTTGAAGTTGAAACTCCAATACTTTGGCCACTTGATGTGAAGAGCTGAAAAGACCCTGATGCTGGGAAAGACTGAGGGCAGGAAGAGAAGAGGATGACAGAGGATGAGGTGGTTGGACAGCATCACTGACTCAATAGACATGAATTTGGATAAACTTCAAGAGTTGGTGATGGACAGGGAGGCCTGGCATGCTGCAGTTCATGGGGTTACAAAGAGTCAGACACAACTGAGTGACTGAACTGTGATCTGACCTGATGGAAGAAACCAACACAACATTGTAAAAATCAAAAAACAAAAAATAAAAAAGGAGAAAAAAAGAAATTTCATGTAAATAAAATTTTACTACATGTATTTTTAAAAAGTGCTATCATATACTGGTACCCTTCTATCAGTGTGTGGCAGATCCATTCTCTTGCACTTTTTCTTAGAACACCAAGGCCTGAGGACTTTAGGCCATTGACAGTGGTAACCAATGGGGTTGATAGTGATACCCAGCAGAAACAATAGTACCAATAAAGAGCAGCAATGGAGGACCATACAGATGCCCAACAAAGCCCAGAGAAAGCAGCACTAATGCCTGGAAATCTGCAGCAACATGGGCATGGCAAACACAGTGGTACCCAAGAAAGATGGTCACTGGCTGAACTTGCCTGTGAATGTGTGAGGCTCCCTTTGAGGACTCTCAGAAATACTTCTGTGAAAGGAGGGAGTTTTGAGAAGCATTAGTAGATAAGAGCAAAAGCCAGCAAAATTTGGGTTATACTACTGTGGACAACTGTTAAAATTTAAGATAATGCATAATAGAGAACCTGGCACTTTGCATGCACTTTATAGGTATTCGAAAGAGATGATATGTATTGCTATTATCATGATGAGAAGAGCCAGTCATCACGAAGACCTCATCAAATTAACTGCCTTCCACTTGCTTTTTCTTTACCTATGTTTATCTCTTTCTAAATTCAACCACAAGACCAGTCTTCTTCTGCATACCTGCCCACATTTCCTACTTTATTCCATCCTTCACCGTGGGTTCCAATGTTGCAAAGTATCAGAGAAGTCCAATTGAGAGATTTCACTTCATTTAGCCAATACAACATACCTTCTGTCTTATCTGCAGTGGAGAATATACCACCTATTCTAACTTCTCATCCCTTTCCCTTCAGGCAGAACCTGCTATCTCCTGAGCATTTCCCTCATATTTTTGAAACACTAGCAATAGACACTTAAGGAGGGCCCAGTAGGATATTCAGTTTTCCTGTCTCTTCACTAGGAATGATTTGTTTATCTTTTCCATGTATGACCTGAAGGAATAAATGAACTCTTTTATGTTTCTAAGAGTCTCGACTGATAACTTACTCAGTATCTGAAAGATAACAAGTTGTAGGAGTGTGCTTCATCTTTTAAAAAAATATACCACTCATATAATTTTATATGCTTATCTTGATAATAATTTGATTACAAATTACATTGTCCAGTTTTAATATAAGTATTGTTCACAATTAAAAAATACTTTTCACCTTTGTCATGTTCTAAAGGTTCCTCAAAGCAAAGAATAAAGTTTATTTTTGAAATATTGCAAATTATAAAAAAAAAGTACTTCATAATGTTTATGTGATCCCTTAAAATTGTTTGAACAATAGACATACATAAATTTGCAGACATAGAGTCAATATTTTTTTTCATCAAACTTACCTTTAAATATAATAGAAAGGTAGAGTGAGACATTTAAAAGAGTAATTGTAGTGCCATGTACACACACACACAAAAGATTATTTATTAATGAAAAATAAAAGAACTGTATTTTCTAATAATAAAGCTGAAAAACAACCTTTTCTACATAAAACTGAACGTTTCCAATGAGGACAACCAACATAATTATCTAGCAACAAGAAGAAATTGAAGAAGACAGGGAGTTGTTCTAAACTCTAGAGTAAGTTCATTAGGTTCTAGGATCATCAGTTGAATTGCCAACTTTCTGACCATTCCTGACAACCTGATCTCCTAACACCTAAAAAGGCAAGAGACACTGCAGAGGATCAAGGCAGTGGACTAGAGCAGAGAAGCTGTGTTTACTGAAACCATCATGGCTTCAGGTCACTTATTTTCATCTTCAGAATCTAACCAGCTTCATAATATATTAAATACACCCATATATATGCTATCTATGGATAACATATATAAATTTGGTAATTTTACTAGAAATTGCCTTAGTGAAATATCACACAGTGGTTCGAAAGGAGTATTTTATCTAGGCAGGATATATTTTTATTTACTCATAGATATTTAAGAACTCTGAATACACTGGTATGTAACATAGAACTGCAGATGATTTGAAATTCTTTTTGCCACTGCAGGTTGAAAGGGCGAAGAAGGTTTATAAAACCACAGCAATAGATGTGGATGATGAAACAAAGGACAAATAATTAAATACCATACATTTATTTATATGCATATTGAAAGTATGATTTTTATATCAAGGTAGCTGTTGACTTATGTCATCTAGATTTGAAAACAAAGACCCTTCTTGATCTCAGACTCTTGAATGATTGCATTGATTTCATTACATCAGGAAAATACCTTGGTAATTAAGGCTTTGGGTATCTCTAGCTTACCTCCAAATGGGAGCATTTTAATAGGCTTATATTAGCTACAGCGCTTCCCCAATGGCTCAGCGGGAAAAAGAATTTGCCTGCAATGCAGGAGACAGGAGATGCAGGTTCAGTTCCTGGGTCTGGAAGATCCCCTGGAGAAGGAAATGGCAACGCACTCCAGTATTCTTGCCTGGAGAATTCCATGGACTGAGGAGCCTGGTGGGCTACAATCCAAAGAGTCAGACATGACTGAGCAATTAAGCATGCACACCTGTGTATAAACTAGAAATAGGATGATCACATAATTTATTGGTCAAATCGTGACAGTTTGGGGAAAGAAAGGGGGTACTAATCAGATTGCTTATTAAGAAGGCAGGCATAAATTAGGACTGGCAAATGGGTGTGCATGCTTCTTCTAGTCTAGCTGGAGATAAATCCCTTCTCCTGTTTCAGCTTTCTGTAAACATTTCCCAGTTTCAGCCTTGTCCCACCCCCATGGCACTGTGGTAATGTGGAGGGAGAAGTCCATCTTTCATCCCTATCCTAATTTCTCCCTTAATTCAAAGAGACTTCATTTTCCCTTCGAGAGATTTCTTCATCAGCAACATTCAGCAATTGCCTATATGTCCAGCATCAATAAATCAAAATTACATACAACATATCTGTCAGTTAGATAAAAGATAAAAGACTTTCAAAGACTAAAGACAAAAGAGACTATAGGTTATCACCTGATGACTCTGTTTAAAATGTAGTGGAATAATATCTATGAAGAATTAATAGATTATTTTTCTTTGACATTTTCTTTTAACACTCCCCCTCCTTCATTGCCTCTGGGAAAGGGTGTTATAGAAGAAAGCAGATTTTAAAAGAGCCTCTTTCTTGCTTTTAAGTTTCAGAACCTGGGCCCTGAGGGGACCTGAACAGACTCAGGGCAGTTTTTAGAAAAACAGAAAAAAAAGAAAAGAAACAAAGAAAATAATAAGAACCTGGCTTCAGGCCTGGAGGGTGGAAGGAGGAGAGTCAAAGGGAAGAAATAAAATCTTAGAAGCTTGGTCCTTGAGAAAAGAGCATCTGCACTTCCTCACTCCATCTGTCAGGTTGAATTGAGACCTGCAGGAGCCTACAGAAATTCAGGATAGGTTTAGGAGGGCCAAGAACAGAGGGAAGTCCTGTAGGTGGCGAGACCCTGGAGAAGAGCTGGCACCTTAGACAGCCTCACTCATCTCCCAAGGTGGTGCAGAAACCATGGAATACCTTCTGTGTGCCCAAGATGGTGATGCCCCGTCATCTTACAGAGTTTTCCACTGTCCAGCTCGTCATGGGAGTACCTGATCGGGCAGCACTCACTCTGGAGAGTGTTTGGCCAGATAAGTGTATGGCTCAAGAGTAGGGGCCAAAACCCGAGGGTCTTTAATGAGCATACTAAAGTCAGGCTATATTTGATTCTGTTTGTATTGGACCAAAATGTGGCAGGCACTCAATATAATTGCCAAATGAAACAACTGATCAAAATATTTTTCATATCCTCATCCCTTCTGCTCAATTCAACAATAATGTTACAAATATAAATGTCGGGGACTTCGGAATACTTTTAAATTCAAGTCTTCCAGCAAGATTATAAGACAGCCATTAGCATTCCAGTTTTAGAGATAAAGAAAACTGAAACTGAGAAGTGCATATAGAGCAAAACAAGAATAAAATGTATTATCTTGCAGGATTTTTTGAGAATTAAAGATAACATAAATAACTACAAGTACTATACATAGCAGTAACTCAATAACTGGTGATCCTTACAATTATTGATCCATGGTAAGTGCCAGGACTGATTAAAGTTTCCTAACTATATGTCAGGGCTGGTCCAGATATACCACATCTGCTCATAATTTAAAACGAATGGCTCCCTTTTCTCCTAAGAAAGTGACTTCCTTTCTTTAGTGCTCTTTCTGATCCTTTGATGCTAGTTCCTGGTTCCCACAAGGCCCACATTTCCAACTTCCAGAAATCATTTCACAAAATGAGACACAGCTCCCCTCTGGGGACCTCCTGATCCTACTTTGCAGAATACATTCTTACATTTTTCCCAGCATTTTAAAAGAATTTCCTTCCTGACTTTAAGACACTGAACGCTGTCCGCTTCTTGTCATTTTAAGAGTTGATGAGTTACAGCCTTGCCTATGCACAGTTATGGAGGGCTGTGAGAGGACCAGCTGGCTCTGCTCAGATGAACCAAGCTAGACTCCCTCAGCCTTCAATTTCACCTTCTCCAGCCTTCAATTTCAACCTTCTCCAGCCCCTGGAAGTGCTCATGATCTCTAATGCTCATGGGACACCATAAAATATTTGCTTCCCATTGCGGGGTGTGATTGGGTTGGTGCTGCCCAACCCAAATAAGCAGTCTCTAATTTTAGAATGCCAGTCCCAACTGTGCTCCTACCCTGAAGGCATACTCCCCCTCCTGGCACTTCTGGGCCTTCTCCCCAGGAATTTTAAGGAAAAAAGAAAGGAGGAGAGGAAGAGTACAAAGAAAAGCCGAGAGGAGGTCCCAGATGAGACCTCACACTCACTCAGAAAATAGGATCTCAATTTGAAGATCTGTTAGAGTGCAAGTGAAAAGTGAAACCGACAAGTTACAGTGGTGAGTAAACATCTTTGCATTTGGGCCACAATGAAACTGCTTGCAGGTGTTGCACAGATAAATCTTAGTAATTTACCAACATTTTTTTTACTCCATGTTTCCTCCTACCTCACAACCCTTCTAGGTGGCAGATTGAATACGAGAAGCATGTCAAAGAAGAGATGATAGCAAGCCATAGATAAAAATTCTTACTTTATACACTTTAAATTCATAGGCTTAATATTATTTTATCAAACTAAACATTTTACATGTATTCTCTTCTTTAATCTCTGTAAGTATATGGTGTGGTAGACAGAATAATGGGTCCCTCAAAGATATCCATGCCCTAAGCCCAGAAACTTGTGAGTATGTTGCCTCAAATGGTGAAAGAAGTTTTGTGGATGTGGTTAAGGATCTCGATAAATAAGATGTGGTTCCTGCCCTCAAGGAGCTCATTATCTGACTCTAAAAGTCTTAAACTTTGGCACAAAGAAATGAGACTCAACTAGTTAGTCTCCTGGATGTGAAAAAATAACGAACTGCAGAAGCAAAGCACATGTTATTGGATGTTGCTGTTCTATTTTGTCTAGAGAAATTTGGAAAATAAAATTCTAGTAAACAGTGGGGGAAAAAGTGTTAAGGATATTGAGATGGGGAAATAAGCCTGGATTATCCTGGTAGATCCAACGTAGTCACAGGGTCCTTATAACAGGGAGGTAGAAGACTCAGAGTCAGAGAAGGAAATGTGGAGGCAGAGATGAGGTAAGGTGAGGTGAGATGAAGGGGAGAGCAGGGGAGGAGCAGGAATGAAGTTCAAGCTGTCATTCATGGGTCTAACCAGGACCAGGGAATGTTGCTGTGATAGCGACAAGGTTCATGTTTTGTCCTGACATGAGAATAGAGTGGGTTTGTTTTCGTCTTGATGCATCTTGGTCAAAGACTGGCCTTGTCAGATGTTGCTGTTTTGCGAAATTGCTTATGGTGAACAGGAGAACAGAATGGCCTTGCCAACAGTACAAGGCTAGCTCTTGTATGTTAAGGGCTGCTTCTTTCTTCCTCATTTTTTACAGTTTGTACAATCACCCATTTGATGTTTCATTCTTTATTTAACCATGCCTTTCTGTTGAACATATAGGATGTTTCCAGATTTTCAGTATTATAAATAAACCTGTAAATTTAGGCCTCAAACTGCCTTATATAATAAAGAAGATTTACTGGCTCCTGTAACTCATATGTCAAGAAATTGAAAAGTCTAGCTACAGGCTGGGAGAAAATATTTGCACATCAAATACCTGATAAAAGCCTTATGTGCCTAAAATACATGAAGAACTCTCAAAACTCAATAAGAAAACAACCTAATTATTTTCAATGGACAAAAGGCTTGAACACTTTACAAAAGAGATGTAAAGTTGGGCATACAAATATAAACATATGAAAATATGCTCAGCATCATAAGTCATTAGGGAAATGGACAGAGATACTACTATACACTAATTAGAATGACAAAAATGAAAACGACTGAGCATACCAAGTCCTGGCAAGGATATAGAGGAGCTGGAATTCTTGTAAACTGATGGCATGTAAAATGGTACAATCACTTAGGAAAATAGTTTGGCAGTTTCTTAAAGTTCAACATATACTCACTGCATTATACAAGCCTTTCTACTTCTAGGTATTTATCTAAAGAAAAGGAAATATATGTCCATAGAAGTGATCATAGCAATTTTACTCATCACAGACCAAAACTAGAAACAACCCAAATGTTCATCAACAGTTGCATGGATCAACAATTGTGGTATATCCATACAATAGCACACTACTCAGTAATAAAAAAGAATGAACTTTTAATACACACCACATGAACAAATTTTTTAAGTAATTATGCCAAATGAAAGAAGCCAGATCAAAAAAGTACACTTATTTATATAAAAAGTACATTCTATTTATATAAAACTCAGAAAACACAGCTAGTCTATAGTGAAAGAAAAAAATCCCCCAGGTGTTGCCTGGGGGATGAGACAGGTTGGAGTGAGTGACTACAAAGACACAAGAGAAAACTTCTGGAGGGAGAAGTTCAATGTCTTGTTTGTAATGATGGTTACAAACAAGGATTACATTACAGGATACACAGACATCAAAACTCATTAAATTATGCAATTTAAATGGGTGCAGTTTAATTATATCATTATACCTCAATAAAACTTCTTTTTAAATTGGAGAGGGTAGGGACTTCCTGGTAGTCCAGTGGTTAAGACTTTGCCTTCCAACGCAAGTGGGTGCAAGTTCAATTTCTGGTCAAGGAGCTAAGATCCCACATGCCTCATGGCCAAAACATCAAAACGTGAAATAGAAACAATACAATAACAAATCCAATAAAGACCTTAAAAATGGCCCACATCAAAAAAAAAATCTTAAGAAGTGGAAGGGGAGGGCTAGCATGGGCTTTAATGGAGCCTGTGACTGTCATCACAGATCCAATTTCTTTCCCTTTCCCCACTGTGCCTCCTGTTTTGCAAGACAGAAAGCATCCCCCAATTGACAGGGAATTTCCAAGCAAGTTGACTGAGACCTGAAATTCACTCTGACTGAATATGCTTAGGTCATGTGGCTACTCTCCATTAACTACAGCCAGGGAAAAAACTTGGGGAACTGGGCTCACCACTGGAGGTGGGGTCATGTATCTTTGCAGCTCTGAATATTTTCTTATGAGAATCTTAGAAGGAGAATTACTTTGGGAAAAAAAAAGTTTTTAAGGGCTAATGTCCTGGAGAAAAAAAGGAAAAGAAAATCACAGTGAAAAGGGATAATTGAAGGGAGTTTCATGGAGGACTATTTACAAAGATAGGAGGAAAATTAGAGAGCTAATGAAATTGCTGGGGGGACCAACAGCAGCAGGAAGGATGGGGCAATGGGACAGGGAACCTGCTCCGTTTTCCAGACCTGAAGGTGAAAGGAGGAGCTGTTCTTGGGACCTGGTAAGAGTGAAAACTGTACCAGAGGAGTTATGGGTTACTGTGGCCTTAGGTAGGGAATACGGTCAGCCAATTTGGAACTCATCAGGGAGGGAGCTTGGGAAATAAAACCCCAATCTCTCCTCTTCATCCCTCCCTGGTGGTTAGCCAACCTCATCCACAGTTTAGAGGGTAAGAGATCCTGGGTGATGTGGTCAAGTCAGTAGGGATTAGCCTCTTAGGGCACAGAGTAGAGTGGATATTGAACAAAGAGAATGTCCAACATAGTACTTCTTACTCGATTGCTTTCCCAAAAAGCTACCATTTATAATATTGTATTTTCCAAATTTATGACATTTGGATTCCACTTGTTTGGCTTAGTATGAACAGAATGCTAGATTTCTAATTTATATTCATTCAAAACTTTGATATAGTTCCATGTATCTTAGCATCTAGTATTACTGCTAAAAGTCTAGAAAGTTTATTACCTTAGCAATTTTTAAAAAAAGTTTTTGAATGAGGCTTGAAATTTCTAATCCAGTTCTTAAAATATAAAGAAATACTTTTGTAGAAAACTCTATTTTCCTTTCCTGGGACTTTCCTGGAAGTTTAGTAGTTAAGACTTCATGCTTCCATTGCAGTGGGGGCAGTTCAATCCCTGATCAAGGAACTAAGATCCTGCAGGCAGTCAAAAAATAAAAATACAATATAAAATATAAAATTTTGTGTTTTCCTTTCTTAAAATACCACTATGAGATGGTTAATGAGGGACTTTTGTGGCCTGCTAGGAAACAGCCTTCTGTCTTATCCCTATCACCACACCATTTGCCAAACATATTTGATGTTGCCTAGGAAAAACTAAAGTTCTCTAAAAGGCAGGGCAGCTGGGCACCTGGTGTCACAAATGGGAAAGGGCTTTTTAAAGGAGTGTCTTGCCAGCTTCAAGGCTTAAGTCAAAAGTTTGGATGATTTCTTTCTCTAGGTTTCTACCCTGTCCCCCAAATTCATAAGCAGAATAGTTCTCAGTTCAGTTCATTCAGTTGCTCAGTTGTGCTTGACTCTTTGAGACCACATGGACTGCAGCATGCCAGGCTTCCCTGTCCATCACCAGCTCCTGGAGTTTACTCAAACTCATGTTCATTGAGTTGGTGATGCCATCCAACCATCTCATCCTCTGTTGTCCTCTTCTCCTCCCGTCTTCCATCTTTTCCAGCACCAGGGTCTTTTCCAATGAGTCAGTTCTTTGCATCACGTGGCCGAAGTATTGGAGTTTCAGCTTCAACATCAGTCCTTCCAATGAATATTCAGGACTGATTTCCTTTAGAATAGATTGGTTGGATCTCTTTGCAGTCCAAGGGACTCTCAAGGGCCTTCTCCAACATCACAATTCAAAAGCATCAATTCTTCGGCACTCAGCTTTCTCTAGAGTCCAGCTCTCACATCCATAAATGACTACTGGAAAAACCATAGCTTTGACTAGACGGATCTTTGTTGGCAAAGTAATGTCTCTGCTTTTTAATATGCTGTCTAGGTTGGTCATAACTTTCCTTCTAAGGAGCATCTTTTAATTTCATGGCTGTAGTCACTATCTACAGTGATTTTGGAGCCTCCAAAAATAGAGTCTCTCACTGTTTCCATTGTTTCCCCATCAATTTGCCATGAAGTGATGGGACCAAATGCCATGATCTTAGTTTTCTGAATGTTGAGTTTTAAGCCAACTTTTTTACTATCCTCTTTCACTTTCATCAAGAGGCTCTTTAGTTCTTCTTTGCTTTCCGCCATAAAGGTGGTGTCATCTGCATATCTGAGGTTATTGATATTTCTCCTGGCAATCTTGATTCCAGCTTGTGCTTCATCTGGTCCAGCATTTCTCATGATGTACTCTGCATACAAGTTAAATGAGCAGGGCAACAATATACAGCCTTGATGTACTCCTTTCCTGATTTGGAACCAGATTTGGAACCAGTCTGTTGTTCCATGTACATTCTAACTGTTGCTTCCTGACCTGCATACCGATTTCTCAGGAAGCAGATAAGGTGGTCTGGTATTCCCATCTCTTTAAGAATTTTCCACAGTTTGTTGTGATCCACACAGTGAAAGGCTTTGGCATAATCAATACAGCAGAAGTAGATGTTTTTCTGGAACTCTCTCTTTCAATGATCCAGTGGATGTTGGCAATTTGATCTCTGATTTCTTTGTCTTTTCTAAACCCAGCTTGAATATCTGGAAGTTCCTGGTTCACATATTGGTGAAGCCTGGCTTGGAGAATTTTGAGCATTAATTTGATAGCATATGAGATGAGTGTGATTGAGCAGTAGTTTGAGCATTCTTTGGCATTGTCTTTCTTTGGGACTGGAATGAAAACCAACATTTTCCAGTCCTGTGGCCACTGCTGAGTTTTCCAAATTTGTTGGCATATTGAGTCCAGCACTGTCACAGCATCATCTTTTAGGATTTGAAATAGCTCAACTGGAATTCTATCACCTCCCCTAGCTTTGTTCATAGTGATGCTTTCTAAGGCCCACTTGACTTCACATTCCAGGATGTCTGCCTCTAGGTGAGTGATCACACCATTGTGTTTATCTGGGTTGTGATGATCTTTTTTGTATAGTTCTTCTGTGTATTCTTGCCACCTCTTCTTAATATCTTCTGCTTCTGTTAGATTCATACCATTTCTGTCCTGTATTGTGCCCATCTTTGCATGAAATGCTCCCTTGATATCTCTAATTTTCTTCAAGAGATATCCAGACTTTCCCATTCTATTGTTTCCTAACTGGATACAAACATAAAACAACAGTCCTCTCTATTCGTCCTTAAAAAGTATAAACACATGGTAGGTTCCACTAAATGAAAAAAAAAAAAAAAAGATGGGACATTCCACCTGAAAACAAGCCAGGAACCAAGGAAAGATAGAGCAACCAAGGAAAGATAGCAACTTACTTTCCATTGTAAAACAGGTTCATGCCTTTACTTTCCAAGGTTTGATATCTGTTATAAAATGATGTTGTTTTCTTGGAGCAACAGTGGGCACAGTCTAAACAGTGAGGCCCTCTGCAGACCACCTTGATCTGCAAATCACTTGGGCCAAAACCTATCCAAAGAGGGCTATGCTTCAGGTAGACAGCCAAATGCTTTAAGGCAGGGTTTCACCAACTTCCATGTGCATGGAAATCATATAAGATCTTTTAAAAATATGGATTCTATTTGAGTAGGCCTCGGATGATGCCAAAAACCTGACTCTCTAAGCAGTTCCCAGATGATGCTGTTGGTCTTTGGAGCACATACTGAATAGCAAGGCTATAAGAGAGTGCAAACTCAGAGTCCATCCTGACAGCAGATGTGTAATGCAGGAAGATAAAACTTCTCATGTTGGGAACTAGTGGGAACTGTGGTGAACTAGAGCATGCATGTTCTGCCTTCAAGCATTCAAGCAGCAACCTTGTGCTTTCCCTAAAAAAAAAAAAAAAAAAAAAACTGTGGTTGAATTCTACCCCTACCAGTTTTCAACTGCTGCACAAAGGAAAAAGATGTCAGGCAACCTTGGCCTAGTAGGAGAAACTGAATAATAAACTAGAGGGCTAATGCTTGCTTGTTCAGAATTTTCTCTCAGTTTAGCCCTCCATGGACTCTTGTCTCAATGTTTCAGGGAACATGCACATTAAGTAATAATGAAGCAAGCTGTTGCACTTAAAACTTTCTAAAAGATACTTGGGCACAAGTAGTACATCTCTGCTTTCTCTCTCTGAAGTACAAGAGGCTCAGAGCAGTATTCTCCCTAATTTACAATGAGGTAATATTTTGGCACCTCGAGGGTTCCTCTGAAATCACAGGGTGGCAAAAGTCACGGAGTGGCAAAGTCACAGAGTGACAAAGTCACAGAGGGGCAAGATCAGTGGAAATAACCGACATGGTACCAGGCATGGTGATGCTTAAAGGGAGGGGGCTGAAGCAGAAGGGGGAAAAGAATCACATGGTAACTAAGATTGAAAATTCTTATGAATTAAGATTCATAAGAGAATCTTAGAACCCCTGAGTGCACTCAGAAACACTAGGATGGGGTAGGATGGGATTTCCCAGGCTCTAGGAACCTACACAAGTAGATTGGACAAGAATCAGCCAAACACATGGCACATTAAGATCACTAAGAATTGGTTCATTTGTCTTATGTGGTCACTTGTGCCCATATTGGTTTATATTACATCTTCAGTTCCATGTTTTGAAACAGATTAGACCAGAACAATCTGATACAGATAAAACATGAGTCACACATACAATTTTAAATTTTCTAGCAGCCACATTTAAAAAGTAAAGAAGTGAATTTTATTTTAATAATCTATTTTAATCAAGTATATAAAAATGTATGATTTCAACATGTACCAATATAAAAAAATGAGATTTTTCACATTTTTTAATACCAAGTTTTTAAAATAAGTATGTAGTTTATCCTTATGGCATATCTTCAGTTCAAACTAGCCATATTTTGAAAGAGTGAAAGTTACTCAGTTGTGTCTGACACTTTGTGACCCTATACAGTTCATGGAATTCTCCAGGCCAGAATACTGGACTGGGTAGCCTTTCCCTTCTCCAAGGGATCTTCCCAACCCAGGGATTGAACCCAGGTCTCCTGCATTGCAGGTGGATTCTTTACCAGCTGAGCCACAATATTTTAAGTACTCAATGGCTATATGTGGCTACTATTTTTGGACAGCATAGGATTCGAGTGTACTACATACATCTTGCAGTTTAAGACTCTCAATTCACACACATACTCTTAGTCCATAGGAATGATTTCTATAACACATTAAATATTATTTACTAAAGAGCCTCTTGATGAAAGTGAAAGAAGAGAGTGAAAAAGTTGGCTTAAAGCTCAACATTCAGAAAACTAAGATCATGGCATCTGGTCCCATCACTTCTTGGCAAATAGATGGGGAAACAGTGGCTGACTTTATTTTTGGGGGCTCCAACATCACTGCAGATGGTGACTGCAGCCATGAAATTAAAAGATGCTTACTCCTTGGAAGGAAAGTTATGACCAATCTAGACAGCATATTAAAAACCAGAGACATTACTTGGCCATCAAAGGTCCATCTAGTCAAGGCTATGGTTTTTCTAGTAGTCATGTATGGATGTGAGAGTTGGACTATAAAGAAAGCTGAGCACCGAAGAATTGATGTTTTTTAATTGTAGTGTTGGAGAAGACTCTTGAGAGTCTCTTGGACTACAAGGAAATCCAACCAGTCCATTCTAAAGGAGATCAGTTCTGGGTGTTCATTGAAAGGTCTGATGTTGAAGCTGAAACTCCAATACTTTGGCCATGTGATGCGAAGAGCTGACTCATTTGAAAAGACCCTGATGCTGGGAAAGATTGAGGGAGGAGGAGAAGGGGACAACAGAGGATGAGATGGTTGGATGGCATCACCGACTCAATGGACGTGAGTTTGGGTAGGTTCCGGGAGCTGGTTTTGGACACGGAGGCCTGACGTGCTACAGCTCATGGGGTCACAAAGAGTCGGACATGACTGAGCAACTGAACTGAACTGAACTATGTCTTAAAGTTTATTCTAAAATGTATTATAATTAATAAGATCATTCATTTCATAAAAATGCATCCCAGAGAATATACTTATTTACCAGTCTCCCTCCACTTCAAGTGCTTTAGTAAAGGATCTGACTTGGTGTTGACCAGCCACAAAGCTATGTATTAACTGCTTTAGTCAATGGATCTTAATGATCTTATCTTGGCAAAACACATAACCTCTCTGAACTGAACTTGTGTAAATCTATGTGTTTCAGTCAGGGTTCTCCAGAGAAACAGAACTGATAGGAGACAAAGAATGAGAGAGAGGGGGGATTTATTACAGGAATTGGCTCATGTAGTTATAGAAGCCAAAAGTCCCACAGTCTGCTGTCTACAAGCTGGGAAAACAGGTGGTGAAATTCAGTCCAAGTCTGAAGGCTTGAGAAATTGGGGGTGGGACGTAAGGGAGGAGGGGTGATGGTGGAAGTCCTGATCTGAGTCAGAAAGCCTGAGATTAGGAACAAGCATGTGTAAGGACAAAAGAAAGTCCTTATCCTACTCTCTTTTTGTTCAGTGTACTGGATCATACTCTCCAGAATTGGTAAGGGTAATCTTTACTCACTCTACTGATTCAAATGCTAATCTGGAAACACCTTCACAGACACACTGCCCAAAAAATGTCTTACCAGTTCTCCAGTCATCCCTTAGTCCAATCAAATTGACATATAAGATTAACCATCACACTGTTTGAAAAAAAGATAAAAGCCTGATTTACTACCTGCCCAACAGGATTATTGAAATATTACACTAAAAAATGTTATGTGGAAAAAAAAAACAATGCAGTGCCTGGTTCATAATAAGCACAGTTAGGGAACTTCCCTAGTGGTCCAGTGATTAGAGTCTGGTTTGCAACGCAGGGAACTTGGGTTCCATCCCTGATTTGGGAGCTAGGATCCCACATGTTGCAAAGTGACTAAATTCTCATACTTCAAGTACTAAACCTGGACTCCACAGTTGGAGAGTCCATGTGCCGTAACTAAAACATGGCACAGAAAAATATGTATATAATTTTTTAAAAATAGGCATAGTTAGTTTTCTTTTTCTTCATCCTATTTGCTTCCCCTCTCAATGTTACTACCCACATAAAACCTCTTTTCATCAGTCATAAGTTGTTTTTAATTACTTGACTGCTTTATTCATTTTCTGTTGTTGAGACTTCAGCTCCCATTCAATCAGGTAAAATTTGCTAATATCCTTTTTGACATACTCTGATTTAATTTATGATAAATGCTGTGTACATTTAAGGAAGGAAGGGAAAATGGGAAAGTAACTATAATGGGTTGAATAGTGCCCCCAAAAGATTTGCCCAACTCCAAATCTCTGCAACCCATGAATGTGACCTTACTGGTGAGTAAAAGGGTCTTTGTAGATGTAATTAAGCCAAGGATCTCAAGATGAGATCATTTTTGGATAACCTGGGTAGGGCTTTAATCCATTTACAAGTGGCCTTATAAGAGAGATATAAGGAAAAACAGGGAGAGAAAAAAAGGCCATGTATAGATGGAGACAGAGATTAGAATTATGCTTCCACAAACCAAGGAATACCTGAGCCCCCAGAAGCTGCACCAGGCAAGAAAGACCCTGTCTAGAGCCTTCAGGGAGAGGGCAGCCCTGCCAACACTTTGATTTCCTATGTCTGACCCCCAAAACTGCAAGAGAAAAAATTTCTGTTAATTTCAGCAGCCAAAGGAACTGATACAAGAACTAGCAACTACAGCATGCTAGAGCTCTTATAGGAGCTTCCAACACACTGTGCTGTTTAGTCCTCAGAAGATCACACTCAGGTAGTATTACAGTCAATGCTTATTTTTAGATGAAGTAACTTATCCACAGTTACAGAGCTAGTGAAACCTAACCTCATACTATCCATTGTACCATTCTAAACGCTAAGTCGCTTCAGTCATGTCCAACTCTTTGAAACCCCATAGACCGTAGCCTGCCAGGCTCCTCCGTCCATGGGATTCTCTAGGCAAGAGTACTGGAGTAGGTTGCCATGCCCTCCTCTAGGGGACCTTCCTGACCCAGGGATCGAACTCACATCTCTTTTGTCTCCTGCATTGGCAGGTGGGGTCTTTACCACTAGTGCCACCTGGGAAGCCCGTGCTACCTGTCAAATACATTATGGTTATAAAAAGAGAATGTTACAGTGAAAAAAAAAAGTCAAGTTTTTTTTTTTAACCATAAACATGCAAAGTAGTCTCACCATATAAGTGTTCATAAATATTTTCCACCTGCTTGATAACTGAATAGGCAAGAATGTTAAAGTAGGACTTCCCTGGTGGTCTAGAGGTTAAGAATCTTCCTGCCAATGCAGGGGACACAAGTTTGATCCCTGGTCCAGGAAGATTCTACATATCATGAGACAATTAAGCCTGTGTGCCATAGCTACCGAGCCTGCGCTCCATAGTGAGAAGCTTGTGAACTGCAACTAGAGAGTAGCCTCCACTCTCCACAACTAGAGAAAGCCCACGCTCAGCCATGAAAACCCAGCATAGCCAAAAATAAAAATATAAATTATTTTAAAAAAAAAGAATGTTAAAGTAGAGAAAAAATACAATACTCTGATAAGTATGTCAAGCAGTGCTGTACTTCAGTATTGGTTCTTATGTTTCTTTCTAATCTATCTTTTATTTTAAATGACCTTAATTTTTCATTTATTCATTTAATAATTCATATGTGCCAGGTATTGTGCTAAGTGATAGTGATTTAAAAATAAATATAATTCCTGTCCAAGTTACTCTAAAAGGAAAATTGCAGCTTATAAGTTGTATAAAATAGATTGTTCAAATACTTTAACCATCAATAATGTAATGCTACTAAAATTTTCGTACCTTTGGCTCTTTACTGCTACTTAAACAATGAAGATTTCCCACCTCAGTGTGAAATATAAATTTACAAAAGCTCAGTTTTATACAATATGCATGGAACAAGTTGTCAATATGCTGCTGCTGCTGCTGCTGCTAAGTCGCTTCAGCTGTGTCCGA
Organism: Antilocapra americana; assembly: GCA_007570785.1. Taxonomy (NCBI): domain Eukaryota; kingdom Metazoa; phylum Chordata; class Mammalia; order Artiodactyla; family Antilocapridae; genus Antilocapra; species Antilocapra americana. The sequence continues at coordinate 6,082,009 of ML662496.1, forward strand.
CTCTGTGTAACCCCATAGACAGCAGCCCATCAGGCTCCCCCGTCCCTAGGATTGTGCAGGCAAGAACACTGGAGTGGGTTGCCATTTCCCTCTCCAATGCATGAAAGTGAAAAGTGAAAGTGAACTCACTCAGTCATGTCCGACTCTTCGCAACCCTATGGACTGCAGCCTACCAGGCTCCTCCATCCGTGGAATTTTCCAGGCAAGAGTACTGGAGTGGGTTGCCATTGCCTTCTCCTGTCAATACAACATAAGTACAAGTTACTGGTCATGACAATAATGGGTGGGAAAGGGTAAGGGTCAAACGAGACCCATAGAACTTCCAAGTTTTTTCATAGTTTAGCTCAACTCACTATGTGAATTTTCGCAACCCAGGAACAAGAGGTTTAGCAGAGATGATCTCATTTAAGCTAGGTTACCAGTCTCAGAAGACTCTCAACATTTCTGTTACTCAAACCTGTTAAAATGCATTTGTCTTGAACACCTCTCACACATGTGGGAAGATAATTTTCTATTTTCTATTCACTTTTCCGCACTTCCTGTGATAGAATCACGGATAGCTACTGCTGTAGAGTTTTTAAGGATATCTATCCCTGGTGGCTCAGATGGTCAATAATTCACCTACAATGCAGGATACCCGAGTTCGATCCCTGGGTAGGGAAGATCCCCTGGAGAAGAGAATGGCTACCCACTCCAGTATTCTTGCCTGGAGAATCCCATGGACAATGGAGTCTGGAGGGCTACAGTCCATGAGGTCACCGAGAGTCAGACATGACTGAGCAACTAACACTTTCACTTCACAAAGCAAAGCTCAGGAGGACTGAAATAGTATTTCTCTCTGGAGAAGAGGGCAGATTTATTTGTTGACCAGTAAAATAAAGATCGTGTCTTTCACCAGAGAAAAATTTGAGCAGGTTTGCTTGTGACCACTCTGGCATGTGCAACCTGCAAGGGAAGAACAGAAAACAATGGGGAACAGAAAACCGTGCACAAACACTTGTGGCTTCTCTTAAATCTGGGTGAAAATTTTCACAGCACATTTCACAAGCCCTCTCAGAGAATTCTGCAAGATCATCCACAGGGGTGGCCAGACCCTTAACACATCCTTGTCTTGGCTTCTCCTCCTTCCTATCTTTTAAGCCTGTTTTCTGGAATCACACAATTTAGTAAATGTTACTGGCCTTAAGGGGAACCCACACAAAGACACTGTCTCATATTTCTAGGTTTTAGCGATTGTTATTTTCCCATAAATTAATGTCTGGAGTATTTGAAGAGTTATTATTATCAGTGCTGGGACTAAGCTGCTTAATGCAAAAATCCTGGGTGCTAATAGAATCCAGTGCTTTTCAAGTGCCTTAAGAGGAGTGGTTAGTTCTACTCTTAATTTTGTCATAGGACTTCCTAATTCATATTGAAAAAGAGAAAATGTAAACTGATGACCACAAAAAAGCATGGAAGAAAATAGTGGGCATATGAATATATTAGTTTCTATAACTGCCTACTCAAGATTAACTTAAAAAAATAAGAAAAAAGACAGGAAAATTTGAGATGCTGGCTGTTAAACCAATTTTATAATAAAGTGTTCACTTTGTTCAAGCAAAGTGTAAAGTTACAGGAACTTATCCTTCATTTTTAATATTCATGATGACTATCCATGGGTAAACTGCAGTGGAAATGTGGTGGAAAGAATGCATTGGCCAGGGGTCTTGCTACAAGGAACTATCCTGTAAAGTTAACTTGCTTTGACAAGTTCCAGATGTGCGTCATCTGACCAGAATTATTGAGATCCTGGAGCTGAGCACAGATAAAGGAGATGTGATTTCTTACGATATAGAAGATGAGTGTTTATACAATTAATTGTCTCTCTTATAGGATCTAAAAATAGAATTTTAAAAATTTTATAATTTTTGGTAAGACTGCTATTATGCTTTATGTGTGTGTCACATGAAAGAAGGCACTGAGCACTTTCATTTCTGGGTCTCTTTATTCCATTCTCCTTTATATTTTGGTTGCCACTCTCAGCCACTTTCTTAGCTACATGATGGCTTGAGGAGACCGTGGCTATACCTTCTTAAAGTTGATAGCTCACTCCATCCAAGGATGGCTAATGGGTAAGGGATCCTCTTTAGATCCTTCCAACATATTCTGAGTTTAGAGTTACCCTTTTTTGAGGAAGTTTCAGATTTCTAAAGAGGCACCATAAAAATTCTCCAAAAAAATGTATGGCATAACTTATGCTGCTGCTGCTAAGTCGTTTGTCATATCTGACTCTTTGTGACCCTATGGACTTTAGCCCACCAGCCTCCTCTGTCCACGGGATTCTCCAGGCAAGAATACTGGAGTGGGTTGCCATGCCTTCATCCAAGGGATCTTCCCAACCCCGGGTTCAAACCCACATCTCCTACATTGGCAGGCAAGTTCTTTACCACTAGTGCCACCTGGGAAGCTGAGTATAACTTATAATTTGCTCCAAATTTTAAGACACATGCTACTTTCTCTTTTTCACAAGGATAGGGAGAATGTATTAGAATGTTAGTAGCAACATAAGTGTGACTTAAACTGTTAAGAAAGATTAGAATCATTGCTATTGAGACTGCTGAAATAATTTTATGGCTTTACCACAACCCATCACCAGCTATACAAGTACAGGAAGGAAAGGTTCAGTGGATCTTTGCCTTCACTTCAAAGAGGCACTGAGTATTTGCTAGCTACTCTTTCCTCATAAATACCAAAGTCTTTGTCCATCCAGAGTCACACTGTTAGCAAAGACTTCTGGACATGGATTTATGCCATATTTCTTCCACTTTGCCTTCTCTATGTTTTTTTTTTTTTTTTAACATAGAGAGGGTGATTGGGGATGCTCTTATCAAGGAAAAGAAACTACAATTAGAAAATACTAATCACAATTCTTAACTATTTTAATTAATAAATACTAGAGTGTCTTTTCTTTTTCCATATTAAATAGCTGACTTACTGTATGGTAAAAATTTCCTCTGCATGCTTTAGTGGCATTTGTTTAATTTGTAAGTTCATGCCAAAATGCAAGTAGCTTTTGTGATGCTCCAGAAGTTGACAAACTTTTTCCATAAAGAGCCAGATAGTAAATATTTTAGACTTTGTGGACCACACATCTTTGTGGCAAATATTCAACCCTGACATTGTAGAGCAAAAACAGCCACAGACATAACATAAACAAATGAGCATGGCCATGCCCCAAAGAACTTTATGGCATTGAAATTTGGTTTTTGTATAATTTTCCTATGTCACAAAATAATTCTTTAAAAAAAGGGTTTTTTTTTAATAATTTTCAAATGTGAAATTCATCTTAGCTTGCTGTGTGTACAAAAAACAGGCAGCAAGCTAGATTTGGTCCAAGATCATTGATGTTCCAATATAACTTATGAGAGTTACAGTTTATCATTGTGCTTAAAGCTTCAGAGTGAACTGTGCCTATGCTCCATTTAAATTGTATTTTAGTCTTTAGGGGGTTGCGGCAGGGATTTACAACTGTAAAATTCTTCTCTGGGATAAAATCTGGTATTCAAAACCTAAAACAGAGAAGGCAATTATTCTAAATCTGAAAAATCACTAGTACTGAACCCTAACTAAATCACTGCATTGGATTATATCTTGATTAACTACCTTAAAAAATAATGAACATTTACCTATTTAAATATTTTAAATAAAAGTTTACTAACTATAATCTTATTTTGGAATTTAAAACATAAAGGAATATTAAAAGTTTCATATGATATTGATATAGCACTTAAATTTTTTACTCTCAAGTATATTTCTTCTCTAGCAAAATGGCACCAAGACAGAGGCCCTGAAACTTGGACTTTCTAGGGACTTTTCAAAACCTTAAATCATGTTCTTTACAGATAACCAAAAAAAAAAAAATGGAAGTCAAATCATTATGACTGCATTGTAGTGGATATTATTTACATTAATGGCTGAATTGAAACTGTTAGCTCATTTCGGAGCGTTACAAGATGCTAGCAAGTTTTAGTCCCAGAGATGAAACTTGATGCATCATAGTACTTGCTCCTTGACCTCCTCATCCTAACAGCATTTTATGTTTTATTGGAGCCCAGTAAATGGAAAGAAAAACTCAACTTTTATAAGTTTGTGTTTGAACTTTAAAAATATAGTTGGTCCTATGAGTCTCTCTGAATTTAAATAATAATAATAGGATTTATCCCAAAATGCTTGAAACCTGTATGTTTTAGGGAGAAAAAAATGTGATGTTTTCTTTGTATGTTTCAATCACCTTCAAGTATAGCATGTATATATCATCTTATGAATACTTTTCCTCCCTAGATAGATTGCCAGCTATTTCTTACATATCTTTTCATTCTTCATGTTTTTAATTTTGGATCTGGGTTACAACTATCTGGGGCTTCTCTGGTGGCTCAGTGGTAAAGAACCAGTGCAGGAAATGCAGGAGACACGGGTTTGATCCTTGGGTCAGAAAGATCCCCTGGAAGAGGAAATGGCAACCCACTAAGTGTTCCTGATGGGAAAGTCCCACGGACAGTGGAGCCCGGCAGGCTACAGTCCATGGGGTCACAGAGTCAGACACGACTGAGCACACCTATCTACAACTGCCTGCATGTATGACTTAGCCAGATAGATGAACAAGTATACAAAACAACAAGATAGATAAATATTATACTAAATAGATTAGCTTCTTCTTTTCCTTCCCTCTAGTCCTAAAAGATTTTCTACAAAACAGTATCTTCTTTCCAATAATGGAACATGCAATTACTTATACCATACTTTCAAACTGACTTCCAAATTTCACTTAGTCTAAACCATTTATTTGCTAATTTTATTAAACAAAACTTTTAAAAATAATGTAACTGAGGTCCACTGGGGAAACTGTATATCCACATGCAAACAAAGGAAGTTGGACTTTTACCTAACACCATACGCAAACATTAACTCAAAATGGACCAAAGGCCTAAACACTTTTCAACTCAAAATGGACCAAAGACGTAAACATAAGAGCTAAATCTATATATCTCTTAGAAGAAAACAAAGGGCAAAAGTTGTATTAGGCAATGATTTCTTGACTATCACACCAAAGGCACAGGCAACAACAACAACAACAAAAAATAGACAAATTGAATTCATAAAAACAAAAATCTTTTGTGCATCAAAAGACACTATAAACAGAATAAAAGGACAACCCACAGAACATGAGAAAATATTGACAAATCATATATCGGACAGGGGATTGATTAATAGCCAGAATATGTAGACAGCTCCTAAAATACAAAAAAATAAAATCCAATTCAAAAATGGGCAGAAAGCTTGAATAGACATTTCTTCAGAGGATATACTAATTACCAAGGAGCACTTGAAAAGATGCTCAACATCACTAATCATTGGGCAAACACAAATCTTACAGTAAGACAAACCTCACATCTATTAGGATGGCTCCTATCAAAAACAAAACAACCAGAAAAAATATAAGTGTTGGAAAAGAGGTAAAGAAATTAAAACTATTAAGCACTATTGCTGCTGAACAACCATCAATAGGAGAATGTTGGTTCCCACCTCCAAGGGCAAAGGAGAAGCCCCAGCAAGAATGTAGGAGGGATGAAATTGCATTTAGAATCAAACCCCATACCCACCAGGGACACTCAGAGGGCTCAAACAAAACCTTGTGTGCACCAGGAGACCCCACAAAGACTGAGCCAGATCTGATTTTGAGCGTTTGAATGTCTCCTATGGAGGTATGGTGTACCATGATGGTGTGATCACTCACCTAGAGCCAGACATCCTGGAATGCAAAATCAAGTGGGCCTTACGAAGCATCACTACCAACAAAGCTAGTGGAGATGATGGAATTCTAGTTGAGCTATTTCAAATCCTAAAAGATGATGCTGTGAAAGTGCTTCACTTAATATGCCAGCAAATTTGGAAAACTCAGCAGTGCCCACAGGACTGGAAAAGGTCAGTTTTCATTCCAATCCCAAAGAAAGGCAATGCCAAAGAATGCTCAAACTACCACACAATTGCACTCATCTCATATGCTAGCAAAGTAATGCTCAAAATTCTCCAAGCCAGGCTTCAACAGTACATGAACTGTGACTTTCCAGATGTTCAAGCTGGGTTTTGAAAAGGCAGAGGAACCAGAGATCAAATTGCCAACATCCATTGGATCATTGAAAAAGCAAGAGACTTCCAAAAAACATCTACTTCTGCTTTGGTGACTACGCTAAAGCCTTTGACTGTGTGGATCACAACAAACTGTGGAAAATTCTTTTTTTTTTTTTTTACTTTACAATATTGTATTGGTTTTGCCATACATTGACATGAATCTGCCATGGGTGTACATGTGTTCCCCATCCTGAACCCCCCCTCCCACCTCCCTCCCCATCCCATTCTCTGGGTTATCCCAGTGTACCAGCTCCGAGCACCCTGTATCATGCATCGAACCTGGACTGGTGATACGTTTCACATATGATAATACACATGTTTCAATGCCATTGTCCCAAATCATCCCACCCTTGCCCTCTCCCACAGAGTCCAAAAGATTATTCTATGCGTCTGTGTCTCTTTTGCTGTATCACATACAGGGTTATCTTTACCATCTTTTTAAATTCCATATATATGTGTTAGTATACTGTATTGGTGTTTTTCTTTCTGGCTTACTTCACTCTGTATAATAGGCTCCAGTTTCATCTACCTCATTAGAACTGACTCAAATGTATTCCTTTTAATGGCTGAGTAATATGTGAAAAATTCTTAAAGAGACGGGAATACCTGATCACCTTACCTGCCTCCTGAGAAATCTGCATGCTGGTCAAGAAGAATGACAGTTAGAATGGACATGGTACAACAGACTGGTTCCAAATTGGGAAAGGAGTATGTCAAGGCTGTATATTGTCACCCTGCTTATTTAACTTCTATGCAGAGTACATCATGAGAAACACTGGGCTGGATGAAGCACCCACTGGAATCAAGATTGCCAGGAGAAATATCAATAAACTCAGATATGCAGATGACACCACCCTTATGGCAGAAAGCAAAGAAGAACTAAAGAGCCTCTTGATAACAGTGAAAGAGGAGAGTGAAAAAGTTGGCTTAAAGCTCAACATTCAGAAAACTAAGATCATGGCATCTGGTCCCATCACTTCATGGCAAATAGATGGCAAAACAATGGAAACAGTGACAGACTACTTTTTGGAGCTTCAAAATCACTGCAGACAGTGACTGTAGCCGTGGAATTGAAAGATGCTTGCTCCTTGGAAGAAAAGCTATGGCCAACCTAGACAGCATATTAAAAAGCAGAGACATTACTTTGCCAACAAAGGTCTGTCTAGTCAACGCTATGGTTTTTCCAACAGTCATGTATGGATATGAGCGTTGAACCATAAAGAAAGCTGAGTGCTGAAGAATTAATGCTTTTGAACCGTGGTGTTGGAGAAGACACTTGAGAGTCCCTTGGATTGCAAGGAGATCCAACCAGTCCATTCTAAAGGAAATCAGTCCTGAATATTCATTGGATGGACTGATGCTGAAGCTGAAACTCCAATACTTTGGCCACCTGATGAGAAGAACTGAATCCTTGGAAAAGATCCTCATTCTGGGAAAGATTGAAGGCAGGAGAAGAAGGGGACGATGGAGGATGAGATGGTTGGATGGCATCACTGACTCGATGGACATGAGTTTGAGTGAACTCCAGGAGTGGGTAATGGACAGGGAAGCCTGTTGTGCTGCAGTCCATGGGGTCACAAATTTGGACATGACTGAACAACTGAACTGAACTGAAGCATTATTGATGGGATTGTAAAATGGTATGTGCATGCTCAGTTGCTTCAGTCATATCAGACTTTGCAACCCTATGGACTGTAGCCTGCCAGTCTCTTTGGTCCATGGGATTCTCCAAGCAAGAATACTGGTGTGGGCTACCATGCCCTCCTCCAGGAGAGCATCCTGACCAAGGGATTGAACCTGAGTCAGCTGCTGTGGAAAACAGTATGAAAAACTCAAATAATTAAAAATAGAATTGTCATATGAGCCAGCAATTTCTCTTCTGAGTAAATATCCCAAGGAAATGAAAAGTTTTTGAAAACATATTTATACACCCAAGTTTACAGCAGCATTATTCACAATAGCTAATATGTGGCGAAAAACTTCAGTGTCCACTGATCAATTAATAGATAATCAAAATGTGAGGTATGCATACAATGAAATATTATTCATCCACAAAAGGAAGGAAATTCTGAGATATTCTACAACATGGATGAACATTAAGGATATTAGGCTTAGTGAAATATCAGGCACAAAAAGACTGATGCTGTATGATTCCTCTTCCATTTGGTACCTAGAGTAGTCAAATTCATAGAGACAGAAAGCAGAATGATGGTTTCCAGGGGTTAAGAGAAATAAGGAATGGGAAGTCACTATTTGGTGGTTATAGAGTTTCCATTTTGCAAGATAAAAAAAAAGTTCTGAAAATGGATGGTGGTGATGCTGCACAATGATATGGACTTAATACCACTGAATTTGTTATTGTTGTTGTTTTAGTTGCTAAGCTGTGTCAGACTCTTTTATGACCCCCACAGGCTATAGCCCTCCAGGCTCCTCTGTCCATGGGATTTTCCAGGCAAAAATTGCATGTTTAAAAATGGTTAAGGTTATGTGTATTTTACCACAATAAAATTTTTGTTTTATATATAGTTGAGGTCTAACATAAACCAAGATCTTTGTAATCAAAGAGTCCTAGATTCAAATTCTAGCTCTGCTGCTCACTAACTGGTTGTCATCAGCAATTTACTTAGTCTTTTCTAAAGCTCATTTTCCTAGGCCATAAAACAGTTTCATGAATTAAATAATTAATGAAATAGCACATATACAGGTCTTATTAAAGGGCCTGATTGAATGCCTAGTGACAGCCCCTATCCAATATAGCCTTTCTCTTTCTCTCATACCAATAATTCAAACATATATCAAATGAGATTAAAAGGGAATTCTTAGAGGTTTTCTTTTATTGAACTGCTATTAAAGTTTCTTAATTTCTATTCAGGATGCCTGGATGAGAGGAAAAGCCCCATATTCAGTTGCCAGAATTTATCCCTTGATGCCACTATGGTGTTCTTTTACCTATAAATACCCATTTCTCTTACCATTCAGGCTTCCCTGGTGGCTGGTAAAGAGTCTGCCAGCAGTGAGGAAGACCTGGGTTCGATCCCTGGATCAGGAAGATCCCTTGGAGAAGGAAATGGCAACCCACTTCAGTATTCTTGTCTGGAAAATCCCATGGATGGAAGAGGCTGGTCAGCTACAGTCCACGGGGTCACAAAGAGTCAGACACGATTGAGCAACTTCTCTCTCCCTCTTACCATTCTGGTTTAAGACTAAGCTTAAATATTATCCACCTACCTCAGCTAGACCCTGATGACGGGTCGGGGGGTGGGGGGCGGGGGTTGAAACCATTTATCCAAATTTTCTCTCAACTATCCACCAGGTTTTTCAAAACAAATTTTCACTTGAGCAACAGCAAGCATAAAAAAAAATGCCACCAGCTGTCAGCTTCTTTTTGTGACCTAGCACCCATATACGGGGAGTATCTGTTCTGCTTATTCATATTCTCCCACTATGAACCCCAGAGCAGCATATTCTCTTGTTTTAGGTGTTTGCTCACAGGAGAGATGTGTCTGGAGGCCAGTGCTATCTAAGTGACCTTTCCTGCACTGTTACTTTGACTGCTACTAATGCTCATCTCCAGGGGAAAGCAAAAAGAAAAAAAAAAAGAGACAGAATCAAGTTTCAGTCAGACACCTAGACAAGAAGAATATACTTAGGAAGTTCCTCCTGTGCCCAGGGTTCAGGCTGTCCCCTCTCCAACCCCTTCTCCCCACAGGGCTCCACTGCTCACTAACCACTTCCCTCCAAAATGGCTGCACACGAAGAAGGGATGTCTTCACTGGCTAATTTGTTCCTACATCCACACACTAAAATCACTGACCTAGTTATTACTGCTTCAGCCCTTTTCTCCTGTAAAGGAAACCACATTTGGCAACACTAGAAATAACATTTTTGTGGTCACATCAGCAGTGATGAAAGCAGGGCTGTTACTTTTGCTTTCCTGTAAACTTCTAGTTTATAAACAAACTAGCTGCGTATCTCCTTTCAACATCTCTCAAAGAGGAATAAGCACAAACAACATAGAAGGGGCTTGAGCGGAGCATAAAGCCTCATGTAGAATAAACTCATTTTGAAACTTTTCCATAAAAAGACCATTTTAGATCACCTGTTTCAAGTTTTCACTCTCGCTCACTCATTCTCTAAACATTTACTGAAGAGGTCACATTGCTTATAGCCTTTTCCTCCTTTAGTTTATCTTCTACTCTCTCTCCTAAGTGATCTTATATAACTCGTTTATTTCTCTCCCCACCCCTGTCCATTCCCTTTACTAGCTCTCTATTGTCCTCATTTTCAGAATAGCACACAAGAAACCTCATGATTAGGTTCCCATTTACTCTTTAGCTTTTCTCCTACCAATCTTTCTCTATTTGTGCTGAAATAATACCAACTTACAGTTCCCTGAACAGTCCTCTTAGAAAGCCTAACAGAATGCATTTTCTTTCCCCCATTACTGGGGAACTTCTATTGAATTTTCAAAACCCAGGTTGGACTTCAATTCCCCATGGAAAATGTTTTCTGATTCAGAATTAATAACTCCTTTCTCTATGCACTTATTCCATTCTATTCATTCATTTATTTGACAAATTCAATAACATTTGACAAATATTTACTGACCTACTTAATACATGTCAAGTACTATCTAGGGAATTTCATCACCATTGTCGTTATCCTGGCTAATACTAACACAATATGCCAGGCACTCTTCTATATAAGATACATTTATTAGAACATTGACCTGAGCAACAACTCTTTGAAATATTAAGGATACACTTACTATTGTCATTGTGTAAACGAAGCAACTGAATCCCAGAGAAGTTAAGTAACTTGCCCATGTTCACCCTGTCAGCCCAGTGTGAGAGCGCATGTTCAAGATAAGCCTTGTCCATATCATAACAGAGACAGCAAGTCTAATGAGGAAGATTGACATTAGCAAGCAATTATAACACAGTGTGATACAAGAATGTATACAAGATGCTATGGATGCATGCATGTGAGGTTAACCTATTTAATCTGTATATAACGATTTTGCAAGGCAGTTATTTTTCTCTCCCAAATTGTTAACTGAAAAACTAAACTACAGCTCTTTGACTTTTAAATACTTTATGATTTTATTTATTTATTTTTGGCTGCATCATACAGCTTGCAGGATCTTAGCTCCCTGACCAGGAACTGACCCTTAGCTCTTGGTAGTGAAATCGTGGAATCCTAACCACTAAACTGCCAGGGAATTCCCAATAATTTTGTTTTTGAAATAAACATTTTTTCCCCATGAAACTCTAAATGTTTTGTCTCATGTGTATTTTACAATGAATATCTAGGATTTTATTTTATAGTTTACAATGAATATCTAGGATTTTATTTTATAGCATGTAGGCTTATTTCATTTACCTATTTCTTAGTCCATTCGGGCCACTATTAAAAAAAATCATAGATTATGTGACTTAAACAACATTTATTTCTCACAGTTCTGGAGGCTTGGAAAGTCCAAGATCAAGATTCAGACAGATTGAATGTCTGGTGAGAACATGCTTCCTAATTCACAGACAGGAACTACAGTATCTATGTCTGTGACTATTGCTCCATGCCCCACTGGCAAAAGAGGTAAGGCAGCTCTCTGAGGTTTGCTATGTAAGACCCCTAACCCCACTCATGATGCTCTGTCTTCATCGCCTAATCACTTTCCAAAGGCCCCATCTCCTAATATCACCAATTCTGGGGATTAGGTTTCAGTATCAACATGTGAAGGGGAGAGAGGCATAAACATTCAGTCCATAACAACTACCCCAAGAGACAATTTTCATTCATATTCAAAAGCTATGTACAGTCGACCTTTGAACAACACAGGGTTAGGGGTGCTGATCCTTTTGTGCAATCCAAAATTCTTTACAGTAGGTCCTCTGTACCCACAGTTCCTACATGATCACAGTTCTACATCTGACCACAGCACACAGCACATCTGAGGACTAAGACAACTTCAGATCCTGTAGTACTCTGCAAGTGTAATCACTCAGTCTTATCTGACTCTTTGCAACCCCATGGACTGTAGTCTGCCAGGTTCCTCTGTCCATGGGGATTCTCCAGGCAAGAATACTGGTGTGGGTTGCCATGCCCTCCTCCAGGGGATCTTCCTAAACAGGGATTGAACCCTGGTCTCTGTACTGCAGGTGGATTCTTTACCAGCTGAGCTAAATAATCCTGATATAAGTGAACTTACACAGGTCAAACCTGTATTGTTAGAAGGTTAATTGTAACTGCTTTATCTTCATCCTACAATGTTTATCTTTGAGGGGTTTCTAGGAGAGTGCCTCAACTTCTCAGCTTAATAGTGGACACAAGAAAATAAGTGGGGAGAGGATAAAACTTCCCATAACTTTTCCTTCTTTTATACTAAGCATTTCTTTCTTTCCTTTTTCTTTCTTTCCATTAGTAGGTACCTCCATAGAGAGATATGATGAACAGAATTATGTCAAAGTTGTGCTGGGAACTTATTCTGCACCAACTGTACAACTATTCAGGGCTCTTCACTCTTCCCAGAGAGACTCTACTCAACTCATATTAAGTGTCTACTTAAGTGGTGGGTGCCTGGTTTTCCCCATGTTAGTTGTCTATAATCATTTGGAACTTAACCACAGATTGCCTGGTGTCCAAGAAGTTAAGTGTCCAATCACTAATGAGATTATTCACCCTTGCTAAACACTGAAGTCAAATGGCGAGTTTTAAAAGAATCTGATGCTTGGACCCTACCCCCAGAAATACTGAGGTAAATGGCCTAGGTTTCCAGATATTTAATGGTTTCTTAGGTGATTTAAATGTGCAGGCAATGTTGACAACCTGTGTTGTAGAACCGTAATTGTGAGGCCTCAAACATTACACAAAGAACCCAAGATCCCTAAAGTCCACTGTAGGTTCTGATTTAGGAGGTATGGGGTGGGGCTGAGACTCTTCATTTCTTTCTAGCACCTGTGTAGTGAAACGGAGCCCAGAGGCGGAGATACTACTTATTGCCTGGGGAGAAATTCAGTTCAGTTCAGTTCAGTGGCTCGGTCATGTCTGACTCTTTACGACCCCATGGGCTGCAGCATGCCAGGACTCCCTGTCCATCACCATCTCCTGGAGTTCACTCAAATTCATGCTCATTGAGTTGGTGATGCCACCCAACCATCTCATCCTCTGTCGTTCCCTTCTCCTGCTTCCCTCAATCTTTCCCAGCTTCAGGGTCTTTTCCAATGAGTCAGTTCTTTGCATCAGGTGCCCAAAATATTGGAGTTTCAGCTTCAGCATCAGTCTTTCTAATGAACATTCAGGACTGATTTCCTTTAGGATGGACTGGTTGGATTTCCCTACAGTCCAAGGGACTCTCAAGAGTCATCTCCAACATCACAGTTCACAAGCATCAATTCTTTGGCATTCAGCTTTCTTTATGGTTCAACTCTCATACCCATACATGACTACTGGAAAAACCATAGAGTTGACTACACAGACCTTTGTTGGCAAAGTAATGTCTCTGCTTTTTAATATGCTGTCTAGGTTGGCCATAGCTTTTCTTCCAAGGAGCAAGCATCTTTCAATTCCATGGCTACAGTCACTGTCTGAAGTGATTTTGGAGCCCCCCAAAATAGTCTGTCACTGTTTCCATTGTTTTGCCATCTATTTGCCATGAAGTGATGGGACCGGATGCCATGATCTCAGTTTTCTGAATGTTGAGCTTTAAGCCAACTTTTTCACTCTCCTCTTTCACTTTCATCAAGAGGCTCTTTAGTAAATAATATTCAGTTCAGCCACTCAGTCATGTCTGACTCTTTGCGACCCCATGAATCGCAGCACACCAGGCCTCCCTGTCCATCAACAACTCCTGGAGTCTACCCAAACCCATGTCCATCGAATCGGTGATACCATCCAGCCATCTTATCCTCTTTCTTCCCCTTCTCCTCCTGCCCTCAATCCTTCCCAGCATTAGGGTCTTTTCCAATGAGTCAATTCTTCACACGAGGTGGCCAAAGTACTGAGGTTTCAGCTTCAACATCAGTCCTTCCAACGAACACCCAGGACTGATCTCCTTTAGGATGGACTGGTTGGATCTTCTTGCAATTCAAGGGACTCTCAAAAGCATCAGTTCTTCAGCACTCAGCTTTCTTCACCATCCAACTCTCACATCCATACATGACTATTGGAAAAAAAAAAAAGGTTTATGGAAGCTTTCTAATGAGAGAGACTGGGGCGGAAATTGGGTCTTGTTCTGATGGGTGGGGCCATGCTCAGAAAATCTTCTAATCAATTTTCTGTCGAGGGGTGGGGCTGTATTCCCTCCCTGCCAAACTATGGTGGAGGTAATGAGATTGGGGGAGAAATTGGATTAGACAAAATAACTGAGCCTGAGCATGGGTTTTGGAATTGGGATAATTTGGTCTTTTCACACCAAAACACAACTTTTCCTCCAGAAAATTTAATTACCTTCTGGAATGCTCTTATATCTGAAGTTTTCACCATTCCACACACCACATACCATCTCTGTCTTTCTAACTCAACCTTATACCTCCATTATACCAATCCTTACACTACAGAGAGAGTTCCAATTCATTGTTCCCAGCACTTCGCATCTATCTATTGACTAATTGGCCCATCAATCTATATATCACACTCCAACATCTTCCTAAAACCTTTCCTCTTCACCTCCCAAAGATTTAGTTATGCAGCATTACAATCATTTCCTCATAAACACTTTGCTCTTTTCTGTGTGATACTCACCTTTACTTAAATCCAACTATACCTTTCCACATTTGCATTCTCTTGACTGAAGTTTACTCGAGAAAATAAACATAATGCTACGCTGTTTGAACTCACTTTAAACTTATGACACATATAAAAAACAGGCTTTTAACCCTACTGGCAGTATCATTATCTTTCCACAGTTCACCTTCTTGCTCTCAGAAGATACCTCTGACTTTCTCAGTCTTCTAACCTCTAATATCTCTTTCTTGATGAAGATCTCATCTCATATTTTATTAAGAAAATTGATGTAGTCAGGTCAGAGCTATCTTATTCTCCCACCAAACACAAACCGTTGCTTCTGAATTAAATCTTCTATCTTTCCCTCCTATTAAAAGGATAGGAATCTAGGTTATTGTCAAAGGTCCACCCCCTCTCCTTATGGTTTGGGGCCATTCCTTCATCCTCCTCTTTAATGACATTATCACTTAGATATGTTAACAGTCATCTTAGACTTGATTATTCATTCCTGTAGGTATTTTCTTTTTCTTGAAAATCAATTTTTTTAACTACATCATTCCCAAGAAAAATATAAACACTTACCAGCCAACACAGCAACCAAAAACTTCCCTTGCTCTATTTGACCAACTATGGCCACCATCCTGTTTCTTTGATCTTCCCCTCCAAAAGCAAAAACAAAACAAACCAACCAACCAACCAACCAAAGAAACAAAACCTTGAGACTTGTCCCATTTGTATACCTTTTGCTCTTCATACACTTCACTCTTTCTGTCTCATTATACCTCTGAAACTATTTTTGCCAGAGACTAATGATTGCCATGTTGCCAGTTCATTGTCACTTCTGTGTCCTCGCTACTTAACTTTTGGGAAGTATTTGCTATAGTTAACCACTCTTGTTCAATTGTAAAACTTTCTCCCCTTGATTACTATGACATCACCTTCTTACCTCACAGGTTGTTTCTTCTCAATCTCTTGCTGGTTCTTCTTCCTCTGCTGCACAACTTTAAAATGTTGGAGATTCTCATAGCCCAGTTCTCTATCTACAATCTGCTTGGATAACCTCATCTAGTCCCCAAATTTTAAGTTTCATGTATAAACTCGTAACTGATATATTTATGTCTCCAGCCTTGACTCCATTCCAGATCAATATATTCATCTGTTTACTTTACATTATCACTCAGATATCTTAACAGGTGTCTTAGACTTATTATCAATGCCCTCCACCAAAAGACCACTAGGAACACAACTGTAATGAATGAGTTAGGCTTATTACTTGTTTCAATGAGAATGTACACTATGGAGAATCATATGGCATCTCAGTAACAGGGTGTTAGAAATTTGGATTTGTGTGAACTGGGTGTTGGAGAAGACTCTTGAAAGTCCCTTGGACTGCAAGGAGATCCAACCAGTCCATCCTAAAGGAAATCAGTCCTGAATATTCATTGGAAAAACTGATGCTGAAGCTGAAACTCCAGTACTTTGGCCACCTGATGCAAAGAACTGACTCACTGGAAAAGACCCTGATGCTGGAAAGATTGAAGGCAGAGGGAGAAGAGGACAACAGAGTATGAGATGGCATCGCCTACTCAATGGACATGGGTTTGAGTAAGCTTGGGGAGTTGGTAATGGACAGGGAAGACTGGTGTGCTGCAGTCCATGGGGTTTCAGGGAGTTGGACACGACTGAGCAACTGAACTGAAGTGAAATATTGTGATTTAGGGAAAGGCTCAAGGAAGAGGGACTTTGCTCTGGATTGGAAGCTGTAGGAAGGCAGAAGTAATTCTATAATTGTGTATTTTAGTTAGTACTATCCAGAATGACTTGAGAATCAGCTACTGGAAAGAGGCTAAAATTATAACTAGCAAAGAAGCAGCAGTCTCTCATATCAGCAAGGATAAGGAAATGTTTGTTCATTTTTGTGGCTTGGACAATGGTTATATTTAGTCTATATTCAGACATGATTACAGAGTGATCTTTTTCTTGCTCTTGATCCATCATGGTCAGAGTGGCCTTGTCTGATGTTGATGCTCTGCGAAATTCTCCCCCCCTCTAATTTACCAAGCTCATTCCTATCTCGGCACTTGCTCTCTCCTTTGCCAAATAGTCTCTTTCCCATTTGGCTCCCATCATGGTGTTTCCTTCTTGGTGACTATCACTTCCCTCCACTTTATTTCCTCTTTGGAGTCCTCACCGACATCTAAAAGAATGTTGTTGATTTGTTTATTGCCACTGCCTCACTGGAATTTGGCTTCATTAAGGGATGGAGGTTTTTTTTCCATCATATATTCACCTCCGTAAGCCTAGCCTAAAGAAACTGGCCGCAAAGCCAAGGGCTCAAATGTATACTGACTGATTGACTGACTGTCACTAGGTTCATTTTCTCCAATACAGCCATAAACAATTGGCAATTGCCTTTTTTTTTTTTTTAAATTTTAACGGATAACTAAGGCACTCAACAAAAAGAAGTGAATCTGGGAGTCAAGAAAGTTAGTGTCTTTTTTTCAAGAGTGCCCAAAGTCTCTAGTCAGGAAGTGTTAGGACTACAGTACCTCAGACTTTTGAATTATCCCTTTGCCTGAAAAATCTATTAAAGCCCTAACCTTAAGTTTCATTCCCTTCTTTACGAACGGATTATTCCTGGACTGTACATTTGTAACGGTTTCTTCAGACAGCCAGAGCCTTAGGGAAGGAACCCAACCCCCCTGCGCAATCTCCCAGAAGCAGAGGCCGCAGCGCCGAGGGCTTTACAGTGCGCATGTGCAACTGGAAGCGGCGAGGCGGGAAGTGTTGCGCAGGCGCGTTGGGCAGACTCGGAGGCGGCAACCCAAGCATCTGGGAAGCCCCAGAAGCCGAATTCCTTTAAACCGTGAGTTTCCGACGGTTTGTTCCATGGCGCGGGAGTGTGAGGGATTAGGAACGAATTCTAGATTGTGATTTCCCTCTCGTCGCAGCTCAGTAGCCCCCCCAAACCCTTGCGGATCCCACTGACCCGCGGCGGGAATGTCCTGCGCCTGCGCACTAAGCATCCAGTTCGGTCTCGGGTCTGAGGGACCAGGGCCTTCCCCGCGGAGCTCGCGGGCCGGGCTCCGGGAGCGATCCCGTTCCTGTCCCATTTCTCTTCCTCCCGGCGCTCCTAAGCCGTGACATTATCATTTCCCCACCACGTTGCACGGGGCCTTGGACAAACCTCCCGGCGTTCCCTTTCAAAAGTTCTCCAACCCTCTTCCTCCGGATCAAACCGTTCTCCACACTAAGGCCTCCCCCACCCGATTCGCCGTCTCTGCGGTTCCCCCCGCCGCCTGCTACCGGGAGACTTCCCCTGGTAGGCAGTTTTCCCTTCAGCCCCTGCCGGTATAAAGTGAAACCCATGGAATCTTTAGAAATGGTTCACGGTTTTGCTTCCTTTGGGGGTTTGGACAAAGGTGCGTTTTTAAGTGTTTGCTTTGGGGACAAGTAGCATTTTTAGTGCTTAGTTCACTAAATGATTTAAACTTTTCATCTTCTCCAGTATTCTGATTTTCACAGCTGCTTTGCTCCCCCTGTGGACATGACCCTGTAGCTGGCATTTTGCACCCCACTTGCTTTGTGATGGAGCCTGCTTTGGGGATTCAGATGGATGAGCCAATGGCTTTTTCTCCCCTTGGTGGCCGGTTTCAGGTGGATGGCTCATTAAAAAAACACGAGCAGAATTTTAAATCGCCAGGTATGTGTTTATTTCCAAAGACATGTAGGCAACAATTCGATAATTTCCATGATTAAAACCAAAACACTGAATCTTAAAGTGAGTTGTATGTTTATATAGGATTATTTTACGAATTGGTAAAACATAAGATCTAGATTTAGGATTGGATTGCATTTTAGAAGGAGGATTGTAGTCCAGCCATGTCGTTTTACAGGTGAAGTTGCTAAAATCTAAATATTAGTGCTTGTTTAAGATCACAGTTTGTTGATAGCCAAACTAGAATTTCTCTTCTAGACCTGTGTTCTTATTTCTACTCATCATATTGCGTTAAGCTTGAATTTAAGAACGGACATTGGAGCGACTTTCACTTAAGTATTCAAAGGTAGAATTCACTGACAAAAGTATATGAAGTGTCTGTAGCAGTAATAAAGGACTGTATCTCAGTGTACATCATGAAATGTTGTTTGACTCTCACCCAGACCTTAAAATGAGGAGAGTATCAAACAGTGCCTGATCTTGTACACTGTAACATGCATCTTTATTCCTGCTGTACTATGCCTGCAACATAGTAGACGTTCAATAAATATTGATTAAATAGGAGTTCCAATTAACTGTTGATTTTTTTTCCCCTTAAAATGTAGCTAAGTCTTCTTGTTCCGTCTTTGTCTTAAGCATATTTAGTGCTTTTTCAAAAATACTAATTTTGACTTTTTGTTCATTAGATATACCTATATACACACAAACACTACAAAATAAACTTTAACTTGAACCCTAGAAAAATATGACATCCTGTGCTTTTGCTTTCTGACTAAAGCTTAACTCATCTTTGATGTTAAAGTACCCTATTTGATGAAAGCCACTATTATTCCAGTTAAAGTTTCTACACTTAAAACTTTATAAAGTCATTTTTGACTTACACTTTGTATTTGCTGCCCTCATCCAGTCCCCCAGTTTTATCTTCTCATTCCCACTTTCATTCCCTTACACTTTGCTCCTGAATTACCATGAAGTTGCTTACTTAAGCTGCCACCTTTCACTTCCTTTTTCATCTTCCAGTTCATTTTGTACACTGCCACTAGAATAATCTTAAAATGCCACTTTCATCCAGTTTCATGGATACTCTCCCTCTTACTGTCCACTTGTTTTCAATTACCTGTTTTTCGAGGTTTAGCTTTCCCTGTGTCATCAGACACATACAGTAACAGTCATTATATTATTATTATTGTATTTTTAAGCTCTCTGTGTATCTTGCTTCTTCAGTAATACTATAAGGTTCTTGAAAGCAGTATCTTATATAGCTCCTGACATACATTGTGCATTAGGCAGAGTATATGAGTAAATGAATCTGACTTGGCTCTAGCGAATTTCAGGCAAAAGCTATTAGTCTAATACCGTTCTGAAAATCTGCTAGGAAATAAAGAGTGGGGTAGATTTTATTCCAGATTTCCGAAGTTCTGTAGCTTTTATGTCACAGAACATTGAACAGTATTTTTTATAATTTATAAAGCATGCTGAAATTGTATTCATATGGCTCTTTTTTATTTGACCCTTAATAAAAAGCTAATGTTATATCAAGAACATAACTTGAATAAGGAATAAAGCTGATGAAGTCCAGGCACATAACTGTTTTGTGATCTAGTATGATTTGCCTTGATAAAATAACTTTTGAATGGTGGGGTTTCTGTGTATTTTTGTATTCCCAGAGCCTTACTCTGTTCAGCACACAGTAGGTGCTTGAAAATATTTGAATTCATGTTTTAGTGCAAGGATATAAAGTAAAAAATCTTAGTATGATAGATACATAGTATGATCCTTTGTTTGGGGATATTTGTCAGCTTTTTATATAGTAACTTTTTTTCTGATAAAAATTATACATGCTTAGAGAAGAAAATATAGAAAGAGAATATGCCACTATCCAGATGTTGCCACTGTTGACATTTTGTTACCTTTCTTTAGTCTCCTATGTATGCATGCAGAGATACATTAAAAAATAAATAAATAAATTGGAATCACAGCCAGTTTATTTCTAATCTACATTTTTAACTTAGCAATATGTATCTTGAACATTTCTTAATGTAATTAAATATTTTCTAGCTTAGACTGCCTAATGTTCCATTGCATGGTATGCTATAATTTATTTAATTGCCTTTTCTTATTGAAACTTTAGATTGTTTGCCATTTTTCCTGTTACAAAAAATACTGCCATGAATGAAGTACCTGGCATAGTTTATTCTATAATAGATATTGTCTATAAACAGTAGATATATTTATAGATGATATCTATAAACAGTGGATATTATTTAAACTATCAAAATTTACTCATTCATTTTTTCAGCAAGCTTTTTATTTTATTTTTTTTGAGTGTCTACCATATGCCAAGTTTAGTAACCGATGAAGATCTTTTCGACAAAAGAAGAAACTTTATGTGCTCCTAATATCTCCTCTATACTGTTGAACTGTATTGGAAGGCTTGCTTTTGTTGTGTTATGTGAATAACTCTTAGCCCACACTTCCAAAGTGGGTTATAGGTAACATCCTGGTTTGCCTGAAAACAGGTTCAGTTTATGCCTTTTATCACAGTGTAATTATTAGTGCCCCCTTTCACTCTCAAGAGTGTCCAGTTTGGGTGATTTCCCTAAATTATGTGATCTTAATTTACATCTAATTATGTGTAAAACAAGTTACAGGAAGCATAATTTTAGGCAGTACATGAAGCCCCAGAATAAGCAAGACTTATATTCCTGGAGTATCAGTGTTACTCCATAGTAATTGAAAGCATTTCATTTATATGATAGATATTTCTTAAACTTCTGTTATGTTTAACATAACACCTTGCTAGGTGCTAGTAATAAATCAGTTCATAAAACAGATAAAAAAATCAATGCCCTCAATCTAGTGGATAGAGACAGAAAATAGATAGTATATTCAAAAGTGATTAGTGCAGTGAAAAAAAATGTAGCGGGGGAGGGGAGATAGGTTTTGAGGAGGAGAGTGTGATTTTAGTAAGTGTAACTGGTCAGAGAAGGCTTCAGTGTGGTAACATTTAAAAAAAAATAATGTTTATTTATTTATTTTTGTCTGTGCTGGGTCTTCGTTGCTGCTCAGGCTTCTCTCGTTGCAGTGAGTCAGGGCTGCTCTTTGACTGCAGTGTGCCAGCTTCCCATTGCGATGGCTTCACTTGTTGCAGAGCCCGGGCTCTACGTTGCTTGGACTTCAGTAGTTGCTGCTCCCAGGCTCTAGAACACAGGCTCAGGAGTTGTGGCGCGCAGGCTTAGTTGCTCCGTGGCATGTGGGGTCTTCCCAGACTGAACCCCTGTCTTCTGCATTGGTAGGCGGATTCTTTACCACTGATCTACCAGGGAAGCTCTGGTATGGTAGCATTTGAACTGGGACTTAAAGGTGGTAAAGGAGGGAGCTATTCCTATATCTGGGGAGGAGCATTCCAGGCAGAGCAGTCAGCAAGTGTGAAGGCCCTAAGCTGGGAGTGTGCTCGCATTTAGAAATACCTAGGAGGTCATGTGACTGCAAGGAGGTGAGTGACGAGAGTGAAGTCAAAGAGAGAGGTGAGGAGAGGAGGTAATTCTTTGGCTTTTATGTGGAGCAAGATGTGAAACTGTTAGTGGGATTGAGCAAAATAGTGATATGGTGACTTACAGTCACTCTGGCTGCTGTGTTACAAATAGATTATAGGTCCTCAAGGGTGAAAGCAGGGCGTATATAGTTAAGGAGGCTGTTGCTATAACCAATTTAGATATATTACAAAACAGGGAAAAAATTCACTTAAAATTTCAAAACAGAAGCCTAGATCTTTATTTAAATAATATTTTAGTTTGTGGACTTTTCAGGGTCTTTCCCCAATCCTCAAAGTGTATTTTCATTGGTCTCTGATATTCATTGGTCTCTGCCTGTAGTAATATTTTCTAGCTTTTGACATGAATACTGTCTTCCAAGATCAACTCTCATCTCCCACCTCAGAATCCCGGCATTTTTCCACACTGGGGATTTTTCCTTCACGATTGTCAGGAAGTTTTTCTGTTCAGAAACATCAGAATTGTTCTGCAAGCAGGAAACCTTCATATAATCATAATTTGAATTTTGTATAGATGGGAACTGCATAATAAGTGCTGGTGGTATGGAAGCACATTGAGCTTACATAGTCATTCACATGGCTTGTGCATTACAGTTATTTTTCTAGTTATTTCTAACAGCTAACTAGCATCTCTACTACTAACTGCCAGCTCATGTTTATGCAAAGGGAGGTTCTGAACATGGAATTCATAGGAAAGCCATAGAATATTATAGTTGGAAGGTGAAGTTTATATCTAACCCAACTCCTTTGTTTTACAGGTTAAAAACCTGAGCCCTAATGTGGTTTAATGATAGGAGTTGACTCCAGACTCTCAATTTTAGAGTGTCTGTATCAGCACTGTCCAGCAGACCTTTCTGCAATAACAGAGGTGTTTGTGTGTTGTCGTATGTGGCTAGTGTGACTGAGGAAGCTAATTTTTAACTTAAATTTATTTAATTTTGATTACACTTAAATAACCATATGGGGCTTCCCTCACAGTTCAGTTGGTAAAGAATCTGCCTGCAGTGCAGGAGACCTGGGTTCGATCCCTGGGTCGGGAAGATCCCCCAGAGAAGAAAATGGCAACCCACTCCAGTATTCTTGCTTGGAAAATCCCACGGACAGAGGAGCCTGGCAGGCTACAGTCCATGGGGTCACAAGAGTTGGATACGACTTAGTGACTAAACCACCAAATAACCATATGAAACTGTAATCCTACTACAAAGCTATTGGTGTTATTAATCATGTACATACAACAAAGCGTACAAACACTTTAATACATTTAGTAATAAAAAGACCACAAAAGGTTGTTTTCTTAAAATATTTCATCATACATAAATACTTTTGATTGTTAAGATATACCATTATTTTATGTACTGCTCAGAAATGCTGCCAGTTATACTGTGACACGAGGCTTTTCCTTATCACTAGAATTTTTTTTGTATACCTACTGGAAGAGTTCTTTTAGCTATAACTAGACAGATAATTATATATCTCCAGTACATACATGAAAAGGAAAATAAACATTTCAGATCTGTCTCTTCTGAATCACTTTTTGTATTCAGTTATTGATACCCTATTTTTTCCGTCCTAGTATTGTTCTCATATATTAGAGATGCAGAATTCTTTGAAGAATTCATTAAAAAAAAAAAAAAGCCATTTTTAATGGGTTCTTAAGAAGAGCCCAGCTAGGTGGAGCTAGCCTATGTTTGATTTGTACTTTGTCACCTCTACAGTTCCTCCCTACAGTCATTTGGCTCTTAAGGGTTAAATGTGAATGTTCTCTAATTTTTTAAATTTTCTCCAGGTTATTGACACCTATTCTGTAAGTTTTGATGCTGACCAACCACAGTTGTAAGTTGCATCCCAATTTGAGAGTTGTTAAAATTGTGTCTTAGAATCAAAGAAATATAGCATATTGAACATATTTTAGTGCCCTTTCATGATGCCTTTTCTGTGACACTGGAACTTGAAGTTGGTTGGACTTTACACTCATTAGACATGATTATAATTGACTATGGCAACTATGACTGCTAGAAAGCCAGCTTTCCCCCAGGCCTTGGTTTTGGTTTCCAGAATGAAGGAGTGTGGTAGCTAATAGTGAAGGGATTTCTGTTGTCTTTGGCTTCACTCTGTTGTAACTCATAAACTTTTGCTTTTTTTTTTTTTCCTGCAGCTGTGTGAGTGACCATAATGATAGTAACAATTCATTCATTCAACGAACGTGCAAGACAGTGTTCTAAGAGCTGAGTGCTTTGTGAATTATACAGACAGGGAGCCTGCACTGATGGAGCTTATATTCTAGTGGGAGAAGGCAGGCAGCAAACAATTAAATAAACAGCATAATTTTGTAGCGGATAAGAACTCCAAAAGACAGTTGACAGTTTAAAGTGGATAATGAGAGGAGTGCTAATTTAAGTATGTCAGAGGAAACTGAAGATTGATCTAGCCAATGTAAAGTTATAAGGGAAGAGAATTTCAAGCAAGGGGAACAGAAAGAGCAAAAGCTCTAAAGGAATAATGTTACTAATCATAACCACAACAGTAAGAATCACCGGTGTAATTTATTTAATATTTACCATGTGTCAGACATTGTGTTAAACGCTGAGCTTGTGTTTTGTTTATTTTTTAATCCTCATAGTATTTCAGCAGCATGGATACTATTATTACCCCGTTGTCTACAGATGGGGAAACTAAGGCTTACAGATGTAAGCTGTGTCCTTTAGAAAGGTCATAGCAGCTGGAGCCAGAATTTTGATTTAGACCTCTAATCTCTAAAACTGGTTCACATAATTACTGTTATATTGCCTCTTGTATTGAAACCCATGAAGCTTTTCCAGTTCAGCTGCACAGTCTGATTCTTTGTGAGAGTGATTTAAATAATTTAAGTAAGTTCTTTCTGTTACTTAGATGGAGTGATAGAGTAGAAAGACTTCTGGATTAGGTCTTCTTGGCCTCTTATTTAATTTTCACTTCTCAGTATTCTTCCCCTCAAATTTATCTTCCATTTGTCATCTTCCTGCTTAATAACATTACACGGCTCTTATTTGCATCCTGCCTTTCCTTTTGAATTTTATCTTCTCTCCTACTCTCCCCTCCCTCCACAGTAATCCTTGCCTTTTCCTTTTGCTTGTCTTTGCATACATAGTAGTTCCTTCCTAAAATCTTTCTTGTACAATTCTCTACTCAGTAAATGCTTCAAAACACAGTTTAACTGTCACTTGAAGCTTCCAGGCACCTTCAGAGATGTTCATTCCCCTCCCCTTCTACCTAGTAATATATATGAGTATGTGTGTGCTCAGTGGCTCAGTCGTGTCAGACTCTGCAACTCTTCTAATATTACAATTAAAATCTTGTATTAAAAGTGAGCTTTTAACCTCTGTGTTTTCCACTAGACTAAGCTCCTGGAGAACAAGAGCTTCACCAACTTTGTTCATTTGTTTTTTAATACACCAATTGCTGGGTATTTTTTAAAACACAGTGTTTGTTAAATGAGTGGGTCAGTAGACTTGTCAGCAATACCTCTGTGAAATTGGGCAAGTGATTTAACTTCTCTGAATATGGTTTCCTTATCTGAAAGACCAGGATCATTATGTCTGTTCTCCCAATATCATAGTGTTATGTAGATCTGAAAAAATGCTGTATCTGAAGAGATAATACATGTGTAGGTACTTTGAAAATATCTTAAACTGTTGCAGATGCAGAGTGTTGTTATAGCTTTAAAAGTAGCTAATGCTTGGCCCGGATATTGTAATAAAATCTGGGGACTTTTAAGTATGTAAGTCTCCTTTGTATCCAGTAGTTTATCACATTTTGAGTTATTTCCTTTGTATATTTTAACCATGCAGGCTTTTGCAAAGAGCTTATATTTATTTAAAAGTAATGATTTATCTGCTTTCAGGATATAGGATTCTATTGGTAATTGGGACAATTTTTAAAGAATATTTTTTAACATTCCCGAGACCTTAAGTAGAACTTCTTTCTAGGATATACTGTGAATATTCAATATATAAAACTTTTCCAAGCCTGTAAGATTTTGCATCTTTGGAGGAAGGAAATAGTTTTCAAGAAAATTGCGTTGTGTCCTTGTCATGCCATCTAGTGATCACAGCTCAGATTGTTTAGTTATTTTTTAAACTTAGCCTCTTTGTTGTGTTGTACTCTATGCAGTGACAGTGTGTCTGTCAGAATGTAATTTTAGAGTAGCAGCAATTGGGTGTGAGTGATTCAGTTACTTTTTTTTTTTTTATTTAACATCAAAGAAGCAAAAGACATATATAGAAAACTATAAAACACTGATGAAAGAAATCAAAGAGGACACAAATAGATGGAGAAATATATCGTGTTCATGGATGGGAAGAATCAATATAGTGAAAATGAGTATACTACCCAAAGCAATCTATAGATTCAATGCAATTCCTATCAAGCTACCAGAGGTCTTTTTTAGAGAATTAGAACAAATAATTTCACAATTTGTATGGAAATACTTTTCAGTTTTGTCTGTTCCTTCACGAGGTGTGTGAGTTAGAGCAACTTGATGGGGTTTTAGTCTTATAATTTTAAGGTTTATTTTAGCTATTTTTGTTTGTAATTAATGTAATTTAACATATTACTTATGTTTTAGAAATTATTTTGGGACTTTTTAACCTAAGAAAATATAAAATATACTCATTAATTGTAACTGAATTCTTTTTTGCCTTGATAGGTGTTAAAAAAGATATTGAGAAGCTTTATGAAGCTGTACCACAGCTTGGTAATCTGTTTAAGATTAAGGACAAAATTGGAGAAGGTAATTTGGGTATATATTTCATTATCTTTATAAGCTCTTTTTCCCTCCTGTTTTCCTTTGTATAATTTTGATTTTCATTATTGTTTCTTATTGGAAAAATACCCCTTTTAAAATACGAAGACCATGGTTATATTACTAATTGGCATAACAGCTTTTCTCTTTCCTTGGAAAGAAACAAAGAATAAATACTTACAGTAAAATGAACAGTCCTATTTGAAACTTTATAATTTCATACTATTAAAAGTATTGATATCAATATATAAATAACTATTAATGACAATTATCTATAAAAAATAAAAAGTTTAAGATTTAAGTAGGGGGATTTGATCAGAGAAAGCCAAATCTTTCTTTCTCTTTTTCTATTGCTGTAGAATTAAACATATATAAAACCTAAGATGGCAAATTGATGGAAATAAACTGGTATAATATTTATAGGCTGGTCAGTGTTTACATAAATACCATTCAGAGACACAATCATATTGACTGAATGAAGGGCAAATACTGCAGACAAATGTGAAGGGAGTAAGAAGATAAAAGATAATAGAACTTTTTGGTGACTACATTGAGAGATAGAAAATAAACTTAGTTGAAAAAAAAATAACTTCCATTTGTTCATTGTTTGCTTTTCACAGTTAAGTGAGAAAAGGCTGAGTCAGTGAGTGCAGAGAAATTAGAAGATGAGATGATTTGGGATATAAGAATCAACTCTTTACATCTTTTTTCTTACCTGTTTTTGACACTTAAGTCAATTTTCTTACTTTTTTTCCAGCACTGACTTAGTATTCAAAAACTTTGTTCTGAAAACCTCTGGTGTCCTCTTTGTTGTTACAGTTTAGTTGCTAATTCATGTCCGACTCTTTGGGACCTCATGGACTGTAGCCTGCCAGGCTCCTCTGTCTGTGGGATTTCCCAGGCAAGAGTATTGGAGTGGGTTGTCATTTCCTTCTCCAGGTGATCTTCCTGACTCACAGATTGAATCCATGTCTCCTGCACTGGCAGGGTTCTTTACCACTCAGCCACCAGGGAAGCCTTCTGGTGTCCTCCTAACAAATAGCTAACTGTTTTGGGGGAGGCAGAGGGATGGAGTGTGATCTCAGGCTTAAGTTTGAAAATTACAGCATGTATAGTGCCCTTTTGGTTATTTATGATGTACTTCAATACATTAAAGGTCTAGAAAACTTTGTAATGAAAAATCTAACAATTTATTTTAACTCAGTGTTTCTCAAAGTTAATAAGACCACCCAATCTTTTATTTTTTTTCTGTTTAGTTTCAGGGTAAATTTTAAAGTTTAAAAAACTTTTTAAAATGAAAAATGTTGTAGGTTTTCCTCTCCTAAGATTATTATAATTTTTACTTCTAACAGACCTGAATCCAAGTCTTAAGATAGTAATTTCAAATGGTAATATTGTAGAAAGATAGATACTTACTGGAATGGGTCATACCATAGAAATACCAATATTTTATGCTGACCCAATCAAAGAGATTTATTGTATAGCTTTACTGAACTAATATACCACCTAAAGAAGTGACAACAGTTAAGAATGTATTAAAAACTGAAAATAAGTTCTGTTTACTAATACAAATGTATTTGCTTTTTGTGCTCAGTATCATTAGAATATTAATGATAACTTATGATAATTTTAGTTTCCAAACAGTTTTTAAGAATTATTTTAGCATTGTCTCATAAACATTTTTAAAAACTAAATATTAAAAGCTTCTAATAAATTGTTTTACAGGCACTTTCAGCTCTGTTTATTTGGCCACAGCACAGTTACAAGTTGGACCTGAAGAGAAAATTGCTCTAAAACACTTAATTCCAACAAGTCACCCCATAAGAATTGCAGCTGAACTTCAGTGCTTAACGGTGGCTGGGTAGGCAACTTCTGTATATGATTTTTAAGACTTTAAGATATTAATAGATACCTCATAGGGATGATGAGATTGTCTGTGAATTAAACATATTCTTCAGTTGGGTGTTTACAGTTTGCTGGCACTTTTCCTCTAATCTTGGAATGGCTAGTGAAGTTTATATTAATTTTTAGGGTGGAATTCCCTTGAGGCTCAGCTTGACTTCTGTTCTCTTACGACTTCTTTTTCTAATCTTCCTACCAAATCATAGACCTTGTCTTCCATGGTCTAAAAATGGGGAACTCATATTTCACATCTCCCTGGATATTAACAGCTTCTTCTCTTTCTTTATTTTGAACAGCAGAATCTTCTAGTATGTCTTTGTCCTTGGTCTCTCTCTTCCTGTCAACATAGACACATAATGTAGTATCTCTTATCCTCCCTGTACCTCTGTCCCTCTTGCAGCTACTCCATCATTTCTTTGCTTCCCTTCACAGCTAGACTTCTCAAAAATTAACCTGCACAAACTTGTTTTCACTTCCATACCTCCCTTTTACCTACACACACAGTGAGTCTACTCTCTGTGCTAAACTGAAACTATTAATAATTTAAGAGTCAGCCCTGACTTCATTTTGCCAGTTCCTTTTTCTGTTCACATGAACTCCTGGCAGTGTTTAGTGTAATTGATTTGAACCGTTGTCTTTAGACTTCTCTACTGCTATCTATTCCTTGATTTCTTCCTGCTTTATTTGACCTTCATTTTCAGTATCCTTTGTCAGTTCTTCCTCTTCTACCTGACCCCTAAATGTTGGAGTTTTTCAGTGCTTGATCCTGGAGTTTCTTTCTCTAGACTTTCTTAAGTGGTGTCATGTATTCCACATGGGTTTAAATACATAGCGGTGATTCCCACAAGTGTATATAACCTCAGAACTTGTAACTGCAGAACTTGTACTTTCTAGTACGCCAGAAAGTAAATTTTAATCCATCTTCATTGGCCCCCAGAATACCTATTGCCACCATCTGTTTTCGTCCATCCATATCAGCAAATGGCACCATAGTCTACTTAGATACTGAAGTGAGAAGTCATCACACTCACTTTCTCCATATCTCTCCTAGTCCACATCCATCATCATGTCCTGGCAGTTTTGCCTCCCAAATACATCTAAAATCTCATCCATATCAGTTGAGTTTATCTTCTCAACTGCTGTCTTAGTCCAAGCCTCGATTACTACATAGCCTGCTTCTTCTCTTCCTCTCTTAAACCCATAGTCAAAGTACAGCCAGACTGATTCTTAAAATATAAAAATAAGTATGTATGTAATTCAGATTGGATACTGTTAGTTCCACTAGTTGTTCAGTGTTTTCTCATTGTTCTTTGAAAAATATCCAACTTTATCTCATGTCAGTCTTTCTGCTTTCTTCACTGTGCTCTAGTTTCTTTAGCTCCTCAAATTTGAGTCAGGAGCTTTCTCACTTCAGGGCCACTCCCCATACTGCTCTAACCAGGAAGACCCCTGCCAGTCTTTGAATGCTGACTTCTTATTTTTCTGCCCTGAGCAACAATAGTATCACTTCAAAGCAATCTTTGATTTCAATGAGATCCTTTTTTTTTCCATTGTCACAGCACGGTTTGATCTCTTTTAAACCCTTATATTTTGTCATTTTTGTTACCATGTTTATTATGCATATTGTCCACTAGATAGTAAAGTTCATGAGGGCAGAAATCATGTTAATTTTAATTCA
Organism: Antilocapra americana; assembly: GCA_007570785.1. NCBI lineage: Eukaryota > Metazoa > Chordata > Mammalia > Artiodactyla > Antilocapridae > Antilocapra > Antilocapra americana. Next base: position 6,112,529 of record ML662496.1, read on the forward strand.
CCATCACATCCTTAAATGTCTAACATAGTGTCTGTTGATTAACAGGGCATACTAAGTATCTGTTGAATAAATGAACATCCTGTCTGTTTATCATAGAAGACAGAATAAGGTGGCTTCTGTAAGGTACCTACCTTCTAGTACCCTGAATAAGATTATTCTTTTTTCTATACTGTGAACAAACTCCTACAGCTTTTTCTTTCCTAGTTCTTCAGCAGTGTACATGCTAAAGAAGTCTACCTGATCTTGTTTCCTTTCTAGCTCCCATACTGGTTTTTGTTTTTTTATTTGACAGTTACTTCAGGAAAACTGTCTTTATGTTCTGATTCCATTGTATTCTGTTTTTCCTCCTTAAATCCTGTTTGGCCTCTTCTTTTCCACTTAAATTACTTTTTGAAAATTAGTTAATTCCCTTTTGCAGTTAATTCCTCTTTGCCAGAATGAGAGCCTTTCCTCAGTCCTTATTTTCGTTGACCTCTTTACTGATCACCCCTTCCTTCAAAACTCCTTACTTTTGTGGACATTCCTGTCTGGGCTTTCTGCCTCTTCTTCCTCATTTTGCCCTCCACCTTGAGATTTTTCCAAGGCTCAGTTTTCTGTTTATTAAATTTACAACTTATTATAATAACAAATTATTAATTTCACAACTTTAGGTATTACTTATCTATAATACAGTCACTGACTTACACTTGACTTCTCACTTAAGATGTAGTTTTGTATCTAGATATCTTTATCAGATTGATGAATTTTTAGTTTTAATGCTTTTTTTCCCCACTGTTTTCTCTACATGCTTGGTTGGTATCTATATTGTTTTACTCAGACTCAAAACCATGGGAATCAGTTTACCCTGTTTTTCTCATTTTTCTGTGAAGTGGTGTGGGGTTTAAGTCTAGGTCTGGAGTACATTGCCTGAATTCAAATCCTTGCTCCATTACCTGCTAGTTTAGTTACCTTGGGGAAATTCCTTAGCCTCTCTGGTCCTCTGTGTCCTTATCTGTTAAAAAAAAAAAGAGCGGGGGGAGGGGGAGAAATAATAGTACCATCCTTATAGGGTTGTTGTGAAGGTTATGTGAATTGTTGATCGCTATGATTGATCAATTAGATCAGAGCTTGGCATGTAGTGAATGCTCAATAATTATTAGCTATTTTTAATAGATTTATTTATTACTGTTACCATCCTATCTCTAAGTCTTGTTAATTCATTTTTATTAGTCATCTTTTCCTTCTCATTCTGTCACTTTCCCATTTAAAGCTATAATTATCTTTGTTTTTGAATTATAACCTCATAACTGGTGCTGTTTTTGTTTAAAAAAAAAAAAACCCAGTTAAGTGAGTATACTATCCTATATGGTGATGGCTTTATGGTAGTTTCCTGGTGTTATTTATGTATTGCTAAAATTGCATTTTTTAAAAAACTGCATGAAGTTTCAGTTCACTTGACCTTTCCTCCAAAGTTCATTGTGCATTTTTCCACTAGGGGGCAAGACAATGTCATGGGAGTTAAATACTGCTTTAGGAAAAATGATCATGTGGTTATTGCTATGCCATATCTGGAGCATGAGTCCTTTTTGGTAGGTTTCAATATTTCTTGAATTTTTATCAGCTATTTAAATATTTCACTGAAACAATCTTATAACCTTATTCCTAACTTTATTTTAGGACATTTTGAATTCTCTTTCTTTTCAAGAAGTTCGGGAATATATGTTTAATCTGTTCAAAGCTTTGAAACGCATTCATCAGTTTGGTATTGTTCACCGTGATGTTAAGCCCAGCAATTTTTTATATAATAGGCGCTTGAAAAAGTAAGTATGGAAAGTTACCAGAAAATATTTACACTTGAATGAATTTGTGCTGTGGGGTCCATCTCTTTGACTTAAAACATACCACAACAACCATGCACAGATTTTTCTGTTTCAGATTTTCACTGTGGTTCGGAAGGGAAATACCCTAAAGGAGAAGATAAAATTGTGTTAGTAAGACAGTATATATCATTAGATGTGCCATGGCTCAGTGGAAGTAGCTAAGAGACTTAAAAGGGTCTAGTTTTTTTTTTTAAACCTTATACATTTCTCTGGGCTTCATTTTAGAAAATGAGGGGATTAGACTACATAGCCAATTTCCTATTTCAACACTAAAAGTTGTGCGTTTTTTATTTTGTTCTGTGATGATATACATAGAGGCATTGTAAGCTGACAATTTAAAAACTGTTGTTTATACAGTGGATCATATTGAGTATAGTAAGGAAAGTAGAACCATAGCATCTTTTCTTGGGCTTCTGTACTCCTGAATTGTAAATTTAAACCATGATTTTAATTTGTTTTTATTTTATTTTTACTTTAAACTTGTTTAAAAATTATCTTCTATGATGCCATCTCTGCCACCATCAGCGAACAAAGGGTTGTGTTTACATCTGCATTCCTTGTCTGCACAAGCCATTGGAAGAAGGGGAGAAAAGATGTTTTCTGTGTGTGGGAGACATCTTTCCTTAATTTTCAGTAGTTAGCTCTTAAATTGTCTAAGACAAGTTTTACCTTGTCTGTAAAACTTAACTTTTCTTTCTTCAATAATATTTTAATCCTTAATTTATCACCAAAAGATTTACAGTTTCTGTGTGAATGTGGTTTGAGCATATTATGATGTTACTAAGCTTTCAATGTTACAGAGAAATAAAAATGCTTATTTTTGTTTCATAGGTATGCCTTGGTAGACTTTGGTTTGGCCCAAGGAACCCATGATACTAAAATAGAGCTTCTCAAATTTGTCCAGCCTGAAGCTCACCAGGAAAGCTGTTCGCAAAATAAATCCTATGTAATCACCAGCAACAAGATTTCATTGAGTGGCCCAGCAGCACCTAAAGAGCTGGATCAGCAGTCTACCCCAAAAACTTCTGTTAAAAGGCCCTACACAAATGCACAAATTCAGACTAAACACGGAAAAGATGGAAAGGTTCTACCTCTTTCATTTCTTAAATACCAGTACAGTTTTAGAAATGTACTCTGTCCAACAGAGGGAGTTCTAATTCTAGGATGATACTTGCAACTAAAAAATACATATATATATGTTGTTTATACTTGTTATATATTCAGTTTGTTAGATTTCACTGAGATTTATAATGGGTTGTTTTATGATTTGAACACTGAAAATTTTGCTTGGTAGATTTATAATGGCTTTGCCACTGCAGTTGTATTATATAACAAAAATAGAAAATAATAAATTTTTCCCTGCATGTATAAAGTTTATATTATCCTTTTTAAAAGAAAAACATTAGTTACAGAGGAAAAAAATTCTGAAGTGTCTATCTCCATTTTAGCTGCACAGCCACATGTAACACCCATGCAGGTGGTTTTATAATTTTTCAGTTATGTGTATTTGTGGACTGTGATAACACTGTTTGGTGGTTAAGAGCTCTGTCTAGACTATTTTCTCCTTTCACAGAAGTGTTTTGGTGCCTGAGGATGACTTGGATGCAGCTGCTTTTGTTTTATGTCTCTTAACTCTCTCAAAACTATGGCAGAGTACAGCTGGCAGAAAGTGTTACAGATATAATCCTTCTTTTCCTTGTTTTTGTTGGTATTGTAGGAGGGATCTGTAGGCCTTTCTGTCCAGCGCTCTGTTTTTGGAGAAAGAAATTTCAATATACACAGCTCCATTTCACATGAGAGCCCTGCAGTGAAAGTAAGTAATGTAGCTTAATAGTACAATCATCAGTCAGTGTCACACTGGAGAGAATTTAGGGAACGGCTAGTTTAGGTTTTATTATCAGTAAGTTATTAAGGTTTTTTTTCTTTAGCAGAAGGTGTTACTGCTTTGAGCATCTATCTAGTAGTTAGTGCTTTCATTTTCTCCAGGTATGAACTTTTCTAGTGGAATTTTTCATCATTTTTGATTAGCTGCCTATCGTTGCTCTTTCTCTAAGGGAACATTTAAACCTTGTCTGAATGGCCTTATCTCTCATTGGCTGGGGTTGTGAGCTCCCAACAACTAACACATTTCTGACACACAATTGATGGCATAAAGATGTTTGTAAAGTTTACAAAGTTGTCATCAATGTTAAATGGTTTCAATGGACTTAGGATATCCTGTAGCAGCTAGATAGCATGAGCAACAAATTAAAACTGATTTTAGCTGATGTAATTGTGCAGTTTACAGTTCTGAAATGGAGTTAGACACTAGAACATAACTGTTTTATACTTTTGTAACATTTCAGGGAAAGTTCTAATAAAGTGCAATTCAAATATTCACCAAACTAGGACCGGTTAGTAAATTTTTATGTTTACTCAACACAGAAACCTAAAAAGACCTCAAATGTTTTGACAGGCAAGTGTTTGTTCACATTCCAACAGCCTGTTCAGCAGTTTTTTAAGTTACACTTCCCCTATTGCTTTTACCGTAGTAGCATATACTAGCATCGTGTTAAATGTCATGAAAAGAGAGACTGTGACTTTTCTTTTACAGCTTATGAAGCAGTCAAAGACTGTGGATTTACTGTCTAGAAAATTAGGAACAAAAAAGAAGACCATTTCTACAAAAGTTATGAATAGTGGTGTGATGAGGAAAACTGCCAGTTCTTGCCCAGCTAGCCTGACCTGTGACTGTTATGCAACAGATAAAGTTTGCAGTATTTGCCTTTCAAGGTAATGTGTTATTATGGTGCTGTAAAACCACCAGTGTGGTTCCAGACAAGATGAGAAATTGCATTGATTTTGGTGGACAATTGATATGAGTGAAAAGGAAAAAGGCGGTCCTGTGAACAGCACAGGCACTAGTACAGATAAATACCTTGAAGACTAGATGACCGCTGTTGTCATGTTTGTCCCTTTACACACATGTGCTCTCTGGGAAGCACAGTTGCTTTTACATAAAATGGTTTTGTAGGGGTAGGGATAGCTCTTTTGAAACTTCAAAACTGCATGCTCTACTTGGTGATTTAAGCTTACCTTTTCTTTATTCCTGCCTGTGTAGAGTAACCTGAACCAAATACTAGAACTCTTCTCTCACTCCCACCTCCCAACTCTTTTGCCACACATGAATTCCTTTCTTCCCTTCAGGACTTTCATAAGCTTTCATGAGCCTCGCCTGATTAACTCAAGTGTATAAGTGAACAAGTATCTCTGTAATTAATCACTCCAAACAGAAATAAATTTTTATATCCCAGAGCTGTTGTATTCTGTTTTTCCATTATGACTGTCATCCTACACTACCTCTTTTTATGTGTGGAAGTACCTTGAAGCCCTTCTGAAATAAGGCCTAGGAACTAGTGTGTGGGGAGAGGCCTGTAGAAGTAAAATCTGGGATTTTCATCCCACTGGGTTATCATTTGCTTTGTAAGAACTTGTATTTATATAGATGTCAAAGTAGAATTTACTGTGAACTAAACTGATGAGTGTTATTTTTTTGGTCTTAAATAATTAAACTGGAAAAATCTTATTTCATCATCATAAGGCGGCAACAGGTTGCACCCAGGGCAGGTACGCCAGGATTCAGAGCACCAGAGGTCTTGACGAAGTGCCCCAATCAAACTACAGGTATGTTGTACCAGAAATACAGAATCCAGTTAAATTGGTTACCATAAATTTCATCTTTATGATTTTTGTCTACTTATGACTAAATTTGAGCCCTTCTGCTTTTAACTAAATTATATAAGTGGTTCTAGCAATGTGACATTCCCTTTTTGAGATAATATTATTAATGAAATCTAGTGTTGCCTTTTTTTTTCCTCCAGTAGATTGCATTTTGCTCATCTGTTTACAACATGATTTAGGAATAATTTGAACATTACCTTTGTGGGGGGAAAAATTGTATTTAGTAGTCTTTACTGACTTAAGACTTGTAACTTTTTATGTTTGCCTAATACCTCACAATTCTTCTGTGGCACACATGATTGTGTGTTTGATTAAAAAATTTTTGTTATTTGTGAAAACAGTATATTAGCATTAAAGAATATTTTTTAATTAATTTAGTTTTTATTGTAGGATAATTGCTTCACAGAATTTTGTTGTTTTCTGTCAAAACTCAACATGAATCAGCCATAGGTATACATATGTCCCCTCCCTTTTGAACCTCCCTCCCATCTCCTTCCCCATCCCACCCCTGTAGGTTGATAACAGAGCCCCTGTTTGAGTTTCCTGAGCCATACAGCAAATTCCCCTTGGCTGTCTATTTTACATATGATAATGTAAGTTGCCATGTTACTCTTTGCATACATCTCACCCTCTCCTCCCCTCTCCCCATGTCCATAAGTCTATTCTCTGTGTCTGTTTCTCCACTGTTGCCCTGTAAATGAATTTTCAGTACCATTTTTCTAGATTCTGTATATATGCATTAGAATACTATATTTATCTTTCTCTTACTTACTTTACTCTGTATAATAGGTTCTAGGTTCATCCACCTCATTAGAACTGACTCAAATGTGTGCCTTTCTATGGCTGAGTAGTATTCCATTCTGTATATGTACCACAACTTCTTTATCCATTCATCTGTTGACAAATATCTAGGTTGCCTCCATGTTCTAGCTATTGTAAATAGTGCTGTATTGAACAATGGAATACATGTATTTTTTCAGTTTTGGTTTCCTCAGGGTATATGCTTAGGACTGGGATTGCTGGGTCATATGGTGGTTTTATTCCTAGTTTTTTAAGGAATCTGCATACTATCTTCCATAGTGGCTGTGTCAGTTTACATTCCCACCAACAGTGCAAGAGCATTCCCTTTTCTCCACACCCTCTCCAGCATTTATTGTTTGTAGACTTTGATGATGGCCATTCTGACTAGTGTGAGGTGATATCTCATTGTAGTTTTGATTTGCATTTCTCTAATAATGAGGGATGTTGAGTGTCTTTTCATGTGTTTGTTAGTCATGTATGTCTTCTTTGGAGAAATATCTGTTTAGGTCTTTTTCCCACTTTTTGATTGGGTTGTTTGTTTTTCTGGTATTGAGTTGTATGAGCTGTTTGTATATTTTGGAAATGAATCCTTTGTCAGTTGTTTCATTTGCTATTATTTTCTCCCATTCTAAGGGTTGCCTTTTCACCTTGCTTATAGTTTCCTTTGCTGTGCAAAAGCTTTTCAGTTTAATCAAGCCCTGCTTGTTTACTTTTGTTTTTATTTCCCTTACCCTAGGAGGTGGGTCATTAGAGGATCTTGCTTTGATTTATGCCATCCAGCGTTCTGCCTGTGTTTTCCTCTGAGAGTTTTATAGTTTCTGGTCTTAAATTTAGGTCTTTAATCCATTCAGTTTATCTTTGTGTGTGGTGTTAGGAAGTGTTCTAATTTCATTCTTTTACATGTAGCTGTCCAGTTTTCCCAGCACCATTTATTGAAGAGGGTGTCTTTGACCCTTTGTATATCCTTGCCTCCTTTGTCAAAAATAAGGTATCCATAGGTGCATGGGTTTATTTCTGGGCTTTCTATCTTGTTCCATTGGTCTATATTTCTGTTTTTGTAGCAGTACCATACTGTCTTGATGACTCTTTATAGTATAATCTGAAGTCAGGAAGGTTGATTCCTCCAACTGCATTCTTCTTTCTCAAGACTGTTTGGGGTCCTTTATGTTTCCATATGAATTGTGAAATTTTTTGTTCTAGTTCTGTAAAAAATGCTGTTGGTAATTTGATAGGGATCGCATTGAATCTATAGATTGCATTTGGTAGTATAGTCATTTTCACAGTATTGATTCTTCCTACCCAAGATCATGTAATATCCCTCCATCTGTTTATGTCGTCTTTGATTTCTTTCATTAGTGTCTTATAATTTTCTGTGTATAGTTTTTTTGTCTCCTTAGGTAAGTTTATTCCTAGATATTTAATTCTTTCTGTTGCAGTGGTGAATAGGATTGAGTTCTTAATTTCTCGTTCTGATTTTTCATTGTTGGTATATAGAAATGCAAGTGATTTCTGTGTACTGATTTTGTATGCTGCAACTTTGCTAAATTCACTGATTAGCTCTAGTATTTTCTGATACTATGTTTAGGGTTTTCTATGTATAGCATCATATCATCTGCAAACAGTGAGAGCTTTACTTCTTTTCTGATCTGGATTCCTTTTATTTCTTTTTCTTCTCTGATTGCTGTAGCTACCTCCAAAACTACGTTGAAAAAGAAAAAAGTCTATAACTTGCAACAGTTGTCCTGGAGCAGGAAACGAGAAAACATCTCATTGAATAGATGAATCCTGTTATATTCACTTATATTATAGACTTGACAGAAATGTATTCATTGATTTGTGGGTTTATTCTGTGCTTGCTGATGACCTAAAAATATGAATAAAACTATCTGCTTCCACTCTAGTCAGGACACACTGGCAAATAATTATAAAGTAACTGTTAAGTATGGTTATAAAACTTTATACAGAGTATTTTAGGGATACTTAACTCTTCTTATCTGAAGGGATTATGGAGGGAAGTTCATGGAAGAGAGAATGTTTGAATAGAGAATGAATTGGAATTGGGGATTTCGTGGGCAGAGGAACTCAAGAAACAGCACGGTCATACAGGAATCAATAAAAGTTTAGTGTTGCTAGAATGTATGGTGAAAGTCAAGGAGTGGTAAGAAACCAACCTGGAGAGAGGTAGACAAGTTTGGATCACAGTTGTTACATGGCTTAGACTATATCCTGTAGGTTTTGGGAAGTTATTCTAGGGAAAAAGATGGTAATAATTGTATTCTAGATGGTCATTCTGGCAGGTATGCAGAGAGGAGGTGTGTTCAGGTCCAGTTGAGAGATGGTGAAAACCTGAATGAGGGCGTTAAGAATGAACAGAAAAGTGAAGAATTGGAAAGGCAGCCGATCTTGATGGATAATTGGTTGTGGGGCTTGGGTATGAGCTAGTTGGGAAAAGGTATCCAGAATGTTGATCAGATTTCTAGCTTGGGAGATTCAAATGGGTACCAGTAATCAAGGAGAGAATAAAGAAGTAACATGTACAGGGAGAGATAAAGATGACTGGGGGTCATCATTGATTTGAGATGTTTGTGGAAATCCACATAGAGATGTCCAACAGAAAAAAGTAAGTGAAGTTCAGGGAGGTCTGGACTGTGTAAAAGGTATTAATAGCTGAAGCTGTGAAGTGGATGAAGGGCCAGTTAGGGAGAATATACAGGATAGAAGTTGAAACTCTGGGGAAACTCAGCCCTTAAGGCCTGGAGAAAACATAGAAGGAGCAGGCAGAGGTACAGAGGGAACCAAGAAAGTCAGATGATGCAGTGGTCAAGGGGCTGGTGATACTGGGAGTTCAACCATTAGGAGAGAAGAGGTCCCTAAATATGTATTTTTTAATGAGTTTCTTCACATGAGGCTGAGCTGGTCTTAGTCATAACTACAAAAACTCCAGAGATTAAAGTTTCCACAATAAAAGTTAGGGTTAGCATCTGGCTGAAGATAAGCTTCTAATGTTTAATACTTTTCACTAAAGTGAAACAGTCTCAATACTATGCTGTGTAACTCACAGGGTACATTCAATTTTTCTTTCCTACCTAGCTACTTTGGATGTATTTTGATGTTATAAAATGTGCAGTCACTTAGTGATGAAATATCCTTTTAAACTTAACCATCTTTCATGTTGCTCAAGAAAGGAAATACTGTATTTTGCATTAAGGATGTTAGATCAGGATTCTCAACATTGAAATTACGTAAAAGCACCTGAGGAACTTAAAAAACTGATGCCTAAGCCCTGCTCCAGCATAATTAAATTAGAACCTCTGAGGGGATTGGGGCAGGGCATCAGAATTCTTCTAAAGTTCTTAAGAGGGTTTGAATGCACAGTAAAGATTGAGAGCTACTGATGTAGAAGTATCATAGATTGGGGATTTTTTTTTAAAGTGTGTTTTCGGTTACAGCAATTGACATGTGGTCTGCAGGCGTCATATTCCTTTCTTTGCTTAGTGGAAGATATCCATTTTATAAAGCAAGTGATGATTTAACTGCTTTGGCTCAAATTATGACAATTCGTGGATCCAGGGAAACTATCCAGGCTGCTAAAACTTTTGGTAAGCAGTTTTATATTATAGAATGAAACACATGCCTTTGCTAATCTCCTGCAGATCACTTAAGAAATTATTACAAAATTCTCTTTACAAATAAACATGTCCTATGTTCATAAAGTTCTCTGGCGTTAGTAACTACAAACTATGGGACACTCCTTTGGGACAAAATTTCAGTCAACCCACCTCAAAAGTAACTGGGCTGCCTCTTGCCCAGCCCCAGAATCAATGTGCCTTAATCAAAGTTGCATATCAAAATTATCAGAGGAACCTCAGGAAATACATATACTGGTCTCACCCCACCTTTTCCTAGAAAATATGGTTCAGAAAAATGTTATACATAGAAAGGGTTGACATTTGTTAGTTTGAGAAAACAAGTAATTTTGACCAAGAGCTATTTCTGAGTAAGAGCCACTGCAAAAATGATTATCCATCCCAGTGCCACGGTCTAATCTACCAGGAAAAGTCAGTGGCAGTTGTGGTCCTGCAGCAGAGTCAGTCTACAACCTTTTACCTTATTGGAAACTACGGGGTTGGCTGAAAAGTTCATTCGGAGTTTTTCCCAAAACCTGAAAGAACCTTTCAACAAACCCAATGTTATAAGAAAATTTTATCTGAGGGTAATAGGATGAAGTACGGCATACGTACTTGGGAGATGGAACCATAGAGGAAAGCAAGATTATTACACAGAAATTGCGTAACAAATTGTTTTTGCGTGAGTATGTTTTTCAGTTGGTTGAGAAAACAATAGCTTCTATCTTCAAAGAATTCGTAGTCTTGTAGGTGTGACAGACAGATATTACAATACAGGTTACAATATAGAACTGCAAAAGTAATAATAGAAGTTGTCACAGGATACAACAAAGGCTTAGAATGATCAACTCTGTGAGAGTGTCAGGCCTCACAGAGGTAATAATGCTTGAACTGAGTGGTGATGTAAGTGGGAGTATTCTGGGCATGGGGGTAGAGGGCGTGCAGGGCATCCTCATCAGACAGGAAACGTGGTCAGAAACGTGTAGAAGCTTGGAAGGGGAAGAGGGAATGGGAACTGCAGCTAATTAAAGATTATAGAATATGATGAAGCTAAAGATTTTGGCAGAGTCAAAAGAGTCCTTTACATTAATTATTAAGGCACTGCTTTCTACTTACCATCTCCCACTTTATGATTTGACCTTCAACTACATGATGTAAAACACAACTAAAATATAGCACATGGTGCTCTATCCCATTCATTGTAAATATATGCATGTTTCTCATGAGAGACTTCTGATACAGTCAAATAATATATGTATATTTTTTCTCTTTTAGGCAAGTCGATACTGTGTAGCAAAGAAGTTCCTGCACAAGACTTGAGAAAACTTTGTGAGAAGCTCAGAGGTATAAATTCTAATACTCCTGAATTGACAAGTGATATACAGGAGTGCTGTTCTCATGACCCAGCTTTTTCAGAGAAGACAGAAAACCATAAAACTGCTCACTTCATACACACACCTCAAGCACAACCCTCAGGAAATTCATCATATAAAGGTGACAGTAATGGCTGTGGGGGCAATTTTGAGGCGTCTACTACCAATCTAGACGGCTGGGATGAGGTGCCTGATGAAGCTTATGACCTGCTTGATAAACTCCTAGATCTGAATCCAGCTTCAAGAATAACAGCAGAGGAAGCTTTGTTGCATCCATTTTTTAAAGATAGGAGTTTATGATTATTCTTTCATGTTTATTATTGTGTATTGTGAGGTAAAGTGAAAAAGAGTTATTTGTAATAGCCATAAATTCTTGATTAGAAACCAGGTCAGGGTGAATAATTTGTTTAATATTTGCTCTCCTAGCAGATTCTAAAATACAGATTAAGATTACTTAAGTGGCCTAGGATAGTTCTTGGACAAACAGAATGATCTTTGACTCAGATCTACCCAAGTAGAATCAGATCTTTCATTTGCCTAATTGTCTGTCACTGCCATCTGCAGAAATAGGAGCAGTGTTAGCCTGGTACATAGGGCTTCAAGGTAGGAGTCTTGAAATTGAGGGTTGTGACAGGGATTAAAGACTTCAGTGAGTCAAAAGACTTCAAGTTTACTGGCCTTTTTGAGCTATATGTGTTTCTGGAAAACTCAACCTGATGCTGGTCCTCTAATTATTCTGGAGGTAGAGAAGATAATTTCCTTTTTCAGAGGCATATATTATACCTTTTATGAACACTTAAACAATGAGAAAATATTGGGATATTACTTAAAATTGAGTTTTATTTATTCATTTTTTTAATACTTTTTTTGTGTGAATTGCCGTGTTTTTCTTAATGGTTTCTCTCTTGATTTTTCTGCTTTCTCTACCCGCATCTAAAACACATTCTCCTTGGAAAGTTTGTGGTGCTTTCCAAGGCTTCTCGGTACTTTGTTAAATACTGCCTGTGTTCATAGTCAGGAAGTTAAAATAATGTGTTGATAAAGGGAAGCTGTGGGACCAAGGTAAAGACTGACAGTTCAAAATGCTCTTCTTTTTCTCTGAATGTATATGGTTTTTGCATTCTATCTTAGATATAATTAGGTAGCTTCTAAAAGATAGTGAACACAGAATTTACAGTGTTATTGGAGATTCCTCCTCTGCCTAGAGCCATTCAGATCTCTATATGCTATTCTGAGTAAGTCAGTCCTGGTCAGAGGAAGATGCTTCCTGGAGTCTTAGGTGCATTGGGAAGAGTGCTAATGAAGTAGGTGAAGTAGAAAAGGAACTAAGATAGAGGTTTATGTATTACGACATACAAAATTTCATATATATATATGTAAATGACAGCATGTCAGATTTACTAAGGGAATTGAGTCTAGGGGTGTAGGTCTGCCAAGAAGTTTCCCACTTGGTAGTCACAGAGATTTAACATTCATTTTGTTGTTTTGAGCATTGAAGTTAGTTTGCTGTAATCCATATTCCATTTGGCAAGTATTACACTTGTATACCATGGTCATTGATCTGCTGTCTTCTAGAGCTGTAGTTTTTTCTCTTAAACAAAAAAATGAATGTTCTTGAATCTGTATGTTTAATAAAGTCATCCTCATTTTTTATGTCAGTGTCAGACTGTTCATTTGAAAATGCATTTTTTTTTTTTAAATAGTATCGACCACTAGGTACGTTTTCCTTCTGGCATTAATGAGTTCTCTCTCAAACAAATAATAGGTAATAGATTAGCAGATGTAGACCTGACTCAAGTAATTTATGAAAGATAGATGTATTTTTTATAGAGATGTGGTTCACAATCAACATGTTCTCAGAAACTTAACAGGAAGAAAAATTGACTTGCTTTTTAAAAAGCAAGTAAGGAGACATTTTCTAGAAAGTTTAATATTCAGGGTGTTGTTTCAGCTTTCCATTAATGTCTTTTGAATAGAAAAGTTGAAACATTCAACTTTAAGAATAGAATTTGGTTGTTATGCAAGGGAAGGAAAAGGGAGGGAGTCTTCTGAAAGATACACAGTGTTACAAACTAGGTCTCGGAATTTCAATCCAACTAGATAATGTTGCCTCAATTATGGCTGTTTTGTGGATAAAGATTAGCAAGGAGCTTCTCATATTCTTCAGGTTTTTCAACCTTCTGAAGACTGTTTCATAATCTCAGATATCTCCCTAAAAGATATTAGACAGAATAATTATTTCTAGGGAAAGATTGAGAAGATAACTAGTTAATGCCATTTCCTATTATTTTGTAAGTTCGTAGACTATTCAGCTATTTTTCATTGTCAGCTTTTTAAAATTCTTATTGCTCAGACTCTTGAGATAAAGCTGTTACGGGTATTTTCATCTAGTAAGCCATAGACATCTAGAACTATTAACGTAACAGGCTTCAAGTATTGGTTTTCGAAACAGGCTACAGCTCTCCAGCATCTTTAATGAAACTTTTCCTTTTAAGGAGATGCTTATGGTTGTCTTAATGACCTAAATGAAAATGTGACTCAAGAATGGTTATGCCAAAGAATTAAACTTAGTTTATTTCAAAATCAGAATAAAAGTCATCAAGTGATGTTACTAATCTGTTTCTGGCATCAGCATTTTAGCAACAAAATGGTGTTGCAGATGTCAGAATATTGATTGCATGAAATCTTGAAACCCACAGAACTCGTAGGCTTAGGTTTTAGTAATTTCTGCTGTTTATGTAATTTCAGCCCTTCGCGTCACCGAAAAGTTATTTATCTTGAGAAACTGTGGCCAAATTTGGCGGGTAATGCTGTCTGCCAGCGTCTGCAGATGGACTGTTTCCGCCTACAACTGTGCGTGCTGTCTGTGGTCTTTAGAGAACACCATCTAACACTAGGCAGAAATGTCAGTTCTCCGTTCAGATTTTTTCCCCATATTCTTAGAACTGATGTTGCCATTTCCTAATTTTGTCAGATTGTGTGTTTAAACTATCTTCCTTTCATGAAAGGTGGATATTATCACCCATGTCCTAGATAAGTAATCAGAAGTAGTTAATGCTGTGTCAAATTACAGTAAGAGTTTCAACAAAGTAACCACAAAGGTCAGTGCAAAGCAAGTATATAGTAAATAGTGACATTTTAGAGATCTGAAGTGAAAAGCCATGATCTTTGAAATGCAGTTTCAAGTTGGGTGAGAAAATTATAAAAGTGAAGTTCAGAACAAAGTGACTGCAAAATAGTTTGTGCTTAATCTGACCTGCTAACTTTTTTTCTCAATAGAAGAAAATGAACTGAAAGAATAGAATTTTCCAGATCTCTGTTTTGAGTGCTTTGAAAAATTATCAATGTGTATAAAAGAATTCAAAAGGATGAGCATAAAAATTTATTTGGAGAGTGTACCAAACTTTTATAAGGCAAGAGAGATGACTACAAAATAGACATAAATGGTTTATTTTTTTAATTTTTTTCATCGTGCCAGGGCTTACAGAATCTTTGTTCCCCGACCAAGGATCAAACCAAGGCCCCCCCAGCTATGAAAGTGCTGAGTCCTAGCCACTGGACCTCCAGGGGATACCCAAAATGTGAATGGCTTAGGATCCCGTGCACCATGGACAAAATGCTCTTTTAAATTGAACGCATATGATGCTGTCCTGTCCCTTAGGCAGATTCCATCTTGGACCCTACTGAAGCAATTCTTTGAGGAAGGTCAAGATTTAGCACTAGAAAATTTAATCCTATCTTATGAAGGGAGATCAAGAATAAAATAGCTTCTAGAATCATCTCTAGTACTCGATTTAGAGAAGGCCAAAGTCACTCTCTACCAGAAACCAAGAAGATGAATCAAGGGATGGGCTTCTGACATTCTGAAATCAGAACAGTAATAACACTGTCAGCTGCGGGGGTGAGTGGCACACATCAGAAAGTGAAAGAGCCATCTGACAGTTCTTCCTAATCAGAACTTTTGCATACATTTCTTATCTATGTTCTATTCATGGTGTGTTTTTTATATATGTACTTAATTATGTATTTGCCCTTAGTATAAATTCCTTCTGAAGACTAGCATATGATCTAGAAATGACTCCAACTAGGACAAGACTAAGACAGTAAATCAGAAACAGATGTATGGCTCCGTAGCCTCACATTGTTATTTCAGCTCTGTCTGTAAGCAAAAGATCAGGGGTCCGGGGAATCCAGCCACCTTCTTATTTCTCTAGACACTCATCTTACTGCTTTTTTACCCGATAGAAGTTTCTCTGTTTCTTCTGGCATGTTGCTGGTCTTCCTACACACTAATGTTCTGACTGAAATAAAAACCAGCCCCACTGTATGGGTACGTATATGAGTAATCCTTAGACGAGTATTAGCAATGCTCCTTTGCACTTCTCCCCACGGTTAGTGAAATGAATGTCTGATGTTCTGTGAGTGTCTGTTTTGTCATTTTAACTTTTTTTTAAAAACTCCATAAATGGCCATATTAAATGTGTACTCCCCTTAAAAAACTTTAAAAAAACCTCGTCATTACTCTCTTTGTGTTAAATATCAGCATCTTTACACCTCTATATTGTGTATTATGAAGAAACATCTTTTTGGTTTGCCCCTGTACAGTGTAACTAGGCATTTATTTGAGCAAGTGTTCAGGGAATGTTTGTTGAGTGAATGCATTTAAATGTTAAGGGCTTCCCTGGTGGCTCAGATGCATGATTCTGCCTGCAGTGTGGGAGACCTGGGTTCCATCCCTGGGTCAGGAGGAGGATCCCCTGTAGAAGGGAATGGCTACACTCCAGGGTATTCCTGCCTGGAAAATTCCATGGAGAAAGGAACCTGGCCACAGTTCATAGGGTCACAAAGAGTTGGACATGGCTGAGGCATTTATTGAGCAAGTATTCAAGGAATATTTGTTGAGTGAATACATTTAAGTTACATTTAATTAATTTACTTTGGGGGGGAAGGTCTAAGTCAAAACCTCTCTTAATAAGGTTGCCTGTTTTCCTGTTTGGTACAATTTATTTGATGGGGAGTGGCACCAAATTGTAAGAAAAATAAATGCCGCATCTCTCCTTGCATATGAAATTGAAATGAAGGCAAGATTTTAATGCCAGGCTTTAGGTTGAGACTAGCCCTAAAGCAGCCTTTGGACTTCTAGTTGCCTTTCCCTCCTTTAGCCAGATATATCCACTGTTACTAGGCTCTGAGTAGTCCCATTCCATTTGAAATGATCATTTTCTCAGTTCCCTATACTCAAATCATAGGAAGGTAGAGACTGTTTTATGTTCTCCCCAACCCACACATACATTTTGTATCAACACTTTAGAGGCTTAAGTACTCAGTCAAAACTGGGGTTGACTAAGGACCTGACTGACACCAAGAGTTATTTCCAAACTCCACCAACATAATCTCAGCCCTTATATTCTTAAAAATCTACAGGAGTATAATGTTTTCCTGTGGTCGTCAGTCCTAAAATTTCCCAGCTTCTCACCCCCTTCCATCCATATCAGTTCTAATTTTTCTCCACTCTAATTCCCATTGTGCTGACCTCAGAGACAGAGAACAGCTGGTGGACATTCTGTTTGTAGTAACCCTTAACATCCTTGTATAAGAGGCAAGGGAGCAAAAATTTTATAATTATTATAGTCATGGTTTTAGTGCCTACCGTGTGCCAAGCACAACAACAAAATCAGTTTGTTTTTTAAGGACTTACAAGCATGTGTAAATTCCTATGGGAAATCATTATAGACATGATTATGCTTTGCTAACGCGATTCATCTTCATACATGCAGAACCCTATTCATCTTGGATTTTTCTGAGGCAGCTTCTATTACAAAAATGTCAGTGCTCATTGATGTGTTCTGAGAATTCCAACATTTTCTGCATCCAAATTATATGGAATGTCTTTTTGACTAGAAGTAGTGTGAAATTGTTAGAAACGCATTCGAGTTTTTTAGCTTTGAAAGTACGTCCATTATATTCATAACATGTGGTATTTGAGATTTTCTTCTTTGGGAACCAGCTGATGTATATATTACTGAGTAAAATGCAGCGTCTTTTAAGGCCATTTGAGCACCAAATGGAGCCTTAAGTATTTTCACTGAGGTCCTCACACTTAAAAGTATAGATGTAGCAACTAGGGAACTAATGTCCCCTTACTCACACTTTGTCAATTAAAAATAAATCCTAGGGAATTCCCTGGCTGTCCAATGGTTAGGACTCCGTGCTCTCACTACCAAGGGCATAGGTTCAATCCCTGGTTGGGGAACTAAGATCCCGCAAGCTGTGAGGCACAGCCAAATGAAAAAAACAACAAAACCCCTGTGTCTGAGTATTCCTCCCCTGCACACAGGTTCATCAGACTTAAGGACACAGTGAGGGAAGGAGAGAGTGGGGTGAGCTGAGAAGTAGCACTGACATATATGCATTACCATGTGTAAAATAGCTATCTAATGGAAATCAACTGCATGATGCAGGGAGCTCAAATCCAGTGCTCTGTGACAAACTAGAAGGGTGGGATGGGGTGGGAGGCGGGAGAGGGTCACGGGAATACCTATGGCTGCTTCATGCTGAAATGTGGCAGAAACCAACACAACATTGTAAAGCAATGCTCAATTAAAAACTTCTTCAATTAAAAATAAATTAAAAAAAAATAGCAAACCCTGACTAGAGGCAGCATAACGTAAAGGAGTCAGCCAAGTCTTTTGCCTTTACTGTGAGTCTTGGTTTCCTCAGCTGCAAAGTGGGGTTGATATGTCTATCTGTGGTTTGGAGGAATAAGTGAGAGCATGAGCCCTAGGTATAATCACACAGTACACAGTTGGTTTTTTTCTACCCTGATTTTTCCCTTCATCTCCCCCATACAGGGGAGTAGGGTCTGAGAATATTTGTATATATTTCTTCCTTAACCTTTTAATGTTTTTAAAGCACATCAGGGCTTTTATACCTTTGAGTGGAGAATTGCCCTAATAGGGATGCTATGAGCCTGACCCTGAAGGAACATCACATTTACGTAGGGTGATGTTCTGTCTGTCCACCAGATGGCAGGATTTCCTCTGGCACCTTCTGTCAGCTGTCAAGACAAATTTGGACTGGTGTATCAGTAAGGCTACTAAATCAGGCAAGAAGGTACACAAAACTACTGGCCCTTACACAGTCAAAACACAATCGTCTGTCACACACTCATCTTTCACAGCCACAAACTTCTCAGAATGTTCCACTCCCCTCCTGGGCTTTTGCACATCCTGCGTCCTCTGCCTGGAACACTTTTCCACCAAACCCCAGCCACCATCACATGGATAATTCCTGTCCATCCTTCAGGACTCAGTTCAGACATCACCCCCAGTAAACCTTCCTGGATCTTTCATCCTGCGTTTAGGGCATGGTACCCTTCTTCCCCAATTCCTAGATCCTGTCACCATTCAGTACCCTCCTCAAATGTTGCCTCCTCAAACAGGCCTCCCAGTTTACTTACTTATCATCTTTTCCTCTAGAATCTAGATTTGGGGACAAGTAGAATTCAGTGTTTGGGACAAGTAGACACTCAGACCTCTATGCTAAGGAATGACTGTGCTCCCATAGTACACTGTGCCCTCCAGTACCTGGCTTTTAGAGCTTATATCATCAGTCTTACCTATATTGCCTACTGTAAACTTCCTGATAACAAGAATCATGTCAATCTTCTGCACCATTGAATCCTCAGTGCCTGCCATACAGTCAGATCTTGGTAAATATCTGTTGAAAAATGAGCACAGGTAGCTATAGTATACACATAGGCACACAGTATGACCTCAGTGAAGCAAAGGACTTTGTTTTCCTTTTTGAAGAACTCAATGAAGCAGAGTAAGAGGATCCGTAGCAGGGACCTCTACTGGGCCTTTTCCCACCTCTGTAGCAACATCTGTGCATTGAGTCAGCCAGGTGGGCTTTTGATAGCAGCTGCTCTAAATGGATAGATTTTATGTTGGTCTGAATTCTTGAGTGGATTTAGAATTCATGTCAAACTTTGTAGGCAGCTGAACATGGTTTACAAAGCAAGAGTTTGGGAGGCTGCAGAAGATGTGAAGAGGTAGAAGAGATGTCTGTAAGCAGTCATTTGGTGACCAAACAGATATGATGATATAAAAATATGCAACAGGAGAAGTTAGATTTAGACAGAGAAAGGAGGCTGAGGTGTAGCATTCAGAAAAAGGCTCAGACTTGAGCACAAGAAGCATTTCTAAAGATGTGCTCTGGGTCTTGGCCAGCACGTGATGCACATGTCCATGTGTGTCAGAGAGTCTCAAGGTAGAAGCAGCTTTAGCCAGAGTCAAGAAGGCCCTAAATCTTTCCTTAAAGGTCCCGATATGTTATTTTTAAGAGAATGACAAGATGACAAAGCAGGTTTACAAAAATGATCGTTTTTAAATATTTCATCTAACAAATTAACCTCTTTAACATATATATAATTTACAGTGTATGTTATATGTTAAGCCTCTTGAAATTGTTGATATTCAGTCTTTTTTTAAAATTTTTTTGATCTTGAAAAACAAAATATTTCATATAGTTCCATAAAACAATCTCATCTGGAGATAAATGTCAGAAGTCTAAATGTGAGGCTCCGCTCATCTCATGACTATAAGCAGTGCATTAAATCCACCCCTGCCCACCCTGACTCCCACTCAATACCAACTGGAGTCTTAAGATTGAGGCCTCTCATCCTCCCAACAAAAGCGTTCTAAGCTTTCTGACCCAGGGCTGGACGCAGGTCACCTGGCTAAAAGAAGGCTGCGTTCTAGAGATGAAACCCACGTATGCATTAAAGGGTGAGGAAATGTCTGTCACATCTTTGCAAGTCTCCAGGTGCAAATGCAGGAGCATCATCTGTCTCTAAGTAATTTGCCAGGTTAAAAAAATGCAATAGCACCTGACACAAAGTGGGCCTACAGAAATATTAATTGACTGACTCGTTTTCTCCCTCAATAGATTACCGCTTGGCTGTCTCCTGCTAAAGGTGAGACTGATCGCTTACTTAGTCTCCCCTGTTTCAATAGTGAAAACCAAGCTAATGACTGTTTTCCTTTCCCTTCCTGACCTGCTTCCAGGCATATGCACCCTTCCTTTTTTATGTTGTTTAGTTGATAAGTCCTTTCCGACTCTTTGAGACCCTGTGGACCAACTATTGCCAGCCAGAATCCTCTGTCCATGGGATTCTCCAGGCAAGAATCCTGAGTGGTTTGCCATTTCCTTCTCCAGGGAATCTTTCTCAACCCAAGCATTGAACTCATGTCTCATGCATTGCAGGGGAATTCTTTACTGCTGAGCTACCGGGGAACACTCCTCCCTCCTGAATGTCCCAGATCTCGTGCTTCTTCAGCCTTCTCTTCCTTTGCATTCCCTCGAGCCCTGCCTCCTCCTGTAGCCACTGACTAAAGACAAGCCAAATGACTGGCAGTAACTGAAGAAGCCCTGGCATTCCCAGTCCCCAGATCAGATCCTAGACTGATCTTTCCTGACCCCTGGAGGTCATGAGGTACACCTGGTGCTCTCAGTAAAGAGGCTGCTTGAATAATCCCGATGGGACCAACACGTTTAAATTCTCATTCTCACTACGATTAAGTGAGATGGATCCAAATATGTTGCAATATCTGCAAAGGACTCTGTCCTTAACCCTAGATGCAAGAATTCCACACAACTTTCTTCTTATCTGTGCCCATACATTTTCATAAGTGTCTCCCTGACTATCTGAACTCCTCACCAGAGTCTAGGCATGGCTCTCCTTTGGCAATTCCTTTTTTTCCTTCCCAGATACCATATTGACACAGTCCATTGAGTCAGGGGCTTGGAAGTGGCACACGAGCCCCCTGCACCTGATGCTTCCCTAAGTGCACATTTAAGGGGTGACAGATGTTTGAATTGGCAGCTGGGCTGCAGTAGGTGGAAATAAGAACACTGTGTTCCATTTCACATGGAGCCATGTATAATCTCTCCAGCATATGATGAAGTTGCAGTAAGAAGGAAAATATGGACTTTAGCTCTTTTAGTTTTCCACCATATATGAATTTTATGGAACCTCTCCATGTTGTGAAATCTCACAGCACTTTGTGCGTCTTGTGACTTGCATTGCATCTTGACTTGCATTGCTGTCGTTTTTATGCCTGTCTTCTCCTTGAGCCAGGTCTCACTGCTGTTCACATCCGAGCCATATTTCTCTTCCCACTCAGTGTCTAACATAGTCCTTTGCACAGAATAAGCATTCAGTGACCATTTGTGGAACTGTTAAAGATGATTTTCTTTGGAGCTGTTTTAATCCAACCCTTCAATTCTCCAATTTTATTTGGAGAACATAGCATTTGAAACATTAGAATGATGGCTGTAGGCAACTCAAGTTAGGGTATGTGCCCAGGTCTCAACAGTTCTCTTTTTATTTGGGAGACATCTCTCATCCACAGGAGTGATGAACACATTAGAATTGGGTCACCTTGTCTCCTCCCAAACACCCTGCCACAGCCAAATGATTCAGGGCTTATTGTATCTGACCAGGTAGGGTCTCTCAAATTTTCACCTTCAGCTATTTGAAACTTTAATGGAGTGGACTTGAGCTGGGTCCTATTAAAGACTGGGATTTTGAGTGAAGATGCAAGTACTCATCTCGCTGGGACTGTGAGCCTTTGTTCCCACTTCATGTGGGGTCTGGTCCTTTAGCTCCTCCAATGACTTGAACTGCCCCACATCCTTCCGGAAAATCCTTTTTATGCTCAAGTTGGCTAGTGTCAGTTTCTGCTGCACATATTCAAAGGACCTGAGCCAATAAAATGATTGAAAAGGACACAAAGAAAGCCTACTAAGATCTGAGGCCTGACCTCGCCTTCTACCTAGTTGTGATAGAGTACCAGTCATGAACCACTCAGAACCTCACACACTCATCTTTGTCACCAGTGATTCAAGCCAGTGCTGATAAGAGTACATTGAAGGACAGGTGGAATTGTAAGATGCAGAAATGCAGAGGGAGTTCATTTTGAGGATGAAAAATAGCACAAAGACATGGGTTCAGGAGAACATGTCTTATTTGGGAAAGAAAGGGCTACTCTAGAGCATGAAGTTCTTTTAAGGGTTTTATTATTATTTAGGTTTGGCAAGAACAACCAATTAGGAGAGGACTGTTGTACTCACAGGTCCCAGGAGAAGGGAGCATGCCATGCCACGGGGACCACTCAGGGGAGACTCAGGTCAGGGAGCAGGGGGAGCAGGGAAAGCTTGGGCAAGAGGCTTTATTGTGATTTCTGGGGAAAGAAGTGGGCAAGACAGGATGAGCAGGTTTGGGCAAATTTGAATAATTTCAGAGGGCTGGGGCACAGAGATCATTCCCAGTTGTTTGGTATTCGGCCCTGGCGTGTTTCGGGCAGGGGAATAGTAGTCCTTGTGTGAGAGTCCAGTAGAGGAGGTGGTAGGGATATGGGCTCTGAATTGATTGCTCTGCCTCTGAAAGTTACACTCAAGGGTTAGTCATTTACTAACTCTAGGAACTGGCTAACCCTGGGAGAAGCAACCCTCCTGGGGTCAGCAAGCCTCAGATGTCAAAGAACCAAAGAACCAAATAAATAAAAGACACAGTTGATATATAGGAAAGTAGCAGAACCTAAGAGAGGAAATAGGAATTTGGAGTAGATATGAGAAACCACAGATGTTCAGCTAAGGAGTTTGGGTTTTATTCTACAAATTCCTCTGTAGCGCCCTAAAGGATTTTGAGCAGGGGGATGACGTAAGAGCTGTGTATTAAGAATACTATTTGGTGTCTTTGGACAGGATGAGGTAAAATTTAAGGATCAGGCCAACAGGACCTAGTGACTTACTGGATGTGGGGATGAGGAACAGACAGAAATATATTATTTCAAGTCTTTGTGATGGAAGATATTATTACTATTAATAGATACAGGCCTCTGAGAAAAAGGTACCTCCAGTAGGAGACTGGGGAGAAAGGTAGATAGAAATGATGAGACGGGTTTCAGAGATTTTGAGAGGGAAATGGTACCAGTGCATCTCTGTGACCACGAGCAATGAGCAGTTCGCATGTATCATTGCTTTGTTTGATTATATGGTGTGGGGTGTGTCTCAGCTTCCCAGCTATGTCAGAAGACCTCTAAAGGTACTATCTTTGTCCCTCCCTAGTACCTAGCACAGAGCCTCATTCCCTTGGCTCCTGCCCTTCGAGTTGTTAACCTAGACCTATTTTTCAGGAGGCATATCCATCAGGATTTGTCTACATGAAAAAGGAACCAGTCTGGGCTCTCTCACTGTTTAGCAGAGGTCTAAATGTGTCACAGGTCACATACCCAGGATAGATAAGAGACATAATTCCAGTGAGCTTTGGCTTCCCATCTGTAAATGAAAGAGCTTCCTAAATGTCCTCTAAAGTATTTTCTGGTGCTAATATTGGGTGAATCATTTTTGAGACTTTGTGATGCTCGAAAGGTACTTAGTAGATCAAGGAATTTGCATGCTCTTGTTTTGTCAATATCAACTTTAGGCAAGCATCTTCCATCTTGACTCCTACTGAACTTTATCAGCCTGAGAAGCAGTCAGCTCTGAAGATATGGGACTTCCTTGGCGGGCCAGTGGTTGAGACTGCACTTCCACTGCAGGGTGCACAGATTGGATCCCTGGTCAGGGAACTAAGACCCTGCATGCTGTATGATGCAGTCAAAAAAAACCAAAGAAAAATAATTTTAATGTGCTTACCCTGTTTAAAAAAAAAAATCTGAAGGTGTTAGTACCTTCCTTTTCTCTTCATCATTTAAATTTTGGTCCCCCTCTATCTTGGGGTAAGGACTCCCCACCAAGTTGTCCCATCTGTTGGGATAAGTGGTTTCCAACTTCTTCTTTTAACACAACAGGTAAATCTCCGGTCACTGAATCAAGTCAGGATTTCTCTGGAGTGTCCTCCTTCTACTGTAGGAACATGAATATGAGGGGACTATTCTGTGGTAAGAACCACGATGAAGAAAATAGTCAGGAGAAGGAAAGGGAAAAGAAAGTCACATTTGCTAAGGGCCTTCCATATGCAGCCCTCTATTGAATTCCTGGATCCCCTTATTAACCACACCCACAATGCCTTGAAGTACTATAACATCACCAGATTTGTAAACATTAAATTTAGTGACTCTCTTCCCAGTTGAGTATGTGCTCCATGAAGACAAGGACTATGCTATGTCTGTCTTATCACTTTTCTGGTTCCTTGGAGCACCAAGAAAATAATGGCTGCTAGATATATAGTAAATAGATGAATAAATTAATGCATTTAATCCTAATCCTAATGAATTAAATTAGTTCTGCAAAGTAACAGTATTTTCATTTTATAGAAGTTGAGGCCTGGAGGGATTTAATGACTTGCTTGTGGTCACATGGTTAGAAGGTGGAGGCTCTTCTGCCCCCTCACATGTCCCCTAGAAAAACTACCCCAGGCGAGAGTGCCAGAGCCAGGTTCTGTGTCTGTCCTTGGAAACAGAAATGGATCATAGCTAACCGAAGCAAAATGGAACTTCTGGAAATGATATCATGGGCTCGAAAAATAGATGGAGAAGTTGAGAAACAGGGGCAGAGCTGGGTTTCGAGTGGTGGATATAAGTAAAGGCTGAATGAGGGGTTGGTGTCAGTTACTTCCCAGCAGTTTTGTTGTGTTGTCGTTGCTATTTTTGCCCCCTAATCTTTTTCCGTCACTCATCTTAACTCAGAGTACAGGACAGAGAGTTTAATTGGCCAGAGGAGGGCAGAATGCCTGTACTGACAGCTTCACCTAGACTGTACATACTGGGGAGAGAAAATTCCCCCCAAAAGAATCCAAGTAACCTTATTAGAAAAAAAGTAGGAGCACTTGCTAGGCATTCAGAAGTATAGTGAGTGTCCACTCCACGCTGTCCCATTGAGGGCTGCCAGTGTCCTGAGCCAGAAGTGGGTCAGCCCCTCCAGCCACTGCTTTTCCCTCTTCTCCTTCAGGACAGATGGATGGAGGAAGGGAAGGGAGGTGGAGGAATCTATCACAAAACCATCTTTGAATACCAGCTGGGCTCTTCCTCTGAAATTCCTAAAGTGCTGAAGAAAGTGAGAACTCACAGATCTCTCAACCCAATACCCACCCCCCACACCCTCCCAGTCAGACCTGGCCTGGCTGCCTTTGTTTGTTGCTTCTGTTGTTATTCACACCTTCCTTTGGGATCATTTAAAATCCCTGTTTCCTGATGATCCAACATCCTTCAATCAACTGGCAGGGGGTAAAGCCTGCCAAAACCTCAGGTAGCAGCCTGGCCCCAGCCCCGTTTGCAGTAACATCCTGTGTTCACAGCTTTCCAGCTCAGCTCCAAATGCCAATTTGGTCTGTGAAAATTTCCATGGCCTCCTGCTAAGCTAACGTTCACATATCCTGGCCCATAGACACAGTGACCTTGGTCAGATTATATTTCTTTCATGCTGGGCTCCAGCCCCCACTGTGTGCTCTCTACCATCATTACCTTACACAGGACCCTTAATATTGGCAGTGAGATCTGACTTCTGAAGCATCCCAGCAACCCTATTTGGGAAGCAGGGTACATCTTAGGAACCTAGAGAGTTTAAGGAATCCTGCTACAGTCATATACTACAATTGTGGTAGAAGCAGTACTGAAGCCCAAAGCTTTTGGCCCATGCTCCCAGGCTTCTTCATTAATAAGGGTGCTAAATCATGTCAGTGAGAGGCTTGTCATTCTGCTGTGAAACCTATAATTCTATAGTTACTACCAAGCCCTGAATCTTATGCAGAAGTAATTGGTCCAGAATGTTTCCTCAGCAAGCACAGACTATGGCATCAGGCTCTGGGCTACATCCTTGGTATTTATTATGAGTCCCATTTCATAGAGGCACAAAGATGTTAAGTCATTTGTCTCAAGCTCATCCAGGTAGTAGAACCAAGGTTCAGACCCATCACTTGGTACAGAGCTCCTGTGTTTTTCCACTGCACTTAAATTCATAACTATCTCCCGTAGGTGTTTACTCTCTTCCCATGACAACTACACACACACACGCACGCACATATGCACCACACCTTCTCTCCACAAGTCTATCTAGGAGTCTCCCTGTACTTTTATTTTAAACAGCTTTATCAAAGTATAATTTACATACTATAAAATTCACCAATTTGATAATTAAAGTATCTTTAAACAGTTGTACAATCATCACAATTATCATAAAATCCAGTTTTAGAACACTCCCTTTGCACCTAAACGTTCCCTCCTATTTTATACAATCAATTCCCGGTCTCACTTTCACTCCTCTGACTTGCTTTCTGTCTCATTCCTTTGCCTTTTCTAAAAACTTTACATAAATGAGAAAACCTGTAGTTGACTGTCTGACTCTTCCTACTTTGCAAGTTTGTGAAGTTCATCCATGTTGTTGCACGTATCAGTAATTTATTTCTTTTTTACTGCTAAGTCGTATTCCATTGTATGGATATACTAGATTTTGTTTGTCTATTACATAAAAGTTGATAGACATTAGGGTTTATTCCCAGCTCGAGGTGTAGGGGAGGGAAAACAATTTTCCCTCTACCCTTCTGAGTTCTTGGTTGAAACCCTGTAATAAAAGATAGATAGGGGCTTCCTGGGTGGCTCAGTGGTAAAGAATTCACCTGCCTGTGCAGTAGACACAGGTTTGATTCCGCATGCTGCAGAGCCACTGTGCCTGTGTACCACAACGACTGATCCTGGGCTCTAGAACCCGGGAACTATTGAGCCCACACGCTGCAACTACTGAGCCCAAGCACCCTAGAGCCTGTGTTCCACAAGAGGAGAAGCCACAGCAATGAGAAGCCTGCACACTGCAACAGAGTAGCCTGCCACTCACCGCAACTAGAGAAAAGCCTGCACAGCAAAGAAAACTCAGCATAGCCATAAAAAAAAATAAAATACAATCTAAAAAACACATTAAAAAAATTTTTTTAAAAGAAGTTCACATGTAGGGAGGGGTTTCCGGAGGGAAAACATATGTAAACCCATGGTGATATCATGACAATGTATGGCAAAAACAATAAAAAAAAAAAAAAAGAAGAAGTTCACATGTATACCTTCAAGTACATGTGGGAGAGACCCAGGAAAAAATGATTAACTCTCTGAGGTGGCCGAAGCTACTAACTTAAATATTATCTTTAGCTAAAGACAGAAGAAAGTTGTGTGTGGGGAGGCTGGTAGTGGAGTTATGAGGTTACCAGAAAAAGCATAGTAAACAAGGATCAGGTTTAATATGAAGCTTTAAGTCTGTTGTTTAGATTCAAAATTATTTTGAGTTATCTAGCTCCTTTGCATTTTCATATACATTGTAGAATCATCTTGCCAAATCTTGTCAAAAAACTTGCTGGAATTTTGATATGGATTGTGTCAAAACTATAGATCAATTTGGGGACAATTCCTACATTGAATTTTCCAAACCATGAGCATAGTATATTTCTCCATTTGTTAAGATCTTTCATTTCTCTCAGCAATGTTTTGAGGTTTTCAGTGTACAGATCTTGCACTTCATTTCATTAAGTATTTTATTCTTTTTTAAGCTATTGTGAATGAAATTATCTTAATTTCATTTTTTGATTGTTAGTAGTGTATCCCACAAACTGTAAACTTGCTCCTGATTCTGGTAGACTTCTGTAGATTCCTTAGGCTTTTCTACAAACAAAATCATGTCATCTGCAAATAAGGACTGTTTTACTTCTTCCTCTCAAATATGTATTTCTTAATGTTTTTTTCTTGCCCAAGGGTAGTGGTTAGGACCTCTTGTATAAAATTCAGTACAAGTGATGAGAGTAGACATTCTTGCCTTTTTCTGTCCTGTCTTTAGACAGATCCTGTCCTTCGACAGATCCTGTCCTGTTTAAGGGAGCCCTGATATCTCTTCCAGAAAAGGAGGAAGAATTGTAGATACCCAGGATCTCACAGTAGACAGCACCTTTCTAGTGGTGGCCTGAGACTCTCACATCGTCTCTCTTCTCCCCATTCCCCCTCCCCATCTTAAAGACCAGGTTCCTGGCCCCACAGCCAGTCCTGTGCCCAAAGCCTCCTGCCCTCTTGAGTCCATACCTAAAACATTTAAAAACTCCTAAGATACCCATATTTCTCTCTCAAAGGTCCCTTTGGAGCAGCTTCATCCTCTCAGCACCAGAGTTTAGTACCTCTGATAAGTAGCACCTGCTTTTCTGGCTCCCATCCATGGGAATTCAGTGGCAGGGGGAGGAGGAAATTGAAAATCAACTGAAGTGCTTGGAACTCTGATAAAAAGATCTCCCTAAACCCCCAAAGGAGCTGTTGGTGAGTCTCAGGAGAAGCCCTTGACAGCTGAGCCCCTCCTCAGCACCGTGGGGTCTTGCAATGAGCTCCTCTCTAAAGTCCAGCTGCTTGTGCTGTCTTCTCTCCCATGTTTTTCAGAGCACCTGCTAAACTCCAAACAGCCTAGTCCTTGTAAAGCCCCATAAACTTACTGTGTTCATCTCAGGGTCTTTGGTTATGTTGCCCACCGTCCCGGAATGCCTTCCCACTTCCCTCGGCCTGTTCATAGCCTGCTCATCCATCAGCACCTACATCTAGTTCACCTCCTTCCACAAAACTTTTCCTGATTACGCTGGCCCTTGGGAATCTACCCCACCACAGCTGTACTCAACTGTCACCCAATTTAGCACACAATCACAGCAGGTTGGACCCATGTAATTTGTATGAATTTTTCCAGGCAATTTGAATATAATGAACTTCACATGTATTGGTTCTAAATCATGATCTCTGGCTTGGCCACACTCACCAACACCAATGAGAAATCCAATATCAGTCACCAAGAGGGATGTCTTCTCCTCTTTAGGGTTTATGGAGCGGCTGTGGGGGCAAGTCTTCGGTATACTTCATCACTGCTAAGTCACCATCTGTACCCCAAAGCTCATTAGGTAGGTTGTGGGAGCTAAATTTGGCTGCAGTGCTGAGCCCGGTAAAACCACCCAGTAGTCTTCTTGACCAACTGACAGAAAGGGTGGACTGTGTTCCCTCCTTCATCATGCCCTCCCTCCCTACAGAGCAGTCTCCCAGCTCTCTTTGACATCCCACAGTGCCCTGCAGTGGCCATCCTGGATTGGTTAATCTCACCCCACATGATTACAAAAGCAGGGAGCGCCAACTGCAGCCCCTTGCAGACCAGCAGGCAGTTCTGGGGTAGCGGTAGACCCAGGGATCTTCAGGGGCTGCCAGGCCCCTACCTCAGCAAACCCTGCTGCCCCAAGGCGTGTCCCAAAGCACATTGGAAAACCCCATCCCTGACCCTGGAGCTTGAAATTGTCTCATGGTTCATGCTCTTTCTGCCTGAAGGGTGCATGCCTGTCTCACTGCTTTGCCAGCATTTCCATAGTACTCAGAGAGCTGCAAATTACAAAAGTTACTTTTCTTCAGTCAATTTAAGCCAGCCTGGCACAAGTCCCTCATTCTCCTTTGTCAATAAGGCAAAGAGTCAGTTGTTCACCCAGCTTCGTCTTGTAGCAAGGCAGCCCTTTCTCTGCCCTTCCTCTCTTCCTCAGAAGTCCTGATTGTGCCTTTCATTTGACCCTGCTCTAAAGTGCATGGAAAATCTTCCTACCATTCCCTTCTGCCCAAGTGAGGCCACTCCAGCATAGGTACGAACAGGGACAGGGAGGAAGTAAGTTGAACAGCTTGCACCTGGCAGCTCATCAGTTGGGTGTTATTTTACTGCTGGGCAAGAATGATCAAAATAACACCCACAGGGAGGTCTCCAAAAGCTGAGGCACTGCAGGTTGCTACACCAGCCTATGCGGGAGGGCAGGATGTGGTGTGGTCACTGCCCTGGGCGCTCAGCATCCTCCCCAGTGGGAGCTGTGCCCTGTGGGTCCTTGACAGAATAACTTAATTCTTTCCAACTTTTAAAACCCAATGGCTTTTCAGGGAGGCCTCTTGTAGACCTTGTTTCTTCCTATCTGGATTCCTCCACTTTTCCGTCCCTTAACTCAGCAACATCCTCCATCCACTTCCACTAATCCCCACAGATTATCTCCTGAGAAACCCAGTGTGAAATTCACTTCTACCTGGAAGTCTCACTCTTCTCACCTCATCCAGCTCAGTTCCCTACAGGTTTGCTTTTCAGCACCCAGGTGTTCTCTTTGATTTCTTTTGCATGTGTTTAGCTGGGACTTTGAAAGGATCTGAAATCCTATCTCTTAATTTAACATTCCCTGAAGCCAGAGAGTGTGGCTTTCCTCGCCCCCTATAGTGCCTCTTTCAGTAACTGGACCACAGTTTTTATTGACCAGGTCCCATAAAACCTTGCCAACTGTTAGGTAGTTAGAATAGGAAGCAGGAGTCCAAAATGGCGGTGGCTAGAAGACAAGGAAGGGAAAAGCCCCCGAAAATAGAACAAGGAAGGTCCGAGGACCTGAGTGAGAACTGCAGGTAGAACAGCACTCCTGTCTAAGCCCAATTTGCATAGGACAGGCCCAGGGGGCAGAAATAAACATATAAAATAGGAGCCAAAGCGCTCGCTCACTCTCGCTCTCCCGCACCTCGAAGATGGACTCTCCTTCTCTCTCTCACGCACTGCGGTGTTCTTCTCTTCACGGCCTTGGATTGGCATGCCCTCACACTTTGAGGATGAATTCTCCGGCTATCATCTTCTAAATAAAATAGAGCTGTAACAATGAGCTGTAACACTGGTTTATTTAAGAGCTATAACATGGTCTGTCCAGACCCGAGAGCTGTGGCCTGCCAAGGGCTTCAATGTCTGTCACTCCAAATCTTTGTTGTGACGAGACAAGAGCTGAGGAACATACCCTCGCGTGACATCTACACTCGCCTGACACAACCAAATCCCAGGACATCTGAAGGACAAACCCCAGAGTGACTCCTTGGACCTGGTAGACCTGCTACCCACCCCAACCTCAGAACTGGCAGGTCCCTTGATGCCTCCTCCTGCATGTAGACTAAGGGGTGTTCACTGAGGTTAAGAGGTTGATTTTCTGTTTGTACTCCCTTAACTCAAAGGAAAGGCTTGGTGCAGAAGGTAAGTAGAAATTCATAAAGGGGAGTTATTTCACAGCTGGTCTTTCTGAACCGTCTACACCAATAGGTGACTGGGGCCTTAGAGTCTGCAGTTTAAACAACCAAGGTGATATTGACTACAGTTACATTGAAAATCAGTGGTAGACTCTTGCTGCTCAAAGTGTGGTCCTTGGGCAAATAGCATTAGCCTCACCTGGGAGTTCTTAAGAAATGCAGAATTTTAGGCCCTAACCAGATCTACTGGATCAGAACCTGCATTTTAGTAGATTCTCTAGGTGATTGGTGTATACACTGCTGTATTAATGATTGCATCAGGACATGTGCTTAAACTCAGGCATCCTGGACTTATGGTCACCCTCCGCCCAAGGGAGATGGCAGGTGGTGAGGCTGAATGGGGTAGAAGGGAAGTTTGAGCAGCCACAGTTCAAACTGAGCTCTGGTTTGGGAATAATGGTCTCAAGAGCCTGTCTTTCTCTCCCCAGCTCTCCCAATAGGCAAATATAACTGAACTGTTTGTTATGCTAATTGGTTGTGTTTGTTGCTAGAACGGGGCGGGATGTGTTTGTGGGAGCAAGGAGGAGTGTCAGTAGTCTATGGAGCTGGTCCAAGCTCACCCATATGCCCTCTACTTTGTACAGAGGCTTCCCCATCAATAACCTTACTTTCTTTGAGTGTTCTATTCCTACATCCTGTTTCTGATTTTTCTGTAATACTTCTTGACATTTTGGCTTTTTATCCTGTTCCAGACCCTTAGCTTGCTTCCTGGCCTCCAATCTGACTCTCTATTAACCTTCAAGCCTTCAACAGATAATTCTTTTAGCACTTTCTGTGTCTGAAGGCAAGCACTGAGAATTCAAAATGAATCCAAGATATAATCCCTGCTTCCTAGGGCTTACAGCGCTCACTGCATGCCAGGGTCTGTGCTATGAGTTTCAATGACATAATGTAACTTAATTTTAACAAGCATATCTTTGAGGTTGTCCCCACTTCCTAGTTGAAGAAATTGAACTCAAAAAAGAGTCAAGATAGTCCCTCAGGGTCACAGCTAATTAGTGGCACAGGCAGGATTTAAGCCCAAATCTGATTGCTTCAAGTCTCTTAAACTAGATGTAAAAGACTACCTTCTTCATCACTGTATCTCCTGTGCTTTGGACAACACCTGGGCATATGTCACACATTCAGCATTTGTGAAGAAAGAATGTTATTTTGAACCATCTCTTGAGTTCCCCCCCTTCAACCACAGGGTCCTTCAAGCTCAGGTCCTTCAACACTCTGGGCATCATAGTCTTCATGATCCTCAGACCCCCAATCCAGCATTCAGCACCCTCCCTGCTTTACCTCTGCCTCTCAGGGACAGGCAGGCAGGACTGCCTTGGAGTTAATCCAAGATTTCTACCTCAAAACCAGTCAAAGCATATTATCCTGGAGCTTTATAATTCATACAGCAGATAATAAAAATGTTGAAGGAGGACTTCCCTGGTGGTATGTGGATAAGCGTCCATCTCAAGAGAGAAACCAATAAGAAAAACATGGCAATTGACATAAAAAATGTTTTAAAAAATGAATAAATAAAACAATTTTATGTAATATTCATCTGCCAATGAAGGGGACATGGTTCGATTCCTGGTCCAGGAAGATTCCACATATCTTGGAGCAGCTAAGCCTGTGCACCACAACTACTGAGCCCTCACGCTGCAGCTACTGAGGCCCATGCTCCTAGATGCTCAGCAACTAGAGAAGTCACCACAGGGAAAAGCCTGTGCACCCAACGAAAGTAGCCCCCACTCGCCACAACTATATAAAGCCCATGAGCAGCAGCAAAGACCCAGCACAGCCAAAATCAAACAAACATAAAAATTATTGAAGGGATATAAGTAGATGAATATAACACAACCTCTACCCTCCTGGCATTTCCTAGGCTGTTATACTATGCCAGCTGCCTCCCATGATGTGAAGCCATTATTAGTACTTCGTTGGTTAGCAAGGCTTGAGATGAGCTTCTCATGCAGCTTCCTGAGGAGGCCTCCTTGTTTGGTGAACCAGGAAGGCTAGTCCTTGTCAAACCCAGTTGCACGCAAATTTTGTCCGTTTTATTCTTGACCTAGTTTCTCTCTATAGCTTCCAGCTTCAGGATCGCAATCACATCCCTTTCTCTTTATACTCATTGACTTTCAAAACAGATTTTAGTTGATAATCTGAAGATGATATTAGGTCGTGGAACAGACCCCTGCTTGTTATCATGATTTCCTGATAACTCAGATCTGAAATCCCCATGCCTGAGGATCCAGAGAAGTCAGTTCAGGTAGAGGAGGCCCAAGCCAGAGAATTCTTATCCCTTTTGAAAGAGAGATATTGCTTGCTTCAGCTTCTATAGCAAAAACTGCATCTTAGGCATCAAATTATCTGAGACACGTTGCAATAGAGGGGTTCAATGTATGTGAACTATGCTGGATTCAAAACTATTTACATCTCTGGGACTTTTTCAAGTCTAGAGAAAGAATTCTCCAAGAATAGACTGCTCCAATGTGTCATTTGAGAAAATTTCGCAAGATATTGATGTCAACTGACGCTTGATGCAGAATGATGAGCATGGCTACCTCATAGTTCTTATTGAGGCACATCCCAACCTTGGACATTCAGTATATTTGCAAATCTATTTCAAAATAAAACATTTGATTTTTCACTCCTGTTTGACTGCCTGCCATTCATTTATTTGATAAACATTAATGGGGCCCCTACGATGTGCTAGTCACCATTCAGTGTGCTGGAGATAATGTTGAACAACGTGTTCTTTCCCTCATTCGAGTGGGAGAAGACACCCTATAATAAAACAAACAAATTTACAAACAAGAAAACTGTCAGATAGTCAGGAGCTGCACAGACAATTAGAATAGAGGGCTTCAGTAGAAATAACTGGTGACTGCTTCATATGGAGCTGTCAGCAAAGCATTCTCTGAAGAACTAAATGACAAGAAGAACCTGTCTGGAAGGTGGGTTGGGGGGGTGGAATCTAAATCCAAAGCTCTAGGTTTGTCTCCTTTATTCTACCACTTAAACTATGAACTCCAAATAGTCAAGAAATGGATGATCTATTTCTATGATAAGAAAGTGATTCCTTCACTTTCTTTACTTCACAGGAGGTAACCTGTTACCTCCTTCAGTCTTGTTACAACTTTCTAGGGCTTCCCAGGTGGTTCAGTTGTAAAGAATTTGCCTGCCAGTGCAAGAGACACCGGTTCCTCTGACCCAGAAGATTCCCACATGCCAAGGAGCAACTAAGCCCGTGCACCACAACTATTGAGCCTGTGCTCTAGAGCCCAGAAGTAGCAACTAACTGAAGCCAGTGCACCCCGGAGCCCACGCTCTTCAACAAGAGAAGCCACAGCAATGAGAAGCCCATGAAATGCAACATTCACCACAACTAGAGAAAAACCTGTACAGCAATGAAGACTCAGCACAGCCATAAGTAAATTAATACAATAAAAACTTTCTAAAGTGTGAATTAAAATTTTTCAGGGAATTTCTACAATCTCTACTTTGATGACTGTAACCACTGTACTCAGCTGTTCAAGTAAACACCCAGGGTTCATTCAAGACTTTGTTTGGTAAACTTGCTTTTTAAAAAAGGTTTGTTTGTTTGCTTATTGCTGCACTGGGATTTGTTGCTGCACATGGGCTTTCTCTGGCTGTGGTGAGAGGGAGCTCCTTCCATTGCTGTGTGCAGGCTTTTTATTACACGTGTAATCTTCCCTGACCAGGGATCAAACCCACATTTTCTGCATTGGCAGGTAGATTCTCAACCACTAGACCATCAGGGAAGCCCCAACCTGGTTATTTTTTTAAGTAGTTTTTTTTTTTTCCCTAGCTGGAAAAATATCAGTTCACATTACCTGAATTAGCCTAGATAATTTTTTCTTTACTTTCAGTATTAAGCTGAAACATCCCTACCTTTAGAGAGTGTGTGTTGGTTAGAAAAAGTGAGGCTAGATGATACCAAATTCCATACCACGTGCAGTCTTTCTGTGGCTCTCCTCCAAGGGTTGCCTCAGGGATCCATATTCCTTATATCTCCTATTTCTGCCATCCAGATTCACCACAGAAGGGAAATTAAGAAACTGGACAATTGCACAATGAATTTTATGACCAGGCTTGAGAGTAACAGATATGATTTCTATTCTCTTCTATTAGCTACAATCCAGTCTTATAACCCCAACTTGATAAGGCCTCCCAATGCAGTTTTCTCATGTGCTTGGAAAAAAGATGAATGGCATGAGATTTGGTGAACTCTGGCTTAGGTTTCCTTCTTTGGGTATAGCAGAAAGTCTTACTTGCATTAGACACTAAATAAATAACTGGATAGATGGAGGAATCAAAGGATTGTAACCTAAGGTCTTATAACTATTAATAGTAAAAGAGTAGACTAGAATGAATATATGTTGAATTAATTAGCTAATTAATAGAAAATTCCATATCAATTCACCATATGCCTAAGAATTATAGGAAGAAACTAAAACAACGCTGCTCAAAAATATACTTGATTGGGGATTCCTAGGAAATTCTTTTTATTGTTTTGTATTATTTCGACATACAACCTTATTAGCCAAAGTCACTTCAGCTCTCCTCCCCTCTGAAACCCTCTGGCAATCACTCTGCAATTGTTTCAAAGATTGGGAAATTATTCTGAAGGCAATGTGATCTAGTGATGGCATTGACTTTGGCTCCCCTCACCATTACTCTTAATGTTGCCATAAGCCCGTTTTTCAGTCTTGAAGTTGGCTGCCCTTGAAATGAAGTGGAAAAACCTGAATTTGTGGGACAGTATGGTCCCCAGCCCAGTTCACTAGCCAAAAAGTGAACAATCCTGTGTTTGTGACACCCTGAGCCTGCAGTGACCTTCCGGGCCAGCAAGGATGCCGGAGGGAACATACATTCTCTGAAATGACAGTAGAGGAAGAACCAGCCCATTGCCCAAGGACTGATGAATAGGTCCCTCTTTTCCCCTAGGACAGCCTCTGCAAGGCCTCATGTAAGACTTAACACTTTCCTATCTTGAGCTCTATACATAGAGTCTCATCTATCCTCTTAGCTGAAAATTAATCAAACTGAAAATAAATAATTAGTTCTCTAGTGCTAACTACAGCTATTTACTTTTTTGAGCAATGATGTCACTAATGTATTTCTCCATCTCTATATCAGAGTGCAAGGACAATATCTGCTATATCATTTTATTCTCAAGTACCTAGCACAGTAAATGGCAAAGAGTAGATATTATGGACACTTATTAAATGCAGAATGACTATGGGCAAACCTTGTCTCAAAGTTTAGGCTCTTGTGTGGCTTTGTTTTAGCACCATCTTCCCCAAGAGTGATCATTTTCCCTTCTCATTATAAATACAAAATATACATCAGGCAGCTTCTGCTGTTTGTTTTTGACTCAGGGAATGCAGGTCAAGAGGCAACAGTGAGAACTGGACATAGAACAACAGACTGGTTCCAAACTTTGAAAGGAGTATGTCAGGGCTGTGTATTGTCATCTTACTTATTCAACTTCTATGCAGAGTACATCATGTGAAATGCTGGGCTGGATGAAGTACAAGCTGGAATCAAGATTTCCTGGAGAAATGTCAGTAACCTCAGATGTGCAGATGACACCACCCTTATGGCAGAAAACGAAGAGGAACTAAAGAGCTTCTTGATGAAAGTGAAAGGGGAGAGTGAAAAAATTGGCTTAAAACTCAACATTCAAAAAACCAAGATCATGGTATCTGCTTGCATCACTACATGGCAAAGAGATGGGGAAACAATGGAAACAGTGACAGACTTTCTTTTCTTGGGCTCCAAAATCACTGCAGATGGTGACTGCAGACATGAAATTAAAAGACACTTGCTTCTTGGAAGAAAAGCTATGACCAACCTAGACAGCATATTAAAAAGCAGAGACGTTATTTGCTAACAAAGGTCTTTCTAGTCAAAGCTATGGTTTTTCCAGTAGTCATGTATGGATGTGAGACCTGGGCCATAAAGAAAGCTGAGCACCGAAGAATTGATGCTTCTGAACTGCGGTGTTGGAGAAGACTCTTGAGAGTCTCTTGGACTGCAAGATTAAACCAGTCAATCCTAAAGGAAATCAGTCCTGAATATTCATTGGAAGGACTGATGCTGCAGCTGAAGCTCTAATACCTTGGCCACCTGATGCGAAGAACTGATTCATTGGAAAAGACCCTGATGTTGGGAAAGATTAAAGGCAGGAGGAGAAGGGGACAACAGAGAATGAGATGGTTGGATGGCATCACTGACCTGATGGACATGAGTTTGAGCAAGCTCCAGGAGTTGGTGATGGACAGGGAAGCCTGGCGTGCTGCAGTCCTTGGGGTCGCAAAGAGTTGGATACGACCGAGTGACTGAACTGACAGTGAATCTCAGAACTATCAGGGCAGAAACTTGGGGTCAGCATTTTCATAAGCTTTCAGTTTGGGGCTAATGGTGAAAACTTCTCAGCTTTCAAATTGTTCATACACACACATGTCCTGGATGCAATAACCAGTAAGACTGCTTCACAAATCCAGGGGCGAATACTGTCATATTTAGTTTTTTCACACAAAACAAATGGCTTAAGTTCCCACGGTTTAATAGATTGTGGGGTTAGCGAAAGCCCAGCATCTCTGTCATGGGGCTGTCTCCAACCCTATGATTTGTCCACAATTTCGAAGACTCTTTTTGGATTAAATAGGGGTCAGCCTGACTTCTGCAGCCCAGTGGGAGAAATGTTACTGATCACTGCCACATGGCTATGGGAGACACCCCACATGAGCCTTCAGATGATATTATGCAGGGCTCTGCAAAGGCTTCTGAAGGTCTGTGTGGGAAAGAGAACTTTGAGACCTAATGCTTAGCTCAGCTGAGGCTGTCCCTTGCTTAGGTTCCCAGAATTGCAGCTTTTAGTGCTAATTTTCAGTCTTTAGGAGATCTTTCCCCAAAGATATAGTCACCCAAGAGGGCTACCTCAGATTTTATCAAGCTGTCCAGCTCTACAGACCCCGAACTTCCATGAACTTTCATCTCGAGGGACCAAGCCACTGTAGGTCTGGCAACTTTTCCTTTTCAACCCTTGAGACACAAATGTCTTCATTTCCAGCAAGGAGGATATTAGCCATCACTTCTTATGTTTGGGCATGCCGATGGTCTCTAAGGGGCCCTACTGCCCTCAGACAGAGCGAGCTACTGCAGTGTCTTAGGACAGGCATTCTCCCAGACTTTCTGGTTTCTTTCTTGGTAGAAAGGAGAAGCAGAAGAAAGAGATGGAGTAGGAGGAGAAGAGTAGGACACTACTATAGAAGCTAAGTCTCAGCAGATCCTTCCACTGCATGGTTCTTCACACACTGATGGCATAGGCCGTTCCTCAAAGCAAAGTTCCCTGCTTTGAGAAGAGACAGACCTTCTTCTCTAAATTGTGCATATTGTTATGTTTACAACACCCATTTACAACCAGAAAGAAAACCAAGAGATCGTCTAGTTATGGTGTCTGGCTTCAAGGTGCTGAAACTTCACTGGACATTGTAAGAAAATAATTGAAGTTTTTATTCAAAATCCAGGTGATGGATGGGACAGGCTCCCAAGGTAGAATAGTATTATGCTTGGTGGTGGTTGTCAAATTTTTTCTTCTTAGAATAAGAGTTTTATTTTGGTGGGAGGACCACTCCTTCCCAGATAGAGTAGCATGACGATCCTTGATTCTGACATGGATGGGGCTTCTTTTCTGGGCCTGTGGCGTGTTCTCCAGGCCCTACATCCATCTTAAAGATATCACTGGGCACCTAATTGCAGCTGTCAGCGTCTGTCTGCAGTCACAGAGGCAGGTATTGACTCAAGAGGCACGATCCACAGTGCGATAACCATCAGCAGTGGGTCTGAAAGGAAAACATCAAACCATATGGAGGCGGGAGAAGTTGTCACAACTTGTTAATTTATGAAACCAAATTTTCAGACCAATGAAAATATCCCCAAACATTCTACATCTCATGAAGCTGCTGTGAGAAGCAAACGAGTCAAAGAGAAGGATCAAGCCTACCAGCCTCCTGGTATCACAGACTGGGCCCCTCTGTGCCTTGAACACTGAGCCCTCAGAGCATGAGAGCCCTGTAAGAGAGAGGGACTGAGTTGCACAGATTAAAAGCCTGTAAGCCAAACTGACTGTGTTTCCCCTGGAATGTGCCTCATTGCTGAGTCACACAGGTGAGTTATCATGGGTTTTTTCTTGCATAGTTTGGTTCTTTAACAACCATTTCAGAAGTGAAACAATAACAACTGCTGCCTGTTCTCTCTTTCAATCCTGCATTTTAACAGGCAGGCAAAGAGCAGGCACCTCTAGCCTTCTTAAGGATTTGCAAAAGGGAATTCCATTGTGAAGGAGCTGTTGCCATTCTCCTTCAGTTGGTTAAATGTGATTCAATTTGATTCCATTTCAAAGCAGACATGGAGCATCTGGTGTGTGCCCACACTGGTGCTGCTGAGGCGGCCAGGACCAGTAGCATGTTGTCATTGCCCAGGTGGGGCATGTCATCAAGCAGGCACCTGGATAGATAGACAAACAGCTGAAGTATGGAACAGGGGAGTGGTGATGATACTTTTTGTCCCAGGTGAGTCAGGGGTTGTTGCTGATCAGTTGCTAAGTCATGTCCAACCTTTTGCAATCTCATGGGCTGCAGCATGCCAGGCTCCCTGTCCTGCACTATCTCCCAAAGTTTGCTCAAATTCATGTCCACTGACTTGGTGATGCCATCCAGCCATCTCATCCTCTGCCTCCCCCTTCTCCTTTTGCTTTCAATATTTCCCAGCTTCAGGGTCTTTTCCATCAAAGTCAGGGGAGGTTACAGTAAAGGTGATGTTTGAGCTGGGTCTTGAAGGAGCAGCTGGCCTCTGGGGCAAGACAGGAAAGTGCCCATCAGCTGAAGGAAAGTATTAACAAAAGGCAAGGCTACACAGCAGTGTGTGAGGTCTAGAGGGACCTGGATGTATGGCGGGTAGAGGGTGGGGCAGATGCCAGAGCAATGATGTTAGGAAACAGGGGTCAGGGTATGGAGGGGCTTGGATCCTGGTTCAGGACTTAAACTTCAGACGGAAGCTCACTAATATAGGCCAGACCCTGGTTGTCCTCCAACATTGTAGCTGGAGTGCCTGACCCTCACAGGGCCCTGGTACAGGATGGAAGTTATTTTCCTCCAGGCCTTACCACTGGTGCCCAAAATTCCCAGCATTCCACTCACTCCTCAGAGGTCTTCTGGGAATGCACACATACCTGTTTCCTGCAGTGGGTAGCAGATGAAGGCCCTGAACCCTCCACCTTGCTCCACTGTCACCTATACCTCAATCATTCACATTTCTGGAACTCAAAGGCAGGCTAAGGTGTTAGGCTGCCTAGTTTCAAAGCCCAGCTCTGTCACCAGCAGATGTGGAGCCTGGGGTAAATGCTTAAGTAGTGATGCCCCAATGTGTGAGGCAAAGCCAGCAGACAGGGATTCCGGGCAGGGAGCAGCACACCTGGGCACACCTGTATTCCTCTGCCCTGGACACAATTCCCCACATCCCTCTCCCTCTCAGCAGACCACCCTAGAACAGTGTTGGCCAACAGAAATATAATGTGATTATAATAAAAATCATATAAAAACTAAAATATTCTCTCAATTATAAAAAAGTAAAAAAATAATTAAGAATATATTTTATTTAATCAAGCATATCCAAAATATTGTCATTTTTAACTTGTGATTAATCTAAAAATGATTAGGGATATATCTTACATTTTTGGGGGGTACTAAGTCTTTATTTATTTATTTTTTGTCAAGTCATGCAGCTTGTGACATCTCTGTACCCCAATCAGGGACTGAAGCAGGGCCAAGAGAGTGAAAGCACTGAATCCTAACCATTAGACCACTAGGGAATTCCTGGCTACTACGTCTTTAAAATCCAGGGTATAGTTATTCTTACAGCACATGCCACTTGAAATAGACACATTTTGACATTTTGAGTGACTGTACGGAACTCAATGGTCACACATGGCTAGAGGCTACCATATTGAATAGCACAGCTTTAGAACAATGGCACATGACTGGGCTGAAATAATAGCAATAGCTAGTATTTCTTGATTACCAGCTGAGAGACCTTGGACAAATTACTAAATCTGTGTTTGTGTCCTCTGAAAGAGAGAAGAAATACAACTTAACATTGTGTTGGGAGCCTCAAGTTGGGACATATATCTGAAGCCCAGAATGTGATTATCATTTCATTATCATTTCCTCTTTGCCTTTGTGCATACAATTTCCTCAGCCCAAAATGCCCTGTCTTCTCTACCTGCAAATCCTTATTCATTCATTAAGACCTTGCTCAAATGTCACCTCCTCTGGGAAGCCTACCTACCTTATCTCTTAGCATCAAGTGCTTCTGGTTCTGGACCAACTTAGCACTTTTTCGGACCTCCCTAACGGTGCTTCTTACCTTGTGCCTTCTTACCTTGTACCTTCTTACCTTCAGTCATGTTCAACTCTTTGCCACCCAGTAGACTGTAGCCTGTCCATGGGATTCTCCAGGTGAGAGTACTGGAGTGGGTTGCTATGCCCTCCTCCAGGGGGGTCTTCCTGCCCCAGGGATTGAACCCTTGTCTCCTTTCTCTCCTGCACTGGCAGGCAGATTCTTTACCCACTGAGCCACCTGGGAAGCTCACTTCTTACCTTGCTTTGTGATTATTTTCCTACTTGTGTTCCAGGTGAAACTGGGTAGAGTTACTGCATCTTGTTGAAGATGCAGATCTTCAATTTTTTAGCATCTCTGAAATCAGGATGCATTTATATTACAATTGGCAGTAACTTGTTCCTCTTTTGGTGAGGTTTTAAAAAATGAGCAATGATGTGATTGTAATATAGAACATAGGTTTAATACATTGTATGTGTGTGTTAGTTGCTCAGTTGTGTCTGACTCTTTGCGATTCCATGGACTGTAGCCTACTAGGCTCCTCTGTCATGGGATTCTCTAGGCAAGAATACTGGAGTGAGTTGTCATTTTCTTCTCCAGGGGATATTCCTGACCGAGGGATCAAACCAGGGTCTCCTGCATTGCAGGCAGATTCTTTACCATCTGAGCCACCAGGGAAGCCTTGATATATTTTAGTAATTGCCTTTGTGTCCCCCAGGCAGTGGGCTCAGTTAATGCAATAAATGTGTCAAATGTTCTGACAACACTAATAAAAGTTTATTGCAATTACCACACGTGTAAATTATTTGGCTGGCAGCCTCTCCTTCCTTCTGAATGGTAACCTCTCTAAGGGCAGAGACTGTAGGCTCTTTCATAGTAATGGGCTGGGCATCTTGTGAGAGGCCAAAATGTAATGCCTGGTTTTTGAGGAAAACGTGCCCCCAAAGAAATCCCACCTTCCCACTATAGCATGATTAGGCTTTAAAATTTTCTTCACCAAAATATCTAATTACTGCATCAGGAAGCAGAGTGATCCAGCTAGAATGTCAGGTTGAGAAACATGCACTTGTGGGACCAGGGGGGGAGAGAGGATGTTTCCCCTCAAAGCTGCATGTTTCCTTAGAAACCCCATAGGGCTCCCAACAGATTATCTTTCAAAGGAGTCATTGCAAGGAAGGCAGAGCTTTTAAATTCCAAGTGTTTTAATAAAGTCTTTTCTAATGTCAAATTGAATTGTCTCTCCCCAATTCATAAAATGATACACAATTTTTTAAATGCCAAAAACGGCTCTTATCAAGAGAGCTACAACTATAGCCAAATACCAATCATTAGAAGGATAAAAAATAATGCTTCATCCAAAGAAAAAGTCAAACGGATGGGGATGAGGGGGTAGAGGAATAAGGACCTTCTTATGAGTGGTGATGTCCAAGTGAAGCCAATCAAAAACAAGGAATTTTAAAATTCCTGAAATGTCTAGAATGTACATAGAATTCCTATAAGCAAATATGGACTTACAAGACCTCGAGGTTATCTCAAAGACATTGTTTGAAGGTATACTTTGATTTTTCCTTGCTGAGTGGATCAGAGTTCTTATCAGGTTAAAAAAAAAAAAAAGCACTCACTCTATTTAGGGACTTTATTCAATTACATACATGCATAGACACCATCTCTCAAACTGTCACCATCCTTCCTCAGGGGAATTTGCATTTGTTTTATCTTTGGCAAACAGTCCAAACACTTGTATTCAACTAAGAGTGTATGGCCTTACCTTCTTTTTTTTTTTTTTTTCTGGCCTGAAAAGAAAATGTGGCTTTACAGATTCAATTAATATGAATTGCTTCCTGCCTTACTAAACTCTCAGGTGGGCTCAGGATTTAGAGTCCCAGAGCTAAGCCTGGCTGGATTTGGGCTGTGTGGGCTTCTGGGAGCTCTGGTTAAACTGGACCCCTCTGAAACCTTCTGCATCTTGGATTTGAAAAGGAACTAATCACCTAATCACACACTTTTTAAAAAATTGAGTTGTTTCTGATGTGTTTCATGATTATTTTACATGTTTATTATTATTGTTTTTGCCACCGTGTGGCATGCAGGATCCTAGTTTCTGGAGCAGAGATGGAACCCACCCCCACCCCTGCAGTGGAATCACACACTCCGTAACTCCCTGTTTTCCCTTCTCTTCCTTCTCTCTTCAAGTTCAGTTTCAATGAAATTACTCTGGCTGATGGACCTAAAACGATCATCAGGTAGATGATCCCCATGTCCTTCTTGTGAACACACCTCTGTTCTCGTTGTTTTTCCCCCATACTAATGCATGCCCTTATTAATAAGTCTCTCATACCCAGCTTCTTTCTGGAGAAGATTCTTATTGTGGGACTAAAGCCCTCCTCAGTGTGGATACTAATGAGTTAAGAAGCTTCGAGAGATATATGCAATGCCATTCCCCTTGCTGAACTCTGAGGCCTCCATGTTGAAGCTGAAACTCCAATACTTTGGCCACCTCATGCAAAGAGTTGACTCATTGGAAAAGACCATAATGCTGGGAAGGATTGGGGGCAGGAGGAGAAGGGGATGACAGAGGATGAGATGGCTGGATGGCATCACCGACTCGATGGACATGGGTTTGGATGGACTCCGGGAGTTGGTGATGGACAGGGAGGCCTGGCATGCTGCGGTTCATGGGGTCGCAAAGAGTTGGACACGACTGAGCGACTGAACTGAACTGAGTCGCTAAGTTGTGTCCATCTCTGTGTGGCCCCATGAACAGTAGGCCACCAGCCTCCTCTGTCTATGGAATTTCTCAGGCAAGAATACTAGAGTGGGTTGCCATTTCCTTCTCCAGAAGATCGAACCTGCATCTCCTACATAGTGTATATATGTCAATTCCAATCTCACACAGCTGCATTTCACGCAGGATTTCTTATCGTCTTTGTGGAAGGGCCAATTGCTAAGTCTGACTCCTAAGAAAGGCAGACTGAGCATACATGGTGCCCAGCAGCCCCCTCTTTCTTGACCAGCTCTCCTAATCGATTCCTTT
This sequence comes from Antilocapra americana, assembly GCA_007570785.1. NCBI lineage: Eukaryota > Metazoa > Chordata > Mammalia > Artiodactyla > Antilocapridae > Antilocapra > Antilocapra americana. The sequence continues at coordinate 6,157,424 of ML662496.1, forward strand.
TCCCTTACCTTAACTAAAACAAAGCTGGGATTTTCCCCTGTACAAATAATTTTATTGGAACTAAGGAGGAAGCTAAGGAGGAACACACAAAAACACAGAAGCAGATGAGTTTACAGAGACAGATTTCTTATCTGGCAGAGCTTCCTGGGGAATCGGCTTCCTCTCCCCTACCCGCACCCTCCATAAAAAAAGGCCCTGATCCTTTGTGTACAGTGAGATAAACACATTTGCAGAGGGGGATGGGCCCCCTCTCTTCTAGAGATTTCTTTCCCTTCATCCTGCTTCACTCTCTCCCCCAAGGTCCTGACACCAATTAAGGAGAACATAATCAACATTAACACATTAAAAAAATGTTTTAAAGCTAATAGTAATATGAACCAAAACTGAAAAACACACAACAACAAAACTGACTTGTTATCATCAAACATATTGAGGTCATGAAAGCTTAGGAAAGAAGGAACAATTCCAAAATCAGAGACTAGAGAAAAGTTACACCAACATATCACACATGATTCTGGACTGAATCTGTTTGCTTTAAAGATGATTATTGGCAGAGATTGAATGGAATCCAAGGATGAGATAGGATTATTGGACCAATGTTAACTTCATGATTTTGATAGTTATACTGTGGTTATGGAGGCAAACCCTTTTGTTTATAGGAAATACACACTAAAGTATTCAGTAGTGATAGGGCATCATGCCAGCAACTTACTCTCAAATGGTGCAGGAAATAAATGTTCTTTGTTCTCTATTTGAAATTTTTTAAGAGTTTGAGATTATTTAAAAAAAAAATTTCTTAACTACTCTATATTCAGAAATTCCATTTTTAGGAGCCTATTTCAAAGATAAACTATTTAAAATATAGAGAGAATGAAGAGGGAGGGAGGGAGGAAGGAAAGAAGACAGAAGGAGTAAAAAGCTATTATTTTTACCAACAAAGATAAAACAACTCAAATATCCATCATTAAGGGACTGATTGAGTAAATTCAAACAGTCTAAAAAATAAATTAGAAATATCTCCATATTCCACTATAGAGTGATCTACAAGATATAATTAGCAAAAAAAGCAGAGTAGAGAAAATTGTGTATATATCCTTGAACAATACAGGTTTGTACTGTGAGGGTCCACTTATACACCCATGTACTACACAATCCTTCATTAGCAGATTAGTTGAATCTCCTTACAAGGAAGAAGGACTCTGAGGGCTGACTATGAAGTTATATGCAGATTTTCCACTTCGAGGAGGGTGGACCCTCTTAACCCCCTTGTTATTCAAGAGTCAACTATAAGTCTAAGAAATGGAAATATATATTTGTGAGAGTGTGTGTGTGGGCTTCCCCAGTGGCTCAGTGGTAAAGAACCTGCCTGCCAATGCAGGAGACTTAAGAGACTCGGCCCAATCCCTGGGTCGGGAAGATTGCCTGGAGTAGAGCATGACAACCCATTCCAGCATTTTTGCCTGGAAAATCTCATGGACAGAGCAGCCTGGCAGGCTACAGTCCATAGAGTCACAAAGAGTTGGACATGACTGAAGCAGCTAAGCACTGAGCATGAGTGTATGTTTACATGTAATTTTTTTTTTGGCTGTGCTGAGTATGTGTTGCTTTGTTTAGCCTTTCTCCAGTTGCAGCAAGCCAATGCTACTTTTCATTGCAGTGCACAGATTTGTCATTGCGGTGGCTTTTCTTTTTGCAGAGCACAGGCTCTAGAGCATGGGCTCAGTAGCTGTGCCACACAGGCTTTGTTGATCTAGGGCATGTGGAATCTTCCCAGACCAGGGATTGAACCTGTATTCCCTGCATTGGCAGGTGGATTCCCATCCACTGTACCACCAGGGAAGTCCAATATGTAACTTTTAAAATAAACAATAGAAGAATAAATATGAAATTTAAAAACAAATGATTACCTATAAGACATTGGAAGAAACAGGGTTGAAGAAGGTATGAAATAGAAACCAAACTACTATAAGCATACTTGGTTTTGTAGACTTGGCTTTCAAACCATATAAAGGTTTTATAAAATCACATGTTTAAAAAAAAAAAAGTAAACCTGGAAAAGGAAATGAAACTAACGATTCTAAGTGTCAATGCAGTTTACATAACCACAGGGAGAAGAACTATTCCATGGGACTTGAAAACTTCAGCTTGACATCAGGCCCCTGGGAGGATGTATCTTCGGGACAAATAAAACTACACGGACAAAAACAAAATCCATTTAAACTCTTTTCAGGAATCATATTGTTGATGGAAATGTTGCTAGTTTTTCTGAGATGTATGTGTGTGTGTGTGTGTTGTGTGATAGAACAAATGCATAATTACGTGATAATCCCCAGTGTCTTTAAAAACCATGATTCTCAACTTTGGGGTAAAGGAGATATAGGATTGAAGAATTTAAACAAAGTCCCTATAATCCTGAACTTGAATTGGAAGTATTTATATGAACTCCTAAAACTTTTGACTTTGAGAAATGAGCATATTTTCTAGCTCCATCTGCTAAAAAGTCTAGAAATGAGTAAACAGTTATCACAGATCACCTTTGTGCCCAAGTGAGCTCCACAAACACCATTTCTCACTAAAAGGAGCAAAGTGCCTTGAAGCAACAGGTGATTTCAGAATTAGAGCAAGAAATGTACAAGACGTTGCTGGAGCATCTTGTCACATCAGATAGAAAGTTACCAAACATTACTTAGATCATATCAACCTTAAGAGGCTTTGACTGGCCAAGGATGGGACAGTTTGAAAATCAATAATGATAGTAACAACAATAAAGTAAAATTCCTCCAATGTTTAAATTCATGAATTTATGTTGATTCTAATAGATAATAACTGGGGACACTTGAAGAAGGCTAGTGAATCAATTCTTTTCTTTTATACCACTGGTAAATAAGGGGGAAATCAAGCGCTTATTCTACTTATCCTACATGGACAATTGCACTAGTTAACCAAGTAACAGAAAAGTTTCTTTCCTTTTTACAGAAATATTACAGCTAATAAATGAAGACACAATGGCAGAATATCATCATCACCATTTTGCAACTTCTAGTGAATTAATTGGGGAAGGCAATGTCAACCCACTCCAGTACTCTTGCCTGGAAACTCCCATGGACGGAGGAGCCTGGTAGGCTGCAGTCCATGGGGTCGCGAAGAGTAGGACACGACTGAGGGACTTCACTTTCACTTTTCACTCTCATGCATTGAAAGGAAATGGCAACCCACTCCAGTGTTCTTGCCTGGAGAATCCCAGGGATGGACGAGCCTGGTGGGCTGCCGTTTATGTGGTGGCACAGAGTTGGACACGACTGAAGTGACTTAAGAGCAGCAGCAGCAGCAGCAGTGAATTGATGGATCCACAAATTGATTGTCAATAGCTGCTGCTAAGTCGCTTCAGTCGTGTCTGACTCCTCGTGACCCCATGGACTGCAGCCCACCAGGCTCCTCCATCCATGGGATTTTCCAGGCAAGAGTACTGGAGTGGGTTGCCACTGCCTTCTCTGGTCAATAGCTGCTAGTATCATGAAAAGAGAAACCAGATACTATATGCTTCCTGGTGGAAGAATACAGCATCTATAAAGAAGTCCTATTAAGCTCAAGACTCAACTACCAATTGACAGGAAAACCAGAAGACAAAGAAATATGCACAATGATACCACTGGGATGAAGTCAGAAAACTCTAGACTGGAAAAACTATATATGGTTAACAACCCTTATTAACAACCCAGTTTCTTGAAGGGAAGAGACAGAGAAGGAGAGAGAGAGAATGAGAGGGGAGAGGAAAATACATAGACGAAGAGAAACACAATGAGACACAGCAACCAGTCAATGTGTGAGCCCTATTTGCACTTGGAATCAAATAAGGAAATGTTAAAAATAAATTATGGCATTTATGAGACAAATTGAAATTTGAACACTGGCTAGATATTTGACGATATTGAGGACTCACTGCTATTTTTTTAGATGTGATCATGGTATTGTAGCTATGGTGTTTTTGTTATTGTTTTTTAAAGACTCCTCTTTTAGAGGTTCATACAAAGCTGTTTATGGAAGAAATTCTATGATTCTGGAATTTGCTTTAAAATAATGCAAGATAGGGTGGAGGAAGTGAGTCTATCTAACACAATACATGAGGACACAGATGTTGAAACTGAGTGATAGGTTCATTTTTACATCCCTGACACTGTCTTATATATTCTATCTTTGTACATGCTTGGAATTTTCCATAACAAAAAGTTAGAAACAATATTTACTATGTACCAGGGATTAGGCTAACATTAGCACACCTAAGTCATGAGTTGGCATCACAGACAAGCACAGAACTCTTCATGATTCGCACATGTGGGAAGGGATAGGAATTTGGTGGCAACGCCCTTAACTCTCCCCTTATTTGATGAGATGAATATGCAGTTTCCTTTGCCAAATTGGAAATTGAGAGCAGAATGCAGCCCAGTCTAAACTGCTCCTCCGAGGAGCTCATTGAAGGCCGGAACCATTACTCAGGGTCCAGCTGCACTGCATTTTCATCCACCCAGAAACACATGCAGATATGTGCGAGATCAAAATAGTCCCGCATGTGGGTTTTAACAAAGAGCAAGCAGACAAAAGCCCCACGGAGGCGTCTGACCTCTCCCTTGGCCTCTGGGCCCTCCATGGAAATGTGAACTTTCCTTTGACACTCAGATGACACCCTTTGGCCATTAACAACAGTTCTATAGAGACTGGGCAGTGCCCTTTGGCTCCATCAGAAACAGGGGGCCCAAGGCTCTAAATTGCTGGCATTCACACCACAATCTCCCCTTATTTCTGGGCCCCACCCTATTTGGAGTTTAGCTCCCTGGTCCTAGAGGGTAAAAACATAAATTCAGCTGGACAGTCCCCTGTCCCGAGTGGTGACCTTTATTGTACATGCCTGGGATGTTTTCCCAAGGACTCAGAAAATGGCTTCATCAGAGAGAGACAACTGATATCATGAAAATGGCTAGCAGAGGATCATACCTGGGTACAGGTCTCCTTGGGCTTGAACCTTGCATTTAGCTTGCAGTGAGGGAACTCTCCAGTCAGGATCCATATGGCCGTCTACCTAGTCAAGCACTTCCTGAGCCTCTGAAATTAAAAACTTTGGTAGATATAAGGGAAAACAAGATAGTCTTTGCTCTTCAATTTAGGTCAAGGTACAACTGGACCATGACTGAGAAGTTTAGAGGAGGGAGAGACAATATCCAAGTGCAGTGATGAAGTTGCAGCAGGTGAAGTGCAAAGCATACATTAAAAGAGAAAAAAAAATTCAATTTCAATAGTCAAGCACCCATCCTCTTGGCAATCAATTAGGGGTAGGGTGCAAGGAGAACAGAGGACTCCAGGTGGAGGGAAGGTCTTGAAAAAACTCATGCATATAGGATATCATAAAGCCTTCTGCAAGTTTAATGAGTAAAACCATGGTAGTAGGGACTTGCATAAATGCAAGGTAGCCTATCCAACCTCAGGAATTATTGTGGCCCATTTTATTTCCTTGTGGTTATTCATTGGTCTTTCGGAAGCTGGTTATCTTCTTTATAAAAAAAAGAGGAAAAGCACAGGAGTCAAAGTAGTTGACTATGGCTTGATAATATGTGCAACAGATTCACCAATCCTGAAAGCAAAATTTAAAAATTGGGTCAGAATGATGTATGTGCAGCCTGGCTTATCCATACCAAAGAGGCTGTCTGCTAACCAGCTTTTCCAATCTCATGTTGGACCAAATATCTCACCAACTTCTTGGTAAAACAATGGAAGAACCACATGGTTTGGATTTTATGAACCTCAGCACTATGAACATTTGGGCTGGATAATTCTTTTATTGTTGGGGCCTGTCCTGCATAGCAGGATGTTTAGCATCACCCCAGGCCTTTATCAGCCAGACGCTAGGAATACTCACCCCCCAAGGTGTGACAAATAAAATTGTCTCCAGACATTTCCCAACACTCTATGAGATATGTATGAAATTGCCCCAAACTGAGACCCATGATGTGCTTCCCAAGTGGCACTAGTGGTTAAGAACCTGCTTGCCAATGCAGGAGACATAGGACATGCGTTTGATCTCTGCATTGGGAAGATCCCCTGGATGAGGGCATGGCAACCCACTTCAGTATTCTTGCCTGGAGAATCCCTATGGACAGAGGAGCCTGGTGGGCCACAGTCCATGGGATGCAAAGAGTTGGACATAACTGAAGCAAATTAACACACATGCACGAGAACCACTATATATATTATATTAAGACACCAAAATTGTATTAAAAATTTACGTTTATTGGGTATTTATCACATGCTAGGCTCTCTATTAGGGCTTCCCTGGTAGCTCAGCTGGTAAAGAATCCACCTGCAATGCGGGAGACCTGGATTCTATCCCTGCATTGGGAAGGTCCCCTGGAGGAGGGCACAGCAACACACTCCAATATTCTTGCCTGGAGACACCCTGTGGACAGAGGAGACTGGTGGGGTCACAAAGAGTTGGACACGACTGAGCAACTAAGGACACAAAGGCTCTCTATTACATGTTTTAATACCTTCACTCATTTAATCCTTTCCATACCTTGATGAGGTATAGGTACAATTATTACTTACATTTGACAGATAAAGAAATTGGGGGGCAGCAATGTTTATCAAATTACTCAAACTCACACTCCCCGTGAGTAGCAGATTCAGGGTCTGATTTAAGCACTTTGACCTGGCACCAGCCTCTTAGTCATTAAGTTATACCCCAGAGTCCCAGGCCGCTCTTACCTGGTTGGGTAAACCAAATAGTGTGGGCATCAACAATACAAAAGCCCCTGCCAGCAATCCTTGTTTAACTGCTGGGACTTAGCAGACCCCAGGGTAGTATATGCATCTGAGAAGCGAGCGGCTTGCCTGTATCCCACACTGACGACATCCTTTCTGGAACAGCTGCTACCCCTGTGAATGCCTCACGGTCACACCCTTTTGCTTATCATTTGACATCTTCTTTTTCAAAAAAAAATTTTGTTTGTTTTTGGCTATGCTACACGGCATGTGGAATCTTAGTTCCCCAACAAGGAACTGAACGCACACCCCTGAAGTGGAAGCACAGTCTTAACCACTGGACCACCAGAGGATTCCTTGACATCTTCTTCATGGAAAACTAGTCTCCCTTTGGCTTCAACATGGAGGTGCATAAATTGCCCGAGTTTATTGCTTGCTTGAGCCTCAATTTTCTCATGTACATAACAGTATATATATATATATATATACACACTCACACACACACATATAACTCACACATGCGTATATATATTTAAGGTTACCATGCAGGATCATCATCTAGATTAGAAGCAATGTAACGTTCCTGGTACACAGTAAGTACTTTTAGTGTTATTATTTTTATTCTCAGTTATTAATCTACTCACAGGGACTGGATTACCAGGTTGCTTCTTAGTGTTATGTACAGTCAGCAGAGAGAAAACAGACTGCAGAGATGAACAGTCTGATAGCAGATGAGGCTAGGAAAAGATACGGAGCACAAGTGGCAGGGGATAGCCTGGACTCGAGAGTGGCAAGTATCAGAACTTTGGGAGTACTAAAAAGATGCCTGTCAATGTCCTGCTTCTACATTCAAGGCAGTGCCACGCTTATATTGTAGGTACCAACAGCTAAGAGAAACGCTTTAGGGTGGGGTAGGTTTTTAGTGTTCCTCAGATCATGTTGTGTATATTCCACTGTCATTTTCTCAGCCTGGAACTCTGCCCCTGTGTGCTTAGAACTCACAAGACCCCAGGACAATGACGCTCAGCTCTCTGAGAGGAACAATCAGCTATTTCAATCCTACTTCATTACCTTGGTTCCCAGGACATGAATTCTGATGGCTTGGTCTCCACTGAATCATGAACCTAGACCAGTCCAATACGGTCTCTGAGCTGAACCTCCCATTGTTTTGTGCCAATTTCTGAAATACTGATTCATTTATTTCCTATCAGTCTGTATCCATCAGAAACACAGGTAGCAGAATTCATTCCTGAGTACAGGAGCTACTGGGAACAGGTGTCCAAATAATAACAATATATACCAAGGGAAAGATTTCATGCAAAGATGGGCACCATAAACGGCAGAAGTGGCATAGACCTAACAGACACAGAAGATGCTAAGAAGAGGTGGCAAGAATACACAGAAGAACCATACAAAAAAGATCTTCATGACCCAGATAACCACGATGGTGTGATCATTCACCTAGAGCCAGACATCCTGGAATGAGAAGTAAAGTAGGCCTTAGGAAGCATCACTGTGAACAAAGCTAGTGGAGATGATGGAATCCAACTCGAGCTATTTCAAATCCTAAAAGATGATGCTGTGAAAGTGCTGCACTGAATACGCCAGCAAATTTGGAAAACTCAGCAGTGGCCACAGGACTGGAAAAGGTGTTTTCATTCCAATCCCAAAGAAGGGCAATGCCAAAGATTGCTCAAAGTACCACACAATTGCACTCACCTCACACACTGGTAAAGTAATGCTCAAAATTCTTCAAGCCAGGCTTCAACAGTATGTGAACTGTGAACATCCAGATATTCAAGCTGGATTTAGAAAAGACTGAGGAACCAGAGATCAAATTGCCAACATCCAGTGGATCATAGAAAGATGATTCTAGATAAACACATACTTCTGCTTTATTGAATACACCAAAGTCTTTGACTGTGTGGATTACAACAAACTCTGGAAAATTCTTAAAGAGATGGGACTACCAGACCACCTTACCTGTCTCCTGAGAAATCTGTATGCATGTCAAGGAGCAACAGTTAGAACCAGACATGGAACAATGGACTGGTTCCAAATTGGGAAAGGAGTACATCAAGGCTGTATATTGTCACCGTGCTTATTTAACTTCTATGTAGAGTACATCATACAAAATACCGGGCTGGATGAAGCATAAACTGGAATTAAGATTGCCAGGAGAAATATCAACAACCTCAGATATGCAGATGACACCACTCTATGGCTGAAAGCAAACAGGAATTAAAGAGCCTCTTGATGAAAGTGAAATAGCAGAGTGAAAAAGTTCACTTGAAACTCAGCATTCAAAAAACTAAGATCATGGCATCTGGTCCCATGACTTCATGTCAAATAGAGAGGGAAACAATGGAAACAATGAGAGACTACTTTTCTGGGGCTCCAAAATCACTGCAGATGGTGACTGCAGTCATGAAATTAAAAGACACTTGCTCCTTGGAAGAAAAGCTATGACAAACCTAGACAGCATATTAAAAAACAGAGATGTTATTTTGCCAACAAAGGGTCTGTGTAGTCAAAGCTATGGTTTTTCCAGTGGCCATGTATGGATGTGAGAGTTGTACTATAAAGAAATCTGAGTGCTGAAAAATTGATGCTTTTGAACTATGGTGTTGGTGAAGACTCTTGAGAGTCCCCTGAACTGCAAGGAGATCCAATGAGTCAAGCCTAAAGGAGATCAGTCCTGAATATTCATTGGAAGGACTGATGCTGAAGGTGAAACTCCCATACTTTGGCCACCTGATGCAAAGAACTGACTCACTGAAAAAGACCCTGATGCTGGGAAAGATTGAAAGTGGGAGGAGATGGGGTCGGCAGATGTTGATATGGTTGGATGGTATCATCACCAACTTGATGGACATGAATTTGAGCAGGCTCCGGGTGTTGGTGATGGACAGGGAAGCCTGGTGTGCTGCAGTCCACGGGGTCGCAAAGAGTCAGGCATGACTGAGTGACTGAACTAACTGACCACTTATTATGTATATTTGAATTCTTATATTGCCCTTGTTAGGGCTTCCCTGGTGACTAGAGGGTAAAGCGTCTGCCTGCAATGTGGGAGACCTGGGTTCAATCCCTGGGTTGGGAAGATCCCCTGGAGAAGGAAATGGCAACCCACTCCAGTACTCTTGTCTGGAAAATCCCATGGACAGAGAAGCCTGGTAGGCTACAGTCCATGGGGTTGCAAAGAGTTGGACACAACTCAGTGACTTCACTTTCCCTTTCTCTTATTGCCCTTGTATGGTTTTTATCCCCATTATGCATCTGAGAAAGGAACAGAAGCTCCAAGAGTTTAAATGACTAACCAGAGGTCTCCCACCTAAAAAGTATTTAGGCCAAATTCAAAGCTAAGACTGTCTTCTTTTTGATGATTCTAAGCTACCTCCCTCTCCCACGATGTGTGTGTATTAGGTGGGGCTGGGGCTGGGGATCCGCTGGGTCCAGTAGAGCTGGCAGAATCCTCTTTTATTTTGCGCACTGCTCATGAAACTGATTAATGATTGAATTAATGATGGAATGACTTGTGAAGTAGGAGTAGGATATGGGAGTAGACCATTCAGAAAGGAGAACCACAGGAAGGTAGAAGTCAAGAAGAGAAGGAGGCAGAGGCAAAGGTAAAAAGGGGAAGGAGGAAGGAAGAGGGGAAGGAAGGAAGCTGCTTCCTCCTGCTATGGTAAAGTTGACTCAGACAGCTATTTCCAGATGGCTTGTCAGTGAAGTGGGTGGAGCCCATGCCCGCTGGTGGGGCTCATCACTATCACTCACAAGGCATGTGCCTTCTGAGGAGCAGTGCTGACAGCACCATTTTCACCTCAGGGGGAGGGACACTTCCTGCTCACATGGAAGGGCCCACATGAGGAGCATTTGACAAGGAATGAACTACAGGCTTGATGAAGAAGATGCATACCCCACAAGAAGAGTCACTTCTAAGTGCTGTAAAGAAAATGGGACCAAGATGTTGTCCCAGACGCTCACAGGAGGCTGTCAGAGACGTCCCTGAGTTCCCACTTCTGAACCACCCTCTGTGTGCCCAAAGCTCTGCGTCACAAAGGCTGTATTTAGAAAGCAGAGTTTTGCAATTGGCACATTTCTGTAAACACATAGATTTAATTCCAATTTTACAGCTCAGTTACTCCCTGTAACACACAGTCCATAAAGCATTTACAATGTTGTGTGAAGTCTATTACCATTTACATTCCCTGCCCTCCATGCAGGTAGGATGGATCTAGGAACTTGGCCAGAGTCCCGGGGAAACAGCCAGGATTAAACAGAAACCACAAAAATTTCAACAATATAACAAGAACCCTGAATGGGATGTGAAGAGAACAGGAAAACCCTTAAATACAAATCCCCTCAAGTAAGATCTGGGTCACGTGGGGGTAAGATCAAGGACATAAGAGAACTTGGGGGCCTCCTCTAGGTGACCAGATCGATGTTCAGCCCTACTCACAGTCTACATTTTACGTACACTTGTTTTTGCAACACTCCATCAAAACCCACTTCCATTTGGTATCCAGCAATGGTTGTAAGGTCTTCCTAGATGGCTCAGTGGTAAAGAATCCTCCTGCCAATTCAGGAGACTCAGGTTTGATCCCTTGGTCAGGAAGATCCCCTGGAAAAGGAAATGACAATCCACTCCAATACTGTTGCCTGGAAAATACCCTGGTCAGAGGAGCCTAGTGGGCTACAATCCATGGGATCACAAAGAGTTGGACAAGACTTAGTGACTAAACAATGGTTGTAAATGTCCACTGCATCATGTCAAACTCCACCAGCAGTAACCTGCACCTTGGGACCTTTCTCCCAACAATCCCCTTAGACAGCGCCCTGGTTACTCTTGATATGGAGACTGTACCCAGTGTGGTTTCACAGCTCAGCACCCCCACTCTCCACACCTCAGGGCAAGCTGCCCCCAGGGACCCCAGGGGGTGGCAGAATTCCTGAGCTGGCCCTGGAGTGAGTCACTTCTCCCAGGAGTAGGCTTAGGTTTGTTGATGCCTCAAACTCCTACAATTTCTGGCCCTTTAAAAAAAAATGCAAAATTATAAGTACAAAATCAGGTGCAGGGCCTTGTGAAGGCCTGTTCCAGAAAACGTCCCTCAAGTTTAAACCTACCTTTGCAATAAACCCACTTTCACCTCTCGCCGTGTTCTGACCTCATGAAATCTTCATCAGCTCCTGTCTTGTGGTAGGAAGCAAAGCTGGACTTAATTTCCCTGGCACACAGAGATGTTTAATTTTTGCATTTCAAGCTCAGGGTGGAATTTGGAAAGCTTAGAGTAAGAAATAAAAAGAAACTGGGCAAGAAGAATCCCTGGTGGTGCAGTGGTTAGGGCTCTGAGCTCCCACTGCACAGGGCAAGAGTTTGACCCCTGGTCTGGTAACTAAGATCCCACATGTTACACAGCACAGCCAAAATGAACTTATTTACAAAGCAGAAATAGAGTTACAGATATAGAAAACAAACATGTTTACCAATAAGAGGAGAGGATAAATTTGGGGATATTGGGATTGACATTTACTATATTTAAAATAGATAACTATTAAGGACCTACTATATGGCACAAGGAGCTCTGCTCAGTACTCTATAATGACCTACATGGGAAAAGAATCTAAAAAGAGTGGATATATGTATATGTATAACTGATTCACTTTGCTGTACACTTGAAACTTACACAACATTGTTAATCAACTATACTCCAATAAAAATTTTAAAAAAAGAAAAGAAAAGAAACTGGCCAAGGCTGAGGACCTGAAGCACAGGGTTAATCAATTCCAAAGTGATCATTTAAAGAGAGCATTTTAGAAATTCATTATTCAGAGTACTTACTGTTTTAAATAAACTTTTCAGCTATTGTTTACTAGCATTTTGCATTTAGAGATCTCTGTTGTTGCTGATGTTATTCTTCAGTTCCATAAATCCCTGCAGACACAGATCACCTATTGCCTTGGGACTCAACATCCAAGAAGTCAAGCTATTAATGAGACACACCAAGCAATATACTGCATTCTGCCTTTGCCTTTAGAGTAAAGTTTAAGGGAAGAAGCAATTCTCCCCTGGTGGCTTGGTGGTAAAGAATCCACCTGCAATGCAGGAGACATGGGCTCTATCCCTAGGTCAGGAAGAGCCCCTGGAGAAGGAAATGGCAACCCACTGCAGTATTCCTGCCTGGGAAACCCCATGAACAGGGAAGCCTGGAAGGCTGCAGTCCACGGGGTCGCAAGAGTTGGACACAACTTAGTGATTAAACCATCAGAACCACCACAAGGCAGGAAGCACATCTCATCTCTTGATTAGATTTGATCCTTTGGCTACTGAGGTTACTCTAATATGATGAGTAGAAGAAGGAAACATTCCAGGATCCATTGTAAATTAAATGTGGGTACTCGACTCACTGAAGTCAAGTATCCACATCCTGCAGGGACAAAAGTCCCCTTGCCACCATAGGAGGTAGAATCTAAGCCTCCAAAAATAGAGGGCACCCCTTAGGCCAATACAGACCATGCAAACAGGGTCTTCAGCTCAGGTCCCCAAACAACCTTCATTTGCACTCAACAACTCCAGGCCAGGTAGCCATACATCAGGCTCACCTGGAAGGATCCCAACCCAGCAATGAGACATGGATCGAAGAATATGACCTCTGGATGCCACAGCCTTTGTTATTGGAAATCCCAAGCCATAGAGGGAACCAAAACTACTAATTACGGACACAGCATCATGTCAGGAGACCACATGTGACTTGGGAGGTTTCTACTGGGAGGGTTCTAGTTGAGAGGAAACTCAGGCCAGTAAGGGGAGGGCAGGGGGGAAGGCAGACACACCCAAGGGAAGGAAGGGACCAAGACAAGGCCAGCCAGTTGTCCTTGGCTCCAGGTCCTGAGGGCCAGCGTCTTTTCATAGCCAGAAACAGATCTTCAAGGTCTAGAGCTGGGCTGCCACACAGGAGAGCAGAGGAGGCTGGGACCATCCTTCTGACCCCTGTTGCCTGGAAGGAAATAAAAGCCAGAGTGGCACAACTGGTAAAAGAGTCCCCCTACCAATGCAGGAGACATAAGAGATGGGGGTTTGATCCTTGGGTCAGCAAGATCCCCTGGAGGAGGGCATGGCAACCCACTCCAGTATTCTTGCCTGGAGAATCCCATGGACAGAGGAGCCTGGTGGGCCACAGTCCATGGGATCGCACAGAGTGGGACACAACTGAAGCAACTTAGCAGGCACGCACACGCACGCAACGAGTTTTCTGGCCATATTAAATCTTCTCACTTTGTAAACTTCCTGCTGGCGTTTCCTGGTTGTGTCTGGCTTCTGTCACTAGATTGTAAGGTCCCTGGAGAACATGCCTTGTCTAAATAATAATAGCTTCCTCTTGTTGAGCTCTCATTGTGTGCTAGAAATTGTTTCAGGTATTTTACCTGAAGTTGTCTCAGTGTTTCCCTTCAATGCCACTTTATATCTCGGAACCCACAGCTCAGACCATACTTATTTGTCAAAGATTGCACACCGAATTAAGTGGCATACTAGCACACAAGTACAGGATGTCAGATTCTGAAGCCATTTACTAAATGTTTGCCAAATTCCCTGGACTTGTTCCTTTTGGATATGAAATATGAATATAGCTAGCTTCCAATTTGCACTGATTGAAAATAATCCTTAAATAGTGAAGAATCCTTGCATCCCTGGGATGCAAGGATTCTTCAATATTCGCAAATCAATCAATGTAATACACCACATTAACAAATTGAAAAATAAAAACCACATGATTATCTCAATAGATGCAGAGAAAGCCTTTGACAAAATTCAACATCCATTTATGACAAAAACCCTCCAAAAAGCAGGAATAGAAGGAACATTCCTCAACATAATAAAAGCTATATATGACAAACCCACAGCAAACATTATCCTCAATGGTGAAAAACTGAAAGCATTTCCCCTAAAGTCAGGAACAAGACAAGGGTGCTCACTCTCACCACTACTATTCAACATAGTTTTGGAAGTCTTGGCCACAGCAATCAGAGCAGATAAAGAAATAAAAGGGATCCAGATTGCAAAAGAAGAAGTAAAACTCTCACTGTTTGCAGATGACATGATCCTCCACATAGAAAATCCTAAAGACTCTACCAGAAAATTACTAGAGCTAATCAGTGAATATAGTAAAGTTGCAGGATACAATATCAACACACAGAAATCCCTTGCATTCCTCTATACTAAAAATGAGAAAACAGAAAGAGAAATTAAGGAAACAATTCCATTCACCATCGAAACAAAAAGTATAAAATACTTCGGAGTATTTCTACCTAAAGAAACAAAAGACTTATATATAGAAAACTATAAAACACTGATGAAAGAAATCAAAGAGGACACAAATAGATGGAGAAATATACCGTGTTAATGGATTGGAAAAATCAATATAGTGAAAATGAGTATACTACCCAGAGCAATCTATAGATTCAATGCAATTCCTATCAAACCTCCAGAGGTCTTTTCCAGAGAATTAGAACAAATAATTTCACAATTTGTATGGAAATACAAAAAACCTCGTATAGCCAAAGCAATCTTGAGAAAGAAGAATGGAACTGAAGGAGTCAACCTGCCTGACTTTAGGCTATACTACAAAGCCACAGTCATCAAGACAGTATGGTACTGGCACAAAGACAGAAATATAGATCAATGGAACAAAATAGAAAGCCCAGAGATAAATCCACACATCTATGGACACCTTATCTTTGACAAAGGAGGCAAGAATATACAATAGAGAAAAGACAATCTCTTTAACAAGTGGTGCTGGGAAAACTGGACAGCCACTTGTAAAAGAATGAAACTAGAACACTTTCTAACACCATACACAAAAATAAACTCAAAATGGATCAAAAATCTAAACATAAGACCAGAAACTATAAAACTCCTAGAGGAAAACATAGGCAAAACACTCTCCGACATTAAACCAAAGCAGGATCCTCTATGACCCACGTCCCAGAATTTTGGAAATAAAAGCACAAATAAACAAATGGGACCTAATTAAAATGAAAAGCTTCTGCACAACAAAGGAAACTAAAAGCAAGGTGAAAAGGCAGCATTCAGAATGGGAGAAAATAATAGCAAACGAAGCAATGGACAAACAATTAATCTCAAAAATATACAAGCAATTCCTGCAGCTCCATTACAGAAAAATAAACGACCCAATCAAAAAGTGGGCCAAAGAACTAAACAGACATTTTTCCAAAGAAGACATAAAAATGACTAACAAACACATGAAAAGATGCTCAACATCACTCATTATCAGAGAAATGCAAATCAAAACCACAATGAGGTACCACTTTACACCAGTCAGAATGGCTGCCATCCAAAAGTCTACAATCAATAAATGCTGGAGAATATGTGGAGAAAAGGGAACCCTCTAACATTGTTGGTGGGAATGCAAACTAGTACAGCCACTCTGGAGAACAGTGTGGAGATTCCTTAAAAAACTGAAAATAGAACTGCCATATGACCCAGCAATCCCACTGCTGGGCATACACACGGAGGAAACCAGAATTGAAAGAGCCACGTGTACCCCAATGTTTATCGCCACATTGTTTACAATAGCCAGGACATGGAAGCAACCTAGATGTCCATCAACAGACGAATGGATAAGGAAGCTGTGGTACATATACACAATGGAATATTACTCTGCCATTAAAAAGAATTCATTTGAATCAGTTCTACTCAGGTGGACGGAACTGGAGCCTATTATCCAGAGTGAAGTAAACCAGAAGGAAAAACGAAAATACAGTATACTAACACATATATATGGAATTTAGAAAGATGGTAACAAGAACCCTGTATGCAAGACAGCAAAAGAAACACAGATGTATAGAACCGTCTTTTGGACTCTATGGGAGAGGGCAAGGGTGAGATGACATAGGAGAACGGCATTGAAACATGTTAATTATCATATGTGAAATCAATTGCCAGCCCAGGTTTGATGCTCAGGGCTGGTGCACCAGGATGACCCAGAGAGAGGGAATCGGGAGGGAGGAGGGAGGGGGGTTCTGGAAGGGGAGCATATGTATGCCCATGGCAGATTCATGTCAATGTATCGCAAAACCAACACAATAAAGTAAAGAAAATTAAAAAAAAAAAAAAAAAGATGAAAAAGGGGGCTTCCCCAAAAAAAAAAAAAAAATAGCTGCTCAAAAAAAAAAAAAAGAAAGAAAGAAAAGAAAAGAATCCTCAAGTGATTAATCAAAAATTCATCAACATTTGACCTCAGAATATACTTTTGGTCATATATTGGAACCATATGTTTGTACATGAGTGTATTTGTTATTCTAGGAATTTACAACTCTAAACAAATAAAGATACTAGAGGAGCTCAAAATTATGAGTCTTGTGATTGATTTTCTTGCTAGAACTTCTCCCTACAGAGAGATGTGTCTTGAGCCTGCTTCTCTTCTCCATCTGAGTCCTCTCCACTTTTTATTTCCATCCCTGAGCTCCCCCGAGCTTCTAGATTCACAAATTCTACCACTTATTTGACATCTGTACTTAGTTAATGGCGTCCTGGACAGCATCCACAGTAGACCCCTGTGTCCCACCTCCCCAACCTGTTCTCCCGGTCTTCACCGTCTCAAGAATGACATCATCACCACCTACAATTGGTGAAATCAAAACTTAGAAGTCATCCCTGATTCCTTTTGCTCTCCTTCCACATTCTATTCATTGATGATTCTCGTTGGTTCCTCCTCTGACATACATCCTGTATCTCATCTAAGCTATGGTCTCTTTAGTGGCTTCACAGAAGCCTCAATCCTCTTATCTACAAAGTAAGCAGTCCAGCTAGTTTATTTCCTTAATTTATATTTTGATTGTCAAACTGTTAAGAGAAATAATGTCTTCCAGGGATAGCCCTGATCAGTAGACTCAGTAGGTCCTTTCCAGTTCTGTGATTCTGATATAAAATTTAAGATGCCATTCATTCCATCACCAAACTATTTCCTGGTCTACCCACTAATTTGCTGTGACAAAATTTCCCTCCTGGGGAAATCATTTACCTGTTTTAAATGAGGTATCCTTTTTTTGCCTTTCTGATGACAATTGTTTAAAAAAAATAATAAAACTTTAAGAAGATAATATAAGTTTATCATTTTTACATTAAAAACAAGAGCTCAAGGTTAACTCATTTGACAAGAATGTATCTTTTTTTAATGACATAGATGGTCTCAAAGTAAACTAAGCAATCACTAACTCCCTTAGCAGCATTAAATAAATTCCTCTTCTGTGAAGTATCAGGAACTGTTTATTTCTCCATGCCCTCAAAGGCAATCTGGATTTTTAGTTAGCCCTCACAGAGGTAGACTGAATGAGAGCTGCAGTCCCTGGTAGATTAATTATAATTTCTTTTCAAATATTTTGAATACACTCTTCCAGTTATGCAATCAACCTTAAAAAGTAGATTTTAAAATCTTGGTGTCTATAATGCTTTGGGTCTGTTTATATAAGAGAGAAAGAGAGAGTGAGTGAATGAGTGCATGTGTGTGTGTGTGTGTGTGTGTGTGTGTGTGTGTGTGTGTGTGTG